>CM062296.1:561478039-561996972 GCA_031216915.1 Pictodentalium vernedei
GGCAGGCAGGCAGGCAGGCAGGCAGGCAGGCAGGCAGGCAGGCAGGCAGGCAGGCAGGCAGGCAGGCAGGCAGGCAGGCAGGCAGGCAGGCAGGCAGGCAGGCAGGCAGGCAGGCAGGCAGGCAGGCAGGCAGGCAGGCAGGCAGGCAGGCAGGCAGGCAGGCAGGCAGGCAGGCAGGCAGGCAGGCAGGCAGGCAGGCAGGCAGGCAGGCAGGCAGGCAGGCAGGCAGGCAGGCAGGCAGGCAGGCAGGCAGGCAGGCAGGCAGGCAGGCAGGCAGGCAGGCAGGCAGGCAGGCAGGCAGGCAGGCAGGCAGGCAGGCAGGCAGGCAGGCAGGCAGGCAGGCAGGCAGGCAGGCAGGCAGGCAGGCAGGCAGGCAGGCAGGCAGGCAGGCAGGCAGGCAGGCAGGCAGGCAGGCAGGCAGGCAGGCAGGCAGGCAGGCAGGCAGGCAGGCAGGCAGGCAGGCAGGCAGGCAGGCAGGCAGGCAGGCAGGCAGGCAGGCAGGCAGGCAGGCAGGCAGGCAGGCAGGCAGGCAGGCAGGCAGGCAGGCAGGCAGGCAGGCAGGCAGGCAGGCAGGCAGGCAGGCAGGCAGGCAGGCAGGCAGGCAGGCAGGCAGGCAGGCAGGCAGGCAGGCAGGCAGGCAGGCAGGCAGGCAGGCAGGCAGGCAGGCAGGCAGGCAGGCAGGCAGGCAGGCAGGCAGGCAGGCAGGCAGGCAGGCAGGCAGGCAGGCAGGCAGGCAGGCAGGCAGGCAGGCAGGCAGGCAGGCAGGCAGGCAGGCAGGCAGGCAGGCAGGCAGGCAGGCAGGCAGGCAGGCAGGCAGGCAGGCAGGCAGGCAGGCAGGCAGGCAGGCAGGCAGGCAGGCAGGCAGGCAGGCAGGCAGGCAGGCAGGCAGGCAGGCAGGCAGGCAGGCAGGCAGGCAGGCAGGCAGGCAGGCAGGCAGGCAGGCAGGCAGGCAGGCAGGCAGGCAGGCAGGCAGGCAGGCAGGCAGGCAGGCAGGCAGGCAGGCAGGCAGGCAGGCAGGCAGGCAGGCAGGCAGGCAGGCAGGCAGGCAGGCAGGCAGGCAGGCAGGCAGGCAGGCAGGCAGGCAGGCAGGCAGGCAGGCAGGCAGGCAGGCAGGCAGGCAGGCAGGCAGGCAGGCAGGCAGGCAGGCAGGCAGGCAGGCAGGCAGGCAGGCAGGCAGGCAGGCAGGCAGGCAGGCAGGCAGGCAGGCAGGCAGGCAGGCAGGCAGGCAGGCAGGCAGGCAGGCAGGCAGGCAGGCAGGCAGGCAGGCAGGCAGGCAGGCAGGCAGGCAGGCAGGCAGGCAGGCAGGCAGGCAGGCAGGCAGGCAGGCAGGCAGGCAGGCAGGCAGGCAGGCAGGCAGGCAGGCAGGCAGGCAGGCAGGCAGGCAGGCAGGCAGGCAGGCAGGCAGGCAGGCAGGCAGGCAGGCAGGCAGGCAGGCAGGCAGGCAGGCAGGCAGGCAGGCAGGCAGGCAGGCAGGCAGGCAGGCAGGCAGGCAGGCAGGCAGGCAGGCAGGCAGGCAGGCAGGCAGGCAGGCAGGCAGGCAGGCAGGCAGGCAGGCAGGCAGGCAGGCAGGCAGGCAGGCAGGCAGGCAGGCAGGCAGGCAGGCAGGCAGGCAGGCAGGCAGGCAGGCAGGCAGGCAGGCAGGCAGGCAGGCAGGCAGGCAGGCAGGCAGGCAGGCAGGCAGGCAGGCAGGCAGGCAGGCAGGCAGGCAGGCAGGCAGGCAGGCAGGCAGGCAGGCAGGCAGGCAGGCAGGCAGGCAGGCAGGCAGGCAGGCAGGCAGGCAGGCAGGCAGGCAGGCAGGCAGGCAGGCAGGCAGGCAGGCAGGCAGGCAGGCAGGCAGGCAGGCAGGCAGGCAGGCAGGCAGGCAGGCAGGCAGGCAGGCAGGCAGGCAGGCAGGCAGGCAGGCAGGCAGGCAGGCAGGCAGGCAGGCAGGCAGGCAGGCAGGCAGGCAGGCAGGCAGGCAGGCAGGCAGGCAGGCAGGCAGGCAGGCAGGCAGGCAGGCAGGCAGGCAGGCAGGCAGGCAGGCAGGCAGGCAGGCAGGCAGGCAGGCAGGCAGGCAGGCAGGCAGGCAGGCAGGCAGGCAGGCAGGCAGGCAGGCAGGCAGGCAGGCAGGCAGGCAGGCAGGCAGGCAGGCAGGCAGGCAGGCAGGCAGGCAGGCAGGCAGGCAGGCAGGCAGGCAGGCAGGCAGGCAGGCAGGCAGGCAGGCAGGCAGGCAGGCAGGCAGGCAGGCAGGCAGGCAGGCAGGCAGGCAGGTAGGTAGGTAGGTAGGTAGGTAGGTAGGTAGGTAGGTAGGTAGGTAGGTAGGTAGGTGTTTGGGAGGGCTGTGGAGAAATACTGGTGATGATATACAGCTGTACTTGATTTATGTGTACCATCCATCACGGTAGGAAACGTATTATTTATTGATTTTTATATCATCATGCAACTCTCTATTCCCCCGAAAATGCATGGGGAAAAAGACGAATAAATGAATAGTAAAATAGAGAAGAATGTTACCTGTACTCACGATCGAAACTCGGGATTCAAATCCGATATGCAATACCAATGGCTTTATGCATTCTTAACCTTTTCCACCATTGAATATTATTAATAGAAGTTTATTAGTAGAAGTGTATCAATGAAATCGCTCATATTTTTACAGGGAACGCAGTAGCTCATTGGTTAGCGCGTTAACTTCGGTTCTCTTAGTCGTCGGTTCGAGCCTGACGCGTGCCAATTGTGGTATGTTCTTGACAAGGCCGTTAATCTCAGTTTCCACATAAGAGCAAGGGAGCGTAGTGTGGTAACGCATACTGCATGTTGATATTACACCTTCCATGGGTTCCTTTAAACAATGATAGCCTGACTTGCGCTGAGTTAGTAAGTTGGGGAGTCCGAACGTTACGCCTCGTAGCTCGTTGGTTCTCTCCGGGTACTCCGGCTTCCTCCACCCATAAAACTGTCCCACACGAGGTCACCCTGTCTGTAGAAGTGTCGTTAAACCCCAATAAATAAATAAATAAAAATAAATAAATAAATAAATAAATATTCCACTTTGTATTGTACGGTATTATGTCCTACTTCGTGGCAGTGTTTTGCTCCTGTTAACAACTCCCCGTCCCCACCCCCACCCGTTCTCCCTACATCTGGTTCTTTCCATAAACCATAACATTTTCCTATTTTTTCCTGTCTTGTTGTAGCGGTGTTTTGTTTTCCAGGTCAATTGATATCCGATATGTATACATCATTCGGATTGTGACGGCGAAAGATATAGATATGGAAAGCCATATATAATAAATTACGATTTTTTGTGAGGAAACTAGTGCCAAAAATAAAAATAATTTTCAATGAAATATCCATTTTATTCTGATTTGAGAGATACTATTTTAGAACATGTCTCTGGAGAGAATATCAGACTTCAGTGACAACAGAATGTATTTGTTAATTGACAAATACCCCAGACAATGTTCTACACACCCAGCCAATGCCCGTAGAAAAGAAAACGCAACTTTTATCAAGATATGATGTAACTAAATGCTAAATTGTGTATCACGCCATCATCTTAGCACTGTGTGATGGCAAATGGGTGATCTGGTGTTACAGTGGGAGAGGATGGGGTACATTGAAACAAGAGAGACGGACGAATGGACGGACGGACGGACGGACGGACAGATGGACGGACGGACGGACGGGCGGGAGAGGGAGAAGGAGAGAGAGAGCATGTAATGTATTATTTATTCAATTTTATATCATTATGTAACTCTGACCCCATGGAATTGGAAAAAGATGAACAAATAAATAGTGAACAAGTGAAGCCACAGTCCAGCTGTACACGCCTCACTCCACGGGTAGTTTTTCTTCAGTTGGTTATTTAATCTCTCATATACTTGGCCATGGTTTACTTATGATATTAGTGGACTGACGTTGGCAACAGCTACTTTGTGCGACCATATTGTCGGTGTCATCATACACTATAAATTTATAAAATTATGCCGTGGGCAATATTTGAAAACCATAAACACTTCATACTGGTCAAAATATAAGCAATCGATTTCCAAACGAATATAAACCCTTGGTCAGGTTAGAACTTTTGTAGCACATATCGCGAGCCTTATCGTATCATTCTGAGCTATGGGTCAACACATAAAAACCTGCGTCGTATTAAAAGGAAAAGTCTCGAAGAAATGCTAAAAGACAATATTTGAAATACCAAACCGGCAAACTATATATATACTATGGCAGATATCCGGCGATGGATTTCGATTTTTATTTTTTAGGTGGCGCAGCGCCCTTCGGCGGAGAGCTCAGGACGGTGGTGCATTAGTCCTGGATTTTCTGATGTGGGTCGCTGTGTCGCCCGGGGGTTGGGGATTTTGAGTTTTCGCTGGATCTTTGTTTTGGTATATTAAAGTACCTGGTAACTAACATTCTCAGAGGATGACGTCTTATTAGAAGGAGCGGTGGCGGATGACGTGGTTCTGACCGATATCAATGGCGTTAGTGGCACTCTAATTGGTAAAGCTGTGCTGACTGCTGAAAAGTACCTTGGTTGCGGTAACTGTGGGAAAATGCATTTTTTGACGGGCTATGCAGGACTAACAACAGAACTGCTGACGCGACAAAATCGAAGAATGGACTTGGTAATAGAAACTGACGTACCCATACTTGAAAGTTATTTTATTTCTTAGTATTCCTGGCTAACTCTCATTTCGAACGCGTACACTATGGTGTAATGCGGGACAAATGTCCGTGAAAATACTACGAAAAGGAGCAAAACATGGATCGCGCGCTGTAGCCTGTAAAATATTCCGCCAACCTATATAGTAGCCATACCAATACCCAGAGCTGCTTCTGTGCCTCCACACATATTATCAGTATGGACAAAACACTTCTTTTATGAGTCGCATCACATAGCATAATTTAAAGATAATGGAACCCCCCTCGAAAGGTCTCTGCCCTCCAAAGCGAGCTGCCACCCCAATGATATATGCCATATATAACTGCTCTGGAACCGATTATTCATTCATCGTAATCGCAAGAAGTGCCATACTTCCGTCACTGCTCCTTCCTAAGCAAGCTTGAGGGTACAAGCAGCACTGTAATTTATCACCCCGTGTCTGTTCGCATTATAGACTCATAATTTGGTAATGTATAAGGGCAATTCGCATATATGCGAGGGGGTGGGGGCTGCGAGACCCTAAGTGACCGCCGTGATAAGTAATTTTGTACGCACCACAGACATGAGCTTGTATTATATTTATGATAAATATGTATATATTGTAACTTGTATGCCCAAAGGGATAATAAGTTTAAATAAATGAAAATGAAATCGCCGTCTACTTTGAACAAGGTTTATCGTACATGGAATTTGATGGCTCTATAATGTGTTCTGAAGTAAATTCCAAGTTAAAAACGTTTCTTCTTGGGGTTTCATACAGATCAGAACACCTCGCTCCTTCGAATTATTGGGACTTCCTAGACAGTTTAATTGAAAAAAGCACTAGACATCAACCAGTCCCTAATTCTCATCGGGGATTTCAATTCGGACCTTCTTCAACCCACAGGAAAATTATATGAAATTATAACTCTATAATCTAAAAAATTATATAGATAAACCCACACGAGTTACTGCAAGTACCAGCACTCTTCTTGATCCAGTATTTGCCAGTAATCAAATCGACATGATTGATTGATTGATTGATTGATTGATTGATTGATTGATTGATTGATTGATTGATTGATTGATTGATTGATTGATTGATTGATTGATTGATTGATTGATTGATTTTGCAGCATAAGAATATACAAGATAACAATAAAACAGGTTATAGTTGAATGGGCTGCAAGGAAATGGCATAGCCTGAGAGGCTGTCTTCCCGCCATTCCCTTTTGATGAAAAGTATATTCATGACAGCAAGATTTGTGTTGATGGCTCATTAGGTTTGGTGATGAAACCTCCTCTTGGAAAGATACTATGGGGTATAGTAAACAGTCTGTGAGAGAAACGCTACCAATGTACGTGTGGGCATATCAACCCCTCGAACATAGAATACAAAAAGCGCCGATGAGCCGTCAGTAGGTAGTAAATGCCGATTCAAACACACATGTACATGTACGTGTACGTGTACACGTACATCGATGTACACCTTCATATGATTTAGTGTTAAAATCGTGTACAGGTACACGATTTTAACGTTTTTAGGGTGTTTTAGAATCGGCTTTGCCGATTCAAACATCACTGGATTGTATCCAAGAGTGAAAAAAACGCATGAAATTTTACGTATGTGTACATGTACCGTCTGATCTGAAATCGGCAAATGGGTTTCCCCCATAGGATTCAGTGTTAAATTGCGAGCAAAAAACGTGTTGCCGTTTCTAAATCATCATCTTGCTGATTCTAAATCATCCGTGTCTGTACACGATTTTAACACTGAATCCCTATGGAGGCGTACACGGAAATCCATTTGCGGATTTTACGTCGGAAATCGAATCGTGTACGGTACACGGAAAAGAGGTGTTTTTGAACCGGCAAACCCACTGTCACGTTTCCTGAAGTAAAACTAACACATGTTATTGTTGTGACTGAATGAGGTTTTCGTTCAAAAGAGTAGACTATAAATATGAGCGTCAGTTTTAAAAAAGAGTTGCGTGAATGAAAGGCATCCGTTCAAAAGAGTCGACTATAAAATATGATCTGTAAAAATAGACATTCGTGTTTTGTTTTGATGTAACGAAAAGAAACTGAGTTTAGAGACAATTAGAGTAATGGAATGTTTGAATGAAAAATGTTGCTCATGTTTTTGTTGTGGCGTGAATGAAGGTTTTTCGTTTTAATGGATCGTTTTAATAATGTATAATAAAACGCATTTTCCACTCAATTAGATTTGAATGAATGAATGAATGAATGAATGAATGAATCCCTTTAACGTTAAATTAGAAAAACCAGTTTCTTTTATGTGCTAGAATGTTTTTAACTGTCTTTAAGGTTCTCTCTTAATTCGACACTGAGTGAATGGTTTTTTGATATGTGAATGGAATTCCTTTTAACAAACGTAAATTACTCTCAAATGCGTTAAATCAGAAACAGGTTTGTCATGTACTTAAAACGTTTTTTAAACTTTCCCAATTCAATCAATACTGAGTTGAGATGTGAATTTTTAGTTATTATATTAAAGACAGAAAGATTTTTATTAACTTAAAAACATAAAAATATAATTATACATTTAATTTTGAAAATAATAAAATAACTCGCATTAGCATACTTAAAGGAACATTAACAATTAAAAACGAAAAATGTTTTTACAGATGGATTCTAGGCGCCGAGATCGAATTTTAGGCGAGTATGAACGTGCTAAGAAGGGCATTCAGTCGGCTGACAGAAGCAGACGTCTTGGTGAGATGGAACTCAAACGCGAAGCCACAAAAATATTTAAACCCGTGACGGAGGGTCAAGAGCGAAGCAGGAAGGAGATAGTCGAAGAATTGAGACCCATAAAAGAGAGTTCTTTGAGAATGGGTTCGTTGCCCGGTAGTTTTGGAAATCGGCATTCCTTTCAATCTACACCGGATTACGTTCCCACGGGAATTCAAACAGATTTGGGCGAGACTGACGATACAGCTTCGACTATCACCACTGATAGCGTCGCATCATCCGAGGATGGCGGTAAGAGAGATCTGTTGTATGGATTTTATAAGGATTCGGAGGGGAGAACTTTTGTCGGTGACACAGAAGTAGAAATAGGTGATGATGAATTAACCGTGGGTTCGAACAGATACGAATTAACTGATGGACTGCGCAGATTGCTCCTTTACGATTACACGGAACAGGATTTCGACAATTATGGCGACATTCTGGTTCAGACCCACGCCATGAAGAGAAATAACGATGCCAGAGAGACGAGACCCAAAGCCAATAGAGGTTACAAGTGGACGAAAGTGGTGAAACCCATATGGGATATGAATAAGAAGTTTGTCGAATCGGTGACTGGCAAAGGGGTGAAAACCACTTTTCTTCCGAGCGATTCTGACGCTCTGTCTCAGATATTGAGTTTATTGATGGCGAGCAGACGGGCTGGTAACACAGGATTAGATAATCAGATAGTTACTATATCTGACGAATTGTTAAGACAGAATGTTTTGAATAAAAATCATTATAAAAGGCTAATGAACGAATTGAAGGATTGATGTCTATATAATAAGTAGAGAGAAACAAACAAACAAACAAAATAAAACAGTAAATTTTTACACTAGAATAATAAAAGTATTTAAACAACAAAACGATTTACCAGTGAAAAAACAAAATATATTATAAAAATAAAATATGTTGGTGATAAAGAACAGGGGATACGTCAGAACTTACGTTCAAGGCGGTTCTGGCATCGTCGATTCTATAATGCGAGCGTTCACGAGCGATGTGGGTAGAAAACTCGCATCGACTGCGTTTGAGGTCGGTAAGAAGACGGCTTTGGATGCTGGTAAGAAAGCCGCTTCCGAAGCCAGTGGTAGGATAGCTTCTGTGGCTGGCAAGAGGGCAGCTGACGCGTTGATCGACAAGTTGACCAGTCCACCTGCGAAGCGAGCAGCGTTAGAGCGAACGCCAAAAAGTTGGAAAGATTTTAAGGATGCTGTGGTACTCATACAAGATTTAGCCAAAATGACGAGTGGATCAGGATTGAAGAGAACTCGCGATGGTGTGATATAAATAAATAATAATATTAAAACAACTAAGTTTGAAAAACATAAAAATTGTGTTTGAAAGAATCTAAAATAACAAACCAAAAAAATAAAACAAAGATGAACATTAAAGATATGTCTTGGAACGACGCCGCGACTAAGAGGTCGAATAACGAGTTCTTTCCCAAAAGCATAAGAGGCTTGACAGTGGGAAAATCGAATTGTGGAAAGACCAATCTGTTGATGAATCTGTTGTCCCGACCCGACTGGTGGGATTACGATAGATTGTTCGTGTTTGGCAAGAGCTTGTTTCAACCCGAATACAGATTGCTTCGAGAGTGCATGGATTGTAGATTGCCCAAGGACGTCATAGCCAGAATCTTTGACAGTAGGGAGGAATTCGACAAGAGTGAAGCTCCACTTTCGACCATTTTGGACGGTGTGACGATGAAGCTGATGAAAAGAAATGCATCTTCGAACGTCGAGTGTCGATTTTATGAGAACGCTAGCGACGTTCCGGATCCTAGAGAATTGAAATCGGAAGTTAAGAATCTCATGATTTTCGACAATCTGCTTTTGGAGAGACAGAACCGATGCGAATCGTATTACGTTAGGGGTTGACACAGCAATGTGGACTGTTTCTACCTGTCGCAGAATTATTTTTGATTGCCCAGACAGACGACAAGGGAGAACGCTAATTTTCTATGTCTCTTTCGCCAAGATCTCAAGAATCTCAATCACATCTACGGCGATCACGTTGCAAACGACATGAGCGTGGCGGAATTGAGGAGATTCTGCAAGAGGGTTTGGGATGGAGGACTTTACAATTTCGTCGTGATTGATTTGACAAGCGAATTTAATCGTGGAAAATATCGGTGCGGATTCAACAAGTTTTATGTTTCTGATGATAATAAGATAGAGCGTGAAAATAAAAAAAATTTAGAAAATAATAAATCTTCAAATAATTAGTTTTTGAAAAACATAAAAAAAAAATAAAATTAAATATAATGTTCGAACATGGAGAATTGTTAGAACGGATAGCCGAGAATACAGCTGCAAAACAATCCATTCAAATCGTGGTGAATGACGATTCGACTCGATTCGCTACGAAATTCGAACCTTCCATCGAATTGAATAGAGAGAAAAGATACGAGATGGCTTTGGTGACTCTGGAGACTTATTATTCCTTTCCCAACATCACCGAAAAGAATAACTCATTCAAGTATTCCGACGGAGTGGATTGGTTGGAGATTTGAATTCCCAAAGGGAGTTACGACATAGACGATTTGAACAATTACATTCAGACGCGAATGAAGACGGATGGAAAGGGAAGCAACAAGATCAGACTCGCTCCCAATCCTAATACCTTACAGACGATGTTGGATTTGGAAGATAATTTTCGAGTGGATTTCAACACGGACGATTCTATAGGCAAGATGTTGGGATTCGATCGAAAGATGTATCGAGGCCACGTGGCATCTGAAAATACGGTTGACATTCTCGCAGTCAATAGCATTCTGGTGAACGTGGATGTGATTGCTGGAAGCTACGTGAATGGTAGCGCTCAACTGACGATCTATTCCTTCTTTCCAAACGTGTCGCCGCATTATAAGATCGTGGAGCGACCTCGAAATTTAGTTTATCTACCAGTGATTTTAGACACGTTGTATAGTCTCAAAACCACGTTGATGGATCAAAATGGTGAACTGTTAGATCTTTGCGGAAAGAGGGTGACGATACGATTTCACATAAGAGAAATATAAAAGCAAAAAAAAAAAAAATATTGTGTATATATATAGATAACAAAAATAAAATAAATGAAACATTAATTTTACAAAATTATTTTAATATAAATAATTATTATTAAACAAGAAAACAATTGAAGTAAATATATTTTAAAAAAAAAAGAATTATGACAGAATACGTGATTAAAAACATGAACATATCTGCAGGACAGAGGAAGAAACTTAAGAGAGCGTTAACAACTCGAGGCGAGGCGGTGAGATTCAAATTCACTCACGAATATCTGACGAGAGGCAGTCAGGATTCGATCGCCTGGACCAGAAGTCAAATCAAAAGGATGGAGAAAGCGATTCGCGATGGAAGAGGGTTGACGGTGAGATTGAGTCTCGCTCAATTGAGATACAATTTGAGAATGAAAGGTGGTTTCCTACTGCTATTGGCAGGAATCGCCGCAGAAACATTACCCTTCGCCGCAAAGGCACTACCCTTTCTCAGAAAGACTCTCAGCATGGGAGCTCTCACGGGACTCACGAGTTCGGCAGTTGAGAAATTAATGGGTGGCAGCTGACTGTTTTTGAAGAAGGGAGGAGCCATGTGTCGCATCCACGTAGATGACAGCGGTAAAGGATTGTATCTAGAACCCGTTAGAGGTGGCAACTCTTTGAGTGGAAACGGTCTCTATCTGAAGAGTGGACAGAACGTTGAGCGACTCGGCAAGGGTTTGTTGCTCGGTGAGAATTCTCCGTTTAAGAATATACCGATTTTGAATATGTTATTATAATATAAAATTATATGATTATATAAAATATAAATCATAGAAAGTATAAAATAATATATAAAATGGATAAAAAGGTGGAGAAACAACTAGACGATAATGATGAATATCGCGAGACAGAGTGCAAAAAAAAAGATGTGGAAAAATGGTTAGATGCTAATGATGGATATCTAAGGAAAGAACTGATGAAAGAGTTAGATAAACAGCGGGATAAACGGTTGGAAATGATAAGAATGAGATGCTTTCCACCGTCACCACTACCTTCTGAAGAGAATGGTAATGATGCGAGTGTTACCAAGAGATGCACAACATTCGTTCATAATTATGATTCGGTTAAACAAATTTGTTGTTATAAAAACATATCATATTACAAAAAAAAGAAAAAAAGAAAAGAAGAATCGACGCTGAAATTTAAGAAAAAAGGAAACGTTATTATAATATATGGTAATAGCGAAGAAGAAAAAAAAAAAAAAAAAAGAGATCTAAAGATGATCTCATTACTTTTTTTTTTTTTCCTTCTTCTTCACTAAAAAATCAATTTCTCTATTGTTTATATTTCCAAGCCCGTTATTAGCATGTTGACACTCGTGTATTCTCCTTTTTCGAAAATGTGTTGAATGTTTATCTTTACTCTTTTGAGTTTTTTTTACATCGGTGAACTCGCTCTCACCACCCGATAACTCCACGAGTTCGCGTGAGATTTTTGGATATATGTAACTTTCATAGAACAACGTCAAATCGTCCTTGTCGAATTCTTTATCTTTAGCGATGACAATTTTCTGCAGATCGCTTTGGTAGTCGTAAAACAAATCGAGCATGGCTTCATCCAATTTCAAAGTCATCTTATATCTGTCGTATTTATGCTCTAAGTCCTTCATCTCGACCTCGTTCAATTCGATGGGATCGTGTTGTTGTAATCTATAGATTTTATGACCGAATTTCTTATACGTTTCAACTCGTTTCAATTTCAATTCGCATCTTTTAAGTGTTGCTGTCATGATCGATTATTTGTTTTTTTTGTTTTATGAATTCTTGCAAATAATGTATATTTTAAATTTTGTATTTTAATAATTTGTTTAAAAAGTTTTGTTTTTGTTTTTTTGATCTTTATATATATATAAAAAAAAAAGTTTTTTTAATTTTAATTTTCTTTAATGTGAAAATTTTTTTGTAAAAAGTAATGAGATCACCTTTAGATCTCATTACTTTTTTCCTTCTTCTTCGCTAAAAATCAATCTCTCTATTGTTTATATTTCCAAGTCCGTTATTAGCATGTTGACATGCGTCATTTTTCCATTTACCGAAATGTCTTGAATGTTTATCTTTACTCTTTTAAGTTTTTCTACATCGGTGAACATGCTCTCACCACCCGATTTATTCACGAGTTCAAGTGAGATTATTGGAAATATTTTTTTTCCATAGAACATCGTCAAATCGTTCTTGTCGGGTTTTCTGTATTTGGTGATGATATTATTCTGCAGATCGCTTTGGTACTCGTAAAACAAATCGAGCATGGCTTCATCCAATTTCAAACACATCATATATTCATTGTCACAGCGCTCTAAGTCCACCATCTCAACCTCGTTCAATTCGATGGGATCGTGTTCTACTGTATAGATATAAGTATCTGATAGCTTATATATTTCAGCTCGTTTTGATTCACATTGTTTAGGTGTTGTTGTCATGATCGATTATTTGGTTTTTATGAATTCTTGCAAATAATGTATATTTTAAATTTTGTATTTAAATAATACTTTGTTAAAAAAGTTTCTCTTTATATATAATTAAAGTTAAATTTTAACATCCTTTTTTTTTTTTTTTTTTCGTATTAATTCAATTTTTTTTCACGTTAAGAACATATAATTGATTAATTCTTTTTGAAGGAATTAAAACATATTATAAACAATTTTTAAAACTTTTTAACAAATTATCATTAATACAAAATTCGAAAAAAAAATAATATTCTTACAAACCCAATTTTGAGGCAAAAACAATGATCAAGTCCGAACATCTGAATTATAGTTTAGAATGTGCAAGACTTCAAACGTTTAAAAATTGGCCTTTGCATCTTGCTCAAAAACCCGAAGATTTAGCCGCTGCGGGTTTCATTTATGTGGGTAAAAGTGACAGAGTTAAATGTTTTTGTTGCAACATACATTTAATGAATTGGGAACCTCACGACAGACCTTTACTAGAACACATAAATAATACCAAAGGTCGTTGCGATTATTTGAAGAAGATCCAGTCATTGGGATTGATTAAAATTGAAGATGAAGAATGGGAAAGAAATAAAAACGAGAGTTTATTAAGGGGTATTTTACAATCTGGATACACGAAGGAACAATTGTACAATACATTGAATCACGCAAACAAGACGTTATCTCAATTCTTGACTTTAGAAGATTTGATTCGATTCATGAAAGAAGCAGACGAGTTTTAGAACGTGCAAGACTTCGAACGTTTAAAAATTAGCCTTCGCATCTTGCAGTTATCATCATCTATTGAGAAGGAATCGGGTGACATGAACATGCGTCTGCTTCACGGAAATTTGTTTTGAACCTCGTGCGAGACTTCGCGTAAAAGTCGTAAGAGTTCTATTTGTCTTGAACCTTCTTCTTCTTTTTTAATAGTTCGAACGACATTGTCGATTAAGTTTTGTTCGCTAATAGTATTACGATTCGATTTTCTATCGCAAATCGTATCGTTTTCTTTCGAAATGCGTAAATATAAATTACGATTTTTTTCTTCTTGTTTTTTTGGAGAATAACGATTTATTAAACAACTTTGACGTTTATGTCGAGATTCCGTCGTAGATGTACCGTACCTCAGTTAAACAAGATTTGTAAACTATTAAAAATTTCACATTTCAGAAATCATAGAACTAAATCAAAAAAAATTGAAGTCATACAGGAATATTTGCAAAACGATGGAAAGGCAAACGAAATGCCGATAGCAACGACGTCAAAAAATGCATCGGTTGTGAAAAATGAGAAGAAGAAGAATAAGATAGTAAAAGGAATCGAAATGCCGACATCGAAAAAAAACAAAAACATTTCGATTGTGAAAAATAAGAAGACGACTAAACGAAAAGCCATTGAAGAACTTCAAGTTTCCAAAGAAAAGAAAAGAAAAACTAAAACGAAAGCGAGTGATGTACTTCAGATTCTAGGCAAACGAGATATATCGAGCGAAATTCGACGAGCAATAGACGAAGGGAAAGGAAAAGAATATCTAGCATGATTCACCATGGAATTATTTCAATCGAAGTCTGTATAATGGGAGAGTGCGATCAAAGGCATTTTTAAAACTTTTGACGTAGTTCCCTCATTGAAGAAAATTGATCCGAAATTGTTCATGGAACGGGTGAAGAAAAAAGTATTGGATTTGTTTCACAAATACATGAACGTGGGACTAAAAATTAAGATGATACTCCATTGCGTGATGAATAAAATCGACGTGAAGTCCGGCGAGAGCATCATGAAAAATGCATATTTCAGATCTAACGTCGAACCAGTATTTCGAGGTTCAGATTTATCGGATGTTTTCGAAAAGATGAAAGACAAGATGTTGACGTCTCTCACGAATTATCAACATGAAGGTAGTAATTGGACGTTCGATGAGGTGTTGAAACTCGAAATTTACATAACTAAAAACGATTCATTGAAAGGGTCTTCCTACGTGAAATTACCATATTTCCTAGCTAAAAAACATGCCGTGATCAACGTGAAAAATAAAGATGATCAGTGTTTTAAATGGGCAATCACCTCCGCTTTATACCCTGTCAAAACGAACCCCAAAAGAGTTTCTCATTACGAGGTGACTTCTAAAAATCTCGATTGGACCGGAGTGACTTTTCCAACAGAGTTAAAACACATCGAACGTTTCGAGGTTCAAAATCCCACCGTAGCGGTGAACGTCTTGGGATACGACGATGAAAAACAAACGATCTATCCTCTCAGACAGACTTCGTATCTCGAAAGAGAAAAGACGATTATTTTATTATTGATTTCGAATGGTGACAATCATCATTATTGTTGGGTTAAACATCCGAGCCGATTACTGTCGAGACAAAATAATAAACATGAACATAAGGTATGTTTATGTTGCAACTGCATGAACGCATTTCACAACGAAAAATCGTTAGCGAAACATCAGAAATATTGCAACGAAAATCAAGGTGTCGCCGTCGAAATGCCCAAACCTAACACCATCATGAAGTTTGAAAATCACAATAGAAGGTTAAAAGTACCATTCGTCGTGTAAGCCAATTTCGAATGTTTCACCACGAAAATGAGTTCCTGTCAACCCAACGCTCTTCAAAGTTACGTCGAAAGATATCAAAAACACATACCTTCGGGCTATTGCATTTATGTGAAATGCGCTTTCGACTCACAACACAACATGGGTTCCTTCACCTATATGAAACAGTATGAAGACGACGACGTGGCCCAAAGATTCATGGAAGAGTTAGAATCGAAAATTCAAATGTTATACGACAAATTCAAAACTCCGATGATCATCACGCGAGAGCAGCAGGACGAAAATAACAGAGCCACCGAATGTCACATATGCAGATAATCGTTCGATGAGACCACGATCATTACATGGGTCTGTATCGCGGTCCGGCTCACAACAAGTGTAATTTAAAATATCGAGATGCCGCTTTCTATCCAGTGATGTTTCACAATCTCTTGGGTTATGACAGTCATCTGTTCGTGAAAAATCTCAGCACCTCACACAAAGAATTAAATTGCATCGCGAACAGCGAAGAAAGATACATTTCCTTCACAAAATGGAAGCTCATGGAGAAGAAAAGAGTAATCGACGGAAATACGTTGGAAGAAAAAACGAAATCCATTCATAGAGGCATACGTTTCATCGACAGTTTTAAATTCATGTCGACCGCTCTGGAAAAATTAGTCGATAACATGAGCAAGGATAAATTTAAAATCATGAGCAAACATTTCGGAGAACGAGTAGATGTCATGTTGAGGAAAGGAGTCTATCCTTATGATTACATGTGTGATCTAAAGAGATTCGAAGACACCGCACTACCTTCGAAAGAAGATTTTTATTCGAAATTATACGAATCCGACGAGAATTACGAACACGCCAAAAACGTGTGGAAATCATTCGATATGAAAACCATGAGAGATTATCACGATCTCTATCTGAAGACCGACGTTCTGCTCTTGGCAGATGTGTTCGAAAATTTTCGAGACGTCTGTCGTCGAAATTACGATCTGGATCCCACTTGGTATTTCACCGCACCCGGTCTGGCGTGGGACGCTCTGTTGAAGACCACCGAAGTTCAATTGGAATTATTATCCGACGTGAACATGTTGCTCATGTTCGAAAGGGCTGCGAGAGGTGGAATCTCGATGATCTCCCACAGATATTCTAAAGCTAACAATCCCTACATGAAAGAAGGTTTTGATTCGAAACGATCAAATAAATACATACAGTATTGGGATGCTAATAATCCTGTACGGTTGGGCTATGAGTCATCCTTTACCGATTGGAAATTTCAAATGGGTGACGGAACCGGAAGAAATGCAAAAATGGAGAGACTATCCTTGCATTTTAGAAGTTGATTTGAACTATCCGGAAGAATTACACGATCTACACAACGATTATCCGCTGGCTCCTGAATGAATGGAACCGAACGAAGGAGACGAGGAAAAACTCATTCCGAATTTATTTAACAAACGTAACTACGTCATCTACAGCGAGAATTTTAAACAATACGTCAATTACGGGATGAAATTAGTCAACATACATCGCATCATTCAATTCGACGAAGAGCCTTGGATGAAAAAATACATCGATCTCAACACAAATCTCAGAATTCGAGCCGAGAACGATTTCAATTTCTTCAAACTCATGAACAACTGCGTGTACGGTGAATTGATGGAAAACATCAGGAACAGAACCGACGTTCAACTCGTCACATCTGAGAAAAGAGCTAAAAAATTAGTGGCGAAACCCAATTACAAACACCGAACCATATTCGACGAAAATCTAGTGGCCGTTTACATGCAAAAGATGCACCTGAAGTTCGACAAACCGTATTATCTCAGACCGATCATCTTAGATATCAGCAAGCAATTGATGTATGAGTTTCACTACGATTACGTCAAACAAAAATTTGGTGATAAAGCCAAACTACTGTTCACCAAATGGACAGTTTAGTTTATGAGATAGAGACGAAAGACGTCTACCGAGATATATCTCAGGACGTGACCACGCGTGGTTCGACATGAGCAATTATCCCATCGATCACCCATCCAACATTCAATCGAATGACAACAAGAAGGTGTTGGGTAAATTTAAGGACGAGAGTGGCGGTAAACAAATCGTCAAATTCGTGGGCTTGAGACCTAAACTGTATGCTTATCGTATAGAAGATGAAGAGATCAAGAAGTGCAAAGGAGTTAAAGCGTGCGTGGTGAAGAAAAACATCTCTTTCCAAGAGTATAAAGATTGTCTGTTAGGAAGTGGTCCGGTGTATAAGACTATGAAATCGATTCGAAGTGAAAATCACGACTTGTATACCGAAATAGTCAACAAGATTTCACTGACGGCCGACGACGATAAGAGATTCGTGTTAGATGATAAAATAAACACTTTGGCACTCGGACATTGGACTGTGGATCTAATTAGAGATGATATGAATATGGATGATTGGATTCCAGATATGATTGCAGATGATAAGATTCCAGATATGATTGTGGATGATAAGATTCCAGATATGATTGTGGATGATAGGATTCCAGAAAATCAAGAGGAATTAGATGGATTCGAAATTATAGAAATCGATAGAGATATTGAGAGAGTTAGTTTAAAAAGAAAAAGAAAAAAGAAAAAAAAAATAACGTTATTTTAGTAAATTATAATAAATAAATAAAAAAAAAAATATATATACGCATTTATGAATAAGAAAATAAAGATATCCGTAGAAGGTGTCGTCTTACCTAACAAACCCCTATCCAACATCGATCTGTTGAATGCAGCAAAAGATTTGAAAATCAAAGATTTTCTAGGTGTGTTTTCCAGAGATGCCTTGCCGAAGAGAAGACCTCGACAATCAGAATGCAGAATTTTAAATCTAGATGATTCATCGGGTGAAGGTACTCACTGGATGACGTGGATCAAGAACGGGAAGAAGAAAAATTATTATTTCGACAGCTACGGAATCTCACCGCCAAAAGAAATAAAGAACTATTTCAACAAATCGATGGTTCGTTTCAACACGGAACAAGTGCAATCACCAGATCAAGTGTTTTGCGGTCACCTGTGTCTCTATGTTCTCAAGAGATGGTCTGAAGGAGATCGGTTTCAAGACAACCTCAATGCTTTACATTAGAGAGAGATTTTTTTTTATAGTATATATAAAGATAATAAATTATTTAAAAAAAATTTAATCGAATAAAAACGAAAAATAAAAATAACATAGTTCATTTTTAATAAACTGCGTTTTGAATATATTTTTTCTAAAAAACAAAAAAATCCCACAACAACATGCCAGTCGATAAATTTGGTAGAAGTGACGACGAAAAAGTCAACCTAAGAAAGAAGAGGAAGACGTTCGAAGTCGACGATGGTTACGACATTGCCAACTTGGACGAACGTTACGTTCGGAGATACGAACCTCGAGAAGAACCTTTGAACATGAATGATAAGAAGCTCTACAATCTTCCTGTGCCGATAGATCTCGCAGATGCTGCGACTAAAAAATACGTCGACAGGGGGAACGCCGATTTCGAACGAATCATGCTAGATAATTACGTGGATAAAACCATGACCGACGATCTCGATCTGAAATCCAAACATTTGGTGAACGTCACGAATCCCATAGATCCCACCGAAGCCACGATCAAGAAATATGTGGACGACTGTCATGCGAGATTCAGCGAACACCTGAGAAATAGATACGTTCAGAAAACGATGCACTCGGAATTGAACGCCAATTCTAACAAGATAACGAACGTGGCCACTCCCACGAATCCCAAGGACGTGGCGACCAAACACTACATAGATCTGGAACAGAGAAAGTCTGACAGACGAGAAATGAAATTGGATCTGAATGTGGGATTCAACAAGATATTGAATCTGTCGAAGATCGACGATATGGATGCGGACTCAACCGTGGTCAACAAGGGCTACGTGGATTCTGCTGTGATACGATCACAAGAATACCTAGAATCACAAGTGGACGATCTCTACCTGAACAAACAATCTGGTGGAACCATGGAGGGTGGTATCAACATGAACGGTAAGAATTTATTCGGACTCAGTCACGATCCCGAATTCGATTCCAGCGCGGTCAGCAGAAAGTACATGGATGACAACTCAGTCTGGAGAAAGGGTGACATAATGGAAGGTAAACTAGATATGGGTGGACACGCGCTCACGAATCTACTGGATCCCGTGAACATGACGGATGCCTGCACCCTGATTTCGGTGGTGGAGAAAGTCAAATATGCTAGACAATTGATCACTGTGTGGGCCGAGGAGGCCGGCACCTTAGATGAAGGAAAAGCTGAGTGGTCTTTCGGAAATGGAGGTAGCGGATCGAAACATGGTCAGGTGGGATATCCCATGCCGCTGGAGGTGAAATCCTTTGAATGAATCTGGCTTCCTCAGATTTGAATAACGGAGCGGTCGTCAATCTCATGGTGAATGGAGTATAGAGCGATAAGAGATACAGCATCAAAAAGACTGAGAATCAACACGCGAATGTTAGCACGTTCGGAACGCCTCTCAAAGTGAACGCCAGAGACAGGATTAATTTCGTTATGAAAACCAATAATCCCAAAGCCACCACTTCCATGGTGAGTCTACTGATCGAATTAGTTCCTTTGAACAAACAGTGAACGCGTGGAAAATAATGAATTAAAAAAAAAATAATGTGTGATTTATTAAAAAAAACAAAAAAAAAGTAATGAGATTTAGAAAGATGTTCAGTCTCTCTAGATCACATTACTTTATTTCTTTTTTTTTTTTTTTTTTTTTTAGGTTTTGTTTTAATACATTATTTCTCATAATGTTTCATCTAGTGAAATTGGATCACCTATCTCGAAACACGCGTCGACATCTATTTTAGCATATTGAAGAGCTTTTATAAATTCTTGAAAAGCAGTCGGTCCTCTATACGTCAACATGTCTAAAAGTTTTCTGGTCTTATCTTCTATCAAGATTTTACTTTCGATTTCACGTCTCATATAATCAGTCAATATCAAAGGTTCTGTTTCGACTAAAGTGTCTAGAATTATTGCTAACGAATCTTGCAAAATATTTTTAATCAAAACACGTCTGTTTCTTCTTAAGTATTCTCTTTCTTTATCATTCATTTTTATAATAATTTTTTAAATTTTTATTTATATATTTTTTTTTTTTTCACACTCGTCTCTCATCGAATGATCGACATCTTATTTCCATCCAATTCGAATTGTAATTCTCCGTCCGACAGGACCAGGGCGAAGGCTTCGGTTTTTCTCAGAACGTTCCTGTCGAATTGCATCTTGATCTGAATTTCTAAGACGCTACTCTTGAGTCGTTCACTCTGTTTACTGACGTCAAATACGAACATGGGATACATCAACTTGTATTTGCCGGGAGATATGTTAGGATTGCTCATCAATTCGTCTAGACCATGATACTTCTTTCTAAAATCAGCGGCGTCGCCGTACAGTCTGCAGAAATCGTTCTTGTCGAACGACGCATTGTAATCGATTGCTGGATATCTCGTGGCGTTCAGAAACACTTGCGTGTTTCTCAAATGGCAGTGATCGAACAGCGACGCATTCTTTTCCTGAGACCCGTCCCTATCGGTCTGAACTGCAACCACGATGAAACGCGGTCTCTCGGAAGCGGATTTCACCATCAATCTCCAATTGAAGTGATTCGTGGAGGGAGGAATGCTAGCCGTGTTGCACTGTCTCATTCTAAATCCCACGGGCAATTTACTCTTGGATTCTATGATCTTGTAGAGACGCGCTTTTTCCACGATCGAAGGCTCCACGTGCGGAATGAACCACGATATCTTACCCGCATTGGTCGCAGTGAGTCTCACTATTACGTCGTTGTCTCCTTTTCGAATCAACGTCAGATTGTGTTTGAATCCGTACATGATCTTGTTGTAATCGTCCGCAAATCCGAAGATGTGTTTCAAAGGTATCCTGAACGAAAACGTTCCTTTAGGTCTGGACGTCTTGACGACGTAGTCGAATATCAAGGCAACACCGGCGCTAGCAGGGCCGACAGTGTCTTTCACCCACAACTGATTAAGTCCTCTGGATTTTGAAAAATCATCAGGATACGTCAAGAGTCCGAACATCGTGGTGGCTTGACCGGGATGAAACACAGATTCTATCTCTTGTCCGGATAACATGTATTTTATATTACTGAATAGATGCATGATGCCATTATTGGCTAGAGTAACCGTGTCGTCGTCGGCGTAGTCGCTCCCATCTTCCTTGGTGAGACGTCCCTGCACCACTATGTAACTCTCGCTAGGATGTATGAATAGATCTTGAGTTTCGACGTTGATTCTTATCTCTCCCGCATTGTTCAAACTCGTTCTGGTTACTGGTTCGTATTCGTGAACCTCATATTCTTGAATACTTTCATCTTTCACTATGCTTTGTGCTATATCTAGTATATTTGTCATTTTTAAAGGATTTTTGTTTTTTTTGTTTATTAATTAACTTGCTTTTTTTATCTAAAAATAGTTTTAATTATTTTTTTTTATTATTATTTTTCTCTCTTATATATATGTGTGTAAACAAGAAAATGTTAAAGAGAGTAAATAAAAAGAAATTTGTTTTCTTTATCAAAACTTTGTCTTCTGTAATTGTTGTTCGTAAAACTTTCCGATGATCTCTTCTCCATCCAAAGCTTCGATTTCGTAAGTCACTGGATCGGTGTGAAATATTTTGATTATCACGAAGATTTCCGAGGTCCATCGAGGAGTATAACCCTTTTCAAAGTGCTTCTTATAAGCGTAGATTCTCACTCGATCAACGACCGCAAATTTCGGCGTTCTAGACTTCTTCCTGATCTTAGATCTTTCAGGATATAGATTCGCATAGACCCGTTTTTCATTTCGAGGATCGCTAGCTTCCACAGGAGTCATCTTGATCGATCTGTGTCACGTGTTGTTGTAATCTTTGACCAGACCGTTCAGAGCGTATATATATTTCTTGGTCGAATTCGCCGTGAAGTATCTGTGCACCTTTTCCTTCATCGTTCGATTCCAATGTTCCACCACACTGGCTTTCTCTTCGTTTTCGATCGAGTAGAGGTCTACCAATCGATGAACGTGCTTGTTGTAGAATTCCTTTCCCTTATCCACCCACAATTTACTCGGTTTTCGAGAAGACGAGTCGAACACGCTCTTCAGAGCCTCGGCGACACAAGGTCCCGATTTATTCTTCAAAGCTCTGATCCAACCGTATTTGGAAAACACGTCGATGACCGTCAATAGATATTTGACGCCCTCGTTCCACCTCAAAAACGATCTCATGTCGACCAAGTCGGCAGACCAAATATCATCCAAACCCTTCACGAACGCCCTTCTCTTTCGAAATTTATGCACTATGGGTTTGTGTAACTCCTCGGCCAATTCGCTCGTCAATAATCGTTTCTTCTTCTTTTCCGATGCGCTTTTTTTTTTTTGAACGCCCCATCCGAATCGACGTTTCGCACCGATCAGATTGCCGACCAGCGAACGTTCTATCTTCTCTCTCCTGGTCGGATTCGATATGCCTCTCAATTTCCCCAACATGTTTTTATCGCAGACGTCGTTGCGAGTCTTGGTGTCGGGATGTCCGGCGTAGCACAGATCGTGCTCATACGCGGCCGCGTCCACCCTATTCACAGGTTTGCTCCAAGATTTGGGTGTCAGATCGGCGTTGAGTCTCTTGTTCAATTTCGTTCCGGGTCCCGTGAAACTGTGACCGGGCAGATGCATTTCGAAAGGTAGATTATTGATCATTTTATTCACGATGCCTTTACCTTTGCTCGCGTTCTTTTTTTTTGACGAATCGAGTCTTGATAAAACCACACACGTCGCAAATTCCACGAAGCATCTGTCTGTCGTTTTTAGTTCGTACTTCTCGAGAATTACTCATCTCGGTAACTCTCTTACACTTTACGCAATACATTTTTTAAGAGTTATTTAAATTAATTTCGTTTTTTATTTTATATATAAATTTAATAATTAATTAATTCTGTTCTTATTATATATATATATATTTTTTTTCAATTGCTGCTCTTGAGTACTATCATCTTACTGAATTCCTCCCTGGCCTCTTTCCTCCCCTTTTCCACGAGAGAATCCTTCATCTCTTCCTTGATGATCTGACAAGTCTTGATTCTCTCAGCTTCTTTCATGGCATCGTATTTCGTTTTCTCGCTCAATATCGCGAAGTATTCTCCGTCCGATATCCTACCATCTTTCAACGCCATGGAGATCATTTCGGATATCGTGTCGATCTTGGAGTCGGCCAAGATGTGAATCTTGTCGTGTTTCCTCGCCTTCAGATATAATTTCCTACTCAAAAAGTTTCCGAGCGTGCTAAACAATCCGGCGGCGAGAGCCACTCCTTCTACGGTCAACACGATTGGAATGCCGACCGCGGTCGACAACAATCTGATGCCGGCCACGTGTAAACCCATGGAAATCGTGATGAGTGTCGTGTCGATCGCGTTGACGAATTTCACGAAACGCGAATACTTCTTCTTGAGAGAATGACGAGAATCTCTCTCTCGTGTTAGATACTCTTGGATTCTACTGATTTGATCGATGCGATACCTCTCCCCTCTTTCTTTTTCTTCTAGCGATGGTGCCGTCGGCAAAACGCTGATCGGCTTCTCATCCTCGTCATCATCTAACGTCGGATACAATTTATTTCTGGTTCTCATTTTTGTTTTTTTTTCTTCTAATATTAGATAAAAAATTTATGTATGTATTTATTTTATTTTCTATTCTCCCTTATTTTATATCAACGAGAAACTTAGTCGTATGCTTCATTGAACAATAATTTCATGATGCATTCCTTGTCTTCTAAAGTCAGACTTCTACGCGCCAATTTCAGTTCTTCTGAAACTGTAGGCTTGTTTTGATTCTTACAGA
This sequence comes from Pictodentalium vernedei, assembly GCA_031216915.1. Classification (NCBI taxonomy): domain Eukaryota; kingdom Metazoa; phylum Mollusca; class Scaphopoda; order Dentaliida; family Dentaliidae; genus Pictodentalium; species Pictodentalium vernedei. The sequence continues at coordinate 561,502,345 of CM062296.1, forward strand.
AGACTAATCTCTTCCAAAATGCGATCACTTCATCGATTTGAACGTGTTCGAACGCCGGTTCGAAATACTTGACGACCATATCTTCCCTTTCCATCCACAGACATGAATGATTCTCGTGATCGAAGTCTAGGTGATCCCGACATCCGACGCATCGTTCTAACAAGAGGCAACCTAGTTGTTCATTCATGCAGAATGCGTAGGCTTTCATCAGCATTATTAAAAGAAACCTTACTCTAATAGTCTGAGAAGCGCTCATGATTTACGTATTTATTTTTTATTATCTATTCGATTTGATATATTTATTTTTTAAATAACTATTTATTTATATATTTTTTCTCTCCTATATATATCAATCACTTTTTATTTCCTCAGGAAACGTGACAGTGGGTTTGCCGGTTCAAAAACACCTCTTTTCCGTGTACCGTACACGATTCGATTTCCGACGTAAAATCCGCAAATGGATTTTCGTGTACGCCTCCATAGGGATTCAGTGTTAAAATCGTGTACAGACACAGATGATTTAGAATCAGCAAGATGATGATTTAGAAACAACACGTTTTTTGCTCGCAATTTAACACTGAATCCTATGGGGGAAACCCATTTGCCGATTTCAGATCAGACGGTACATGTACACATACGTAAAATTTCATGCGTTTTTTTCACTCTTGGATACAATCCAGTGATGTTTGAATCGGCAAAGCCGATTCTAAAACACCCTAAAAAACGTTAAAATCGTGTACCTGTACACGATTTTAACACTAAATCCTATGGAGGTGTACATCGATGTACGTGTACACGTACACTTACATGTACATGTGTGTTTGAATCGGCATTTACTACCTACTGCCGTCGGTCCGCGAACCGTTGGATAATTCCAAACCCCACGACCGAAAACCCATCGCCAGTTCCTGTGGCCTATATTCGCCAGTTATTAGAAACTTGTCGGGTGGAGAATTCATCACTGATGCCTCTGTAGCGTCCTCCCTCACCACTCTACAAGGATGTAGACAAGGGATACGACTTTTTTGTTTAGTACGATAATTAATACAATAAGTAATACACTAAGCAACAATTCGGTAAGGGCTATAGTTTCTATCCTTGGCACTTTAGGTTTAGTGATAGAACCTCTTTTGGAATAATATTATGGTGGATAGTAAACGGTTTGTGAGAGAAACGCTACCAATGTACGAGAGGGCAATTCAATTCAATCTTTATTTCACAGCATACAGCATACAAATACAAACGAGAGAGAGAGTAAAGTTACAAAATTATTGAATGATGTATAAATGTATACTGTGGGGAATGACATAGCCTTGCGACTGTCTTCCTGTCATCCCCTAGACAATCAAAATAATAAATAAAATAGAATGGCAAATGGCAAGTGTTAATTAAATTCAAGTTAAATGTGGTCGATCCAGACAGCAGGTAGTTGTTATGTTATATTAACACCCTTTACATTAGAATTAAGTATTGTTTCCACATCATGGATCAAACTCCCAAGAGTTCTGCCTCGGGTTGTTTTAACCCGTCAATCAACTGTGTTTCCGAATCCTAATCGAATCAACAGTGTTTCCGAATAAAAAAAACAAAACAATTTTTATACGCATTCCTTAGTAGGCCAGTACAATTATCGTAGTCTAATGGAGTTATGTAAAAACCGGAATACCGCGGGACAACCTTTTCATCAGCTTGTGGGAAGAGAAGAGATGAAGGTAATAACGACCCCGAGAGTTCCGACTAGGCGAAGCAGTCAGGGCATCTCGGGTTGGAACACCTAACATTGACTTCGTATGCGTTTAAAAATTGATTGAATAAAGTCTTGTTAAATGCCTTTCGGGTGAGGGTTTTTATCGTTGTGTCTAAGTCATTCCACAGTTTGGGAAAATAAAAATATGGAATAGCGGCTGAGAACTGAGTGCGGGGTTTGTGTGTGATTAGGTTTCCACATTGCCTAGTATTCATACCAGATGGGTTAGAGTACACTTGGAATGTATTATCAAAACTGACAGGGAGATTGTTTATAGACCAGTCGTACATAAATAGAAGTGAATGTAACTTGTACAGATCATTAAATTTCAGGATTTTCAAACGTTTGAAAAGAGGATCGGTGTGTGAGTTGAACTTTTTGTTCGCTATGATACGCACGGCCTTCTTTTGAAGATTCAGAATTTGTTTAGTGGCTGGTGTATTGCCCCAAATTTGTATCCCGTAAATTAAATGGCTTTGAAATAAAGTGAAATAGAGTATACGTAGTGTCTCGAGCGGCAAAAAATTCTTGACTCTATTCAGGATATAAATTGCCCTGGATAGTTTCGTACAGACTACGGATACATGATGATTAAATCTAAGGTTCTCGTCCATGTCAATTCCTAGGAATTTTATGAATTTGTGTTGGCGATTATTACCTGCTATTATTAAGCTTGAGTTATTTAGTGAAATTTGGGTTTGTACATTGTTGAAATTGTAATTGTCATTTTGGGGATGAAGAAGTAGGACCTTAGTTTTATTAGCGTTTAATGATAACTTATTAGCTAGACACCAGTCATTGATTTTTGACAATTCATTGTTTGCCCTCTCCGCTAGGATGTTGAGGTCATTACCAGATGCGTAGGATGTTGTGTCATCCGCAAAGGACAAAATACTCATGTCGGTCGACTCACAAATGTCGTTGATAAAGAGCACAAACAAAAGAGGACCGAGGACAGAACCCTGGGGTACACACGTAGTAATATTGAGTTGATTCGAGGATTCACTTGCAAATTGCACAAATTGGGATCTCTCAGAGAGATAGTTCTGAAACCAAGAATTGGCTATACCTCTAATTCCGTAATGTTCAAGTTTCCTGACGAGGATTTCATGGTCAATAGTGTCGAATGCTTTGGAAAAATCTAAAAAATAGATAATGTGCAATCTTTAGTTGCATTGTTATTCATTATGGAAGCGTAGTTGATAAGATGCATTATTGGATGAAATGTTGAGTGTCCCTTTCTGAAGCCAAACTGATAGTTATAAATAATGTTGTTTGCATCTAAAAAGTTTGTTAACCTTTTGTGCATTAATTTCTGTAAGATTTTAGAAAATGAGGGAAGAATACTTATTTGACGATGATTGTCGAATGACTGTTTATCTCCGGATTTAAAAATTTGTATTACTTTTGCTGTTTTCATTTTTGATGGTACAATTCCAGTTGAGAATGAGGTATTAATAACATGGGTTAAAGGCACAGCAATTTCTTGTATAATGTTTTTTAGTAGTTTCGGAGAAATGTTGTCATTACCAGCAGAAGTTTTTGTTGGGAGTCTTTTTACAGAAGATACTACTTCTTCAGGGCTTGTGGGTGATATGAAAAATGATCCGGGGACGCTGTCATTGAGGTAATCTGAGAATCGATGTGTGGAGCTTGTCATGTTGTTGGTAATTCGATTTCCAATGTTAATAAAGTAGTTGTTAAATTTATCAGCAATTTGGATAGGGTCAGTGAACTCTACATTATCATCAATAAACGATGATGGTAGGGGAGGCGGAAGGTTTGACTTATTTATTGCTTTGCGGAGAATTTCCCAAGTTTTCTTAATGTTTCCCTTATTTTCTAAAATTAATTGACTATAATAATTTTGTTTAAGTTTACGTCTGAGTTGGTTAAAAATTTGACAGTAGGTTTTGTATCTTGTAATATTGTCGTTGGTTGGGGCCCTCAGCTTTTTTTCAAGCAGTTTATGTTTGTTCAGGGAGGACTGTAGAAGACCGTAAGTCATCCATGGTTCTCGTTTGACGTATTTTTTCAGGGTCTTCTTTATCGTTGGTGGGAAGGCTTGATTAAACGTCGTATTAAGAATTGATAGGAGCTTTTCATAAGCTTCGTTAGCACGAGCCTCTTGGCATACTTTACTGAAATCAGATTGAGATAGTAGGTGTTTAAATAAGTTGATATTCCTTGTGTTGAAGATTCTCTTTGGTTGGAATGTATTGTCGTTGGATTTGGTACTATTTGGGTTTTTGATGTAAAATGTTGCGAAATGATCGCTGACATCTGTAATAATTATTCTGGAGGTATTAGAGTCGAGTTTATTACAAAAAATATGGTCAATTATAGTCGCTGAATGATTTGTTACTCTTATAGGTTTGGTTATCATAGGTGTGAATCCAGTGCTGAACAATGATTCTAAATACTGATTAGTTTTCTGGTGTTGGTTAAAGTTTAGTAGATCTATATTGAAGTCGCCCATCAGATAGGTTGTCTTCTTCTCGGAAGGGATTTTGTCCAGTAAGTTGGAATATTGAGATAAAAACAAGTCAAGATCGGCTTTTGGTGCGGTATTGGGGCGATAAATAATTCCTACAATTGATTTGTAATTTCCAGTGAGTTCAATAAATAGTGATTCAAACACATGGGGAATGAAAATGCTTAAGTCGTTCCTAGTTTTGAATGGTATAGAATCTTTAACAAAAACACCAAACCCACCCCTACCATCATCATCGGAGGGCATATCAACCCCCCGAACATAGAATACAAATGGCGTCGATGGGCCGCCAGCCCGTGAACCGTTGGATAAGACCAACCCCCACGGGCCCAAAACAAAACAAACAAAAAAAACCCAAAACCCCCCAAAACAAAAATAACCCATCGCCAGTCCCTGCGGCCCATATTCGCGAGTTATCAAAATTTGTAGGGTGGAGAATTAACCACTGATACCTCTGTAGCGTCCCCACCTCTATACAACGAGGTAGACAAGGGACATGACTTGTTAATTAGTACAATAATTAAAACAATAATTAAAACAATAAGTAGTATACTAATCAACCATTCGGCGAGGGTTATAGTGTTTTTCATTCTCACGTTGGCAAAGAACGAAAGGATCTTTTATAGGCATTTGCTGTTACAGAAATACGTTGGTGGCAGTTTTTTGGGGTTTTTTTTGTTTTTTTTGTTTTTTTTTTTAGCTTAACTTGACACAGTCAAGATAAGCTACTGCCATCACGGGTGCGGAAGTCTGTTAGTCTGTGAGTCTGTGACTTCTGTTCACATTTTCCTTTAGCACGGGCTACACCCCGCAGTTCTTGTCTGATCGTCAAGAAATTTCATATCCAGGTTTGGGGTCATGTCTAGATGAGAACGTCCCCTTTTGGTCGCGATCGGGCAACCGGTATGGCTGCCCGAGCCCAAAACCCGAAAACCATTAGCACAGTCTACAGGTCGTATTTATGAAGGGATTTCATTGTAACTTGGTAGGATGCCTCTGTATAGTACCTAGATGAGAACGTCCCCTTTTGGGCATGATCTATCAACCGTGATGGCTGCCCAAGCCCGAAACCCAAAAACTTTTAGCACAGTCTGCAGGTCATGTTTAATGTGGAGGGATTTCATTGTAAGTTGGTAGGATGACTCCTTATGATGTCTAGATCCGAATTTCCCCATTTGGGCATGATCAGCCAACCGTGACGACTGCCCGAGCCCAAAACACGAAAACCTTTAGCACAGTCTACAGGTCATATTTATTGAGGAATTTCATTGTAACTTGGTGGGTTGACTTCATACAATGTCTAGATGAGAAAGTCCCCCTTTGGACGTGATTGGGCAACTGTGACGGCTACAGGAGCCCGAAGTCCGAAAACCTTTAGCACAGTCTAGAGGTCATATTTATGAAACGATTTCATTGTAACTTGGCAGGATGACTCCAAATAATGTCTAGATGAGAACGTCCCATTTTGATCGCGATCATGCAGCCTTGATGGGTGCCCGAGCCCAAAAACCTTTAGCATAGGCAAAAGGTCATATTTATGGAAGGATTTCATTGTAACCTGTTAGGTTGACTCCATATAATGCATAGATGATGACATCCCCTTTCGGTCGTGATTGGTCAGTTGTGATGGCTACAAGTGCCCGAAGCCCGAAAACCTTGAGCACAGTCTACAGGTGATATTTATGAAGGGATTTCATTGTAACTTCTTAGGATCACTCCAGATGATGCTCAGATGAGATTGTCCCCTATGGTTGCGATCATTCACCCATGATGGCTGCCCGAGCCCGAAGCCCGAAAACCTTTAGCACAGTCTACAGGTCATATTTATGAAGGGATTTCATTGTAACTTGGTAGGTTAAATTCATATAATGTCTAGATGAGAACGTGCGATCATTCACCCATGATGGCTGCCCGAGCCCGAAGCCCGAAAGCCTTTAGCACAGTCTACAGGTCATATTTATGAAGGGATTTCATTGTAACTTGGTAGGTTAACTTCATATAATGTCTAGATGAGAACGTCCCATTTTGGACATGATTGGGCAACTGTGACGGCTAAAGGTGCCCGAAGCCCGAAAACCTTTAGCACAGTCTACAGGTCATATTTATGAGTGGATTTCATTGTAACTTGGTAGGATGACTCCAAATAATGTCTAGATGAGAACGTCCCCTTTTGATCGCGATCATTCAGTCTTGATGGGTGCCCGAGCCCAAAAACCTTTAGCATAGGTAAAAGGTCATATTTATGGAAGGATTTCATTGTAACCTATTAGGTTGACTAAATGTAATGCCTAGATGATGACATCCCCTTTTGGTCGTAATTGGTCAGCTGTGATGGCTACAAGTGCCCAAAGCCCAAAAACCTTGAGCACAGTCTACAGGTCATATTCATGAAGGGATTTCACTGTAACTTCATTGGATCACTCCAGATGATGCCCAGATGAGATTGTCCCCTTTGGTTGCGATCATTCAACCATGATGGCTGCCCGAGCCCGAAGCCCGAAAACCATAAGCACAGTCTACAAGTCATATTTGTGAAGGGATTTCATTGTAACTTGGTAGGTTGACTTCATATAATGTCTCGATGAGAACGTCCCCTTTTAGACATGTTTGGGCAACTTTGACGGCTAAAGATGCCCGAAGCCCGAAAACCTTTAGCACTGTCTACAGGTCATATTTATGAAGGGATTTCATTGTAACTTGGTAGGTTGACTCCAAATAATGTCAAGATGAGAACGTCCCATTTTGGCCGTGATCATTCAGCCTTGATGGGTGCCCGAGCCCAAAAACCTTTAGCATAGGCAAAAGGTTATATTTATAGAAGGATTTCATTGTAACATTGTTAGGTTGACTCCATATAATGCCTAGATGATGACATCCCCTTTTGGTCGTGATTGGTCAGCTGTGATGGCTACAGGTGCCTGAAGCCCGAAAACCTTGAACACAGTCTACAGGTGATATTTATGAAGGGATTTCATTGTAACTTCGCAGGATCACTCCAGATGATGCCCAGATGAGATTGTCCCCCTTGGTTGCGATCATTCAACCATGATGGCTGCACGAGCCCGAAGCCCGAAAACCTTTAGCACAGTCTAAGGTCATATTTATGAAGAGATTTCATTGTAACTTGGAAGGTTGACTTCATATAATGTCTAGATGAGAACGTCCCCTTTTGGACACGAGTGGGTAACTGTGACGGCTTCAGGGACCCAAAGCCCGAAAACCTTTAGAACAGTCTACAGGTCATAATTATGAAGGGATTTTATTGTAGCTTGGTAGGATGACTCCAAATAGTGTCCAGATGAGAACGTCTCCTTTTGGTCACGATCATTCAGCCTTGATGGGTGCCCGAGCCCAAAAACCTTTAGCATGTCTGTAGGTCATATTTATGAAAGGATTTCATTGTAACTTGTTAGGTTGACTCCATATAATGCCTAGATGATGACATCCCATTTTGGTCGTGGTTGGTCAACTGTGATGTCTATAGGTGCCTGAAGCCCGAAAATCTTGAGCGCAGTCTACAGGTCATATTTATGAAGGGATTTCATTGTAACTTCATAGGATCACTCCAGATGATGTCCAGATGAGAATGTTCCCTTTTGGTTGTGATCATTCAACTATGATGGCTGCCCAAGCCTAAAGCCCGAAAACCTTTAGCACAGTCTTCAGATCATATTTATGAAGGGATTTCATTGTAACTTGGTAGGTTGACTTCATGTAATGTCTAGATGAGAACAGCCCCTTTTGGACACCATTAGGCAACTGTGTTGGCTACAGGGGCCCAAAGCCCGAAAATCTTTAGCACAGTCTACAGGTGATATTTATGAAGGGATTTCATTGTACCTTGGTAGGATGACTCTAAATAATGTCTAGATGAGAACGCCCCCTTTTGGTCGCGATCATCCAGCTGATGGCTGCCCGAACCCAAAACCTTTAGCATAGTCTATTGGTCATATTTATGGAAGGACTTCATTGCAACCCGTAAGTTTGACTCCATATAATGCCTAGATGATGACATCCCCTTTTGGTCGTGATTGGTCAACTGTGACGGCTTCAGGGGCCCGAAGCCCAAAAACCTTGAGCACAGTCTACAGGTCATATTTATGAAGGGATTTCATTATAACTTTGTAGGATGACTCCAGATGATGTCCAGATGAGATTGTCCCCTTTTGGTTGCGATCATTCAACCATGATGGCTGCCAGAGCCCAAAGCCCAAAAACCTTTAGCACAGTCTACAGGTCGTATTTATGGAGGGATTTCATTGTAACTTGGTAGGTTGACTTCATATAATGTCTAGATGAGAACGTCCCCTTTGGACGCAATTGGGAAACTGAAGGCTGCAGGGGCCCGAAGCCTGAAAACCTTTAGCACAGTCTACAGGCCATATTTATGAAGGGATTTTAATGTAACTTGATAGGATGACTCATTTTGGAATAATTTCACTGTAATTTGGTAACTTTTGTTGATATATGTTAACTGTGAGGGCCACATATATTAATTGTGAGGTCATATTAACCCACCCCTCAGTTCTTTAGTGCAGTGTACACCTCATATTATTTTTATCATAAACATAGCATACAGGGAACAGAAATGAACATATTCCCAATTATCACAATTCTTGTCTTATTTCATAATCCTTTCATAAACATTGAACATTATCCTTTTCATCAAACACAACACACAAGTTAAGCTACAGTGTCATTGACACTTTCATTTTTTTTGCGAAGCAAAGAACTCTTCAACAAGAGTTCTCTTAAATTGGGGCCTAGAGAGAGTTTGCTTTTGGGGCGTGATTTGATTCCATAAGTTTCGAAATGTGTGTGGCGGGAGTTTAGCAGAAAATTGTGTTCCTGGTTTTGAAGCTTGGAGTTTCCCTGATTGTCTTGTATCCATACCCGATGGATTTGTATATATTTTGAAGGTCTCATTGAAACAATCCGGTAATCTGCTGTTGTACCAGTCATGCATAAAGAGGAGAATTTGCAGTGTGTACAGATCTTCAAATTTTAGAATTTGAAGTTCTTTAAATAGTGGGTCGGTGTGCGCATTATACCTTTTATTTCCTATAATACGAACTGCCTTTTTTGGAGTTTGAAGATTCTCTTAGTAGCCGGTATATGACCCCACACCTGAATCCCGTACAATAAATGGCTATGTATCAGGGTATAATACAGGGTTTTCATGGCATTGAGGGGAGGTATTTTTTCGCTCTATTTATTGCATACATGGCCCAGGATATTTTGGAACAAACGGCTGAGTCGTGGTGTTTGAAACTCAAATGTTCATCCATATTGATGCCAAGAAATTTTATGAATTTATCATCATTATTGTTACTAACCAAAGGTATGCTTGTGCCATTTACAGTAACATGCCTACCCGCAACATTAGTTGAGCCTTGTGGGTGGAGCAAGATGCATTTAGTTTTACTGGCGTTCAGGAGGAGTTTGTTAGCGGCACGCCAAACACTTATTTTTGACACTTCATTATTCGTAGTGTCAATTAAGGTGTCCAGGTTGTTACCAGAGGTGAATGCAGTTGTATCATCAGCGAATGACAGTATCTTCAGAAGCGTCGATTCACTAATATCATTGATGTACAATAAAAATAGGATAGGCTTGAGAACAGAACCTTGAGGGACACCCATGACTACAGGCTGGAAATCCGAGGACTTACTCCTATATGAGACGAATTGTGAGCGACCAGACAGGTAGTCTTTAAACCACGAATTAGCTGCACCCCTTATCCCATATGACTGCAGTTTCTGTAACAGAATTGAGTGATTTATTGTGTCGAAGGCCTTGGAGAAATCAAGGAAAACTGACAATGTGCACTCTTTGGTTGGTCTGTCGTTTCTTTCTGTAAAGTTATTTATAAGATGCAGTATTGGATGAAATGTTGTATGCCCCTTGTGGAATCCAAATTGATATCGGTACATTAGCTTGTTTTCGTTTAGGAAATTGGTCAGTCTTCGGTGCATAATCTTTTCCAGAACTTTGGAGAGAGCAGGAAGGATACTGATTGGTCTGTAGTTGTTAAAGAGATTATGATCGCCAGACTTAAAATTGGTATGATTTTTGCTACTTTCATTTTATCGGGGACTTTTCCAGTTCAGAATGAGAGATTAATTATATGGGTTAATGGTTCTGCTATTTCCGGTTATTTTCTCTTTTAAAAGACTAGTAGAGATGTTGTCACAGTCCTTACTCATTTTTGGCCGTAAACCACTTACACATTGAACAACTTCCTGTATATTTGTAGGTGAGATAAAAAATGACTCGCGTTATTAAATTTGATGTAATCCGAGAAATCGGAATTAACACTATGAATTTGTCTGCTTACATTTTTTCCGATGTGAGCAAAGAACAGGTTGAATTTTTCTATTTCTTCAGGGTCAGTTATTTCCATATTCTTTTCCTTGAAGGTGCTAGGTAGGTTTGGGGTGCGATTTGATCTGTTTATGGCTTTACGAAGAATTTCCCAAGTCTTCTTGACGTTATGTTTATTCTCCAGGAGTACAGAGTTATAGTATTCTGTCTTCAAACTACGTTTCAGGCGATTGAAAATACAACAGTGTTTTTTATATTGTTCAACATTGTAGTTTGAGGGATTTTTTTTCTAAGAAGCTTTTCCTTATTTAGTGAGGATTGTAGCAGACCGGCAGTCATCCATGGCTCGCGTTTTACCCGTTTGGGGGAAACAAATACCTTTTTCAAGGAGAAGGCGACATTGAAGGCTTGGTGGAGTTTGTCAATCAGATTTCCATACGCTTCATTAGGACAAGTTGCATTATATATATTTGAGAAGTCGCAAATAGACAGAATGTTTTTGAATCTCATTGAATTCTCCTCTCTAAATGATCTTTCAAATTTTTCTTTACATGTGTAACTACGATGTACAATCTCGTCGACATAAAATGTCGCAAAGTGATCGCTCACGTCTGTGATGATTATTCCTTCTTTGTTATTTTAATTTCTGTTGCAAAATATATGGTCAATTAGTGTCGCAGAATAATCTGTAACTCTTGTTGGTTTTGTGATGACGGGCATGAAACCTGCACTAAACATTAAATCAACAAATTGATTAGTTTTGTTATGGCTACCAAAACTAAGAAGATCAATATTAAAATCTCCCATCAAGAAGGCCTTTTTATTTTCATTATTTATCTTACTGATCAACTGTGTAAGCGTTTCCAGAAACAAGTCAAGGTCGGCTTTCAGGGCTGTGTTAGGTCTATAAATTATACCAACTATACATTTATGTTTGGAAGTAATTTCTATAAACAAGGATTCAAAAACATGAGGGATAAAAACTGAGAGATCATTACGGATTTTATAGCCTATACACTCTTTTACGAACATGGCAACTCCCCCTCGGCCGTCGTCTCGGTCGGGACGCAGGCGGGTTTCTAGCGGATTTAGCCTTCAAGGGTGTACTCATTATTTCCGACTTCAAAAACTTCTGTTATTCCAACAATGTCTAGAAAGTTGAATGATGGCTGGAGATCGCAAATTAGGTTGTAGAAGTTGTGCCAGTTAGCGTTGAGATTTCGACAATTCATGTTGAGTAAAGACAGAGTTTTATTTTCATTTACTACAGTCGTTTCAAATTCTTTCGGGCTATAGTACTCGCAACAGTTTCTATCAATAGCGAATGCTGGATGGGGCTCATCATTGGAGTTACCAGTGACAGTTGTATTGAAGTTACTAACGAAATCAAAAGAATCGTTGCTTTGAATCTCATCCAGAGTAATCTTGGTAGCCATAGTGTTGTATGGAGAGGCGAGGGCAAGTTCCAGGGTTAGTTCCGAAGTTAAGTACTGGTCAATAAGGTTCTAGTAAGCAATTTAAAGTTTCGAAATAAGAATTCATAATCGTGCTGTCAAGAATATGTACAATAAAATATAATGACAATGTTTGATGAAGATGGTGAGAGATATCATACAATATATTTACAAACAAGTGAAGAAATTGTAATAGATTACACAGAAACATAAATCTGGACATTCTACTCAAGAAAGCCAGGTTTGATTTTCCGCTGGTTTGGTCTGAGGAATATTTTTTTATAATGGTACGATCTTTTTTTAATTCAGTTTGGTGTTTTGTAGGTTACCTTGTGGAGCAGCGACCTGTTTCATTCGAAAAGCCACTCGGCCAGTGAGAAATATACAGCTAACATGAGTATTCGATTACGATTATCAGAAAATTGATCGCTTTCCTATATTCTGTGGGCCAATTGAGTCTACCATGTCCTGTTTGACACAGCTCGAGGAGCTTTGTCAAACAAGGCAGGGCAGACCACGTGGATATATTGTACGTACGGACACCACATTCGTGCAGGTCAAGGTAGCTATGGGAATGCAGTGACTATCGGGTTAATTACCGACAAGTTGCATGGTTTGTATTCAATGAAATGCAATTTAGTCAAACCGAATGCAATAAATATGTCAATTTGGCACCGATGGTACTAGGATTGGTATGTGTTTTGAAAGTGCTATCCATTCAACATGGTTATTCAATTATGCAACTGCTAATGGGTTTGCTAATGGGGTGTGATACCCTCGATCTTGAGGTTTCCGATCACCTCGCAGTCTAGTGCTGCATTGAATTTGACTATCCGTTAAATACACCCCATACTAGAGTTGTTAGGAATTATAAAAATGCAGATTTCGATCTTGCGAATGATCTTATTACCCAAGTGAATTGGGCTGATCTAGTTCAAAATACTCAAGACATCAATGTTGCCACTGAAAATTTTACTCACACATTCTTGGATATAATAGATAGATGTATCCCAAAATCTACAGTTGTTATCCGCCCGAAAGATAAGTACTGGTTTACATCAGAATTGCGATGTAAAATACGTCAGCGGGACAGAGCTAGGAAAAAGCCATGAGGTCTTTGTTACAGGAAGATTGGAATAAATACAAATCAATACGAAATTCAGTAAATAATATGAAAAAATATGTCAAACGCCAGTATGAATCCAGATTTGAAAATTTATTATTGACTGATACATCCCCAAAGAATTTCTGGCACGTCATTAAGGAATTGCTCAATAGGAGAAAATCATCCAGGATTCCACCCCTATGCAAATGTGATAAAAGCACGCCCAGCAACGTAGCGATAACAGACGAAGAAAATCAACCTTATTAAACGACACCTTTATTAAGAACGGAGATATTGAATTCGAGGTCGAAGAGATTGTCTCGGCTATTAACTCTTTGAAGCTAACAAAGTCCACGGCCACGATAACATCAACGTGATAAAGTTAAAAGGTACTATGCTAAGTATCTCTGCTCCCCTCTATTTACTATTCCAGCTTTCATTCAGTTCCCGCAAGTTCCCTGGTAGTTGGAAGAAAGCAACTGTTATACCTGTGTATAAGAAGGATGACCTAGCAGATAAATATAACTATAGACCGATTTCTCTCTTGCCATGTCTTGGTAAAGTTCTGGAAAAAGTTGCCCTAAATATATCTTTTCTTACTTCCAAGAAAATAATCTCCTCTATCAATATCAGTCTGGATTCATTCCTGGCCATAGCACAACATACCATCTAATAGAACCTTATCATTCTCTGTGCGATTCTCTAGATAACAGACTTCAGACCTGTTCTATATTTTGCGATATTTCGAAAGCATTTGAAAGAGTTTGGCATAAGGCACTGATCTTTAAACTTGAAGAATATGGGGTGGTCGAAAAAACGATCTTGTGGATTGAAAACTATCTACAAGGTCGTCAACAAAAAGTGTTAATTAACAATGTTTTCTCTCAATACAAAAAAAAATGAAAGCTGGTGTCCCACAAGGATCAGTGCTTGGCCCATTTCTCTTCTTAGTCTTCATCAATGACCTGGCCAATGTCCTCAATCCATTAGCGCGGATGTATGCTGATGACAAATGCCTGACCTCATGTAGAAACGACATAGAAACTCTGGTAAACACTATGAACCACGACATGGAGAAAATAAATATATGGGCCAAACAAATGGCTAGTTTCATTTAACCCACATAAAACGAAGGTAAAACGAAGGTAATATTCTTCTCGTGTAACCAATTCTTGCTTATGATGAACAGAATAAACAAGTCGGTGGTTGAAGTTTATCGTGAGTTCAATTTATTGTCAACGATCAATAAATCATCAGATCAAATCAAATCATCACATCAAATCAGAACTCCTACAAATAAAAACAATACAATACTTATATATATATCTATACACAAAATCGAAGCAAAAATATCAACCCTATCACATCACTTTCCAGCAACAAGTGTGCAATTACCTGAGCTCCAGTCAAGAGTGCACGAGCCGATGAGCTGCAACAGAGTAAGTCCAAGGAGCTTACTCCATTGAGGAACATCAGCCAATGAACCAAAGACACACACCGTGACTTATTTCACAGAGAGCTCCTTCCAAGACAGTATAAATGGATGAAGAGCACAAGAACAACCTCAGTAAGCTCATTCCAGTGAAGCACAACCATGGATATAGTCCTGGTTTATATTACTACTGTGCAAACCACAGTAATCTACCATCAAGTGGACATCGGCCAATGTACCACAACAGTGCAAGCTCGATGAGCTCATTCTGGTGGGGCACAACAGTCGATGAGCTCTTGGTGTCCGATAAACAAAGACATTCAGCCAAATATTAATCAAAATATGATAAGAGTTGATCAGGAAAATCTAAATTATCCACCTTGCCCAACATTCCAATAAATTGTAATACAACAGTATTACTGATCTGATCCAATGGTATGATCTCTCCATGCACACACCACTGAACAACCTGAAGACAAGAGTCTATCAAGGTGTTCAGCAAATGTGTACATGAACAGGTCATATAAAGAACAATAACCTTCCAGTAAATCCTGCAGACGCAAACTTAAGACAAATGGCAATAAATAAATAGTTTCGGGTGGATAATAATTCCACTGCTGCATCCGTTAAGTACCATGGTCACATGACTAGGATCCCCCAATAATAAAATAAACTTGATGGGTGGTTCAATGTTACTTTCAACATACAAAGCTATATTCCAACAATACAAAAATAACATCTGAATTAAATATATTCCCAATTATGTGACCCTGTCATGATGATTCAAAGCAACCATTTCAGTTATAATTCTCAACACAGTACACTACTACTGCACTATTTACCAACTATGAATAGTGAAGTACTGACATTATTTACAATTATAAAAGCAAATATATTATCCACAAGTAATATGGATGCCTACCATCAGTGTGATGAGCTCCATCCCTGTCTCTGTCTCTCTGCCTATCTACACCATGGTACAGCCACAGTACTAAACTTGTAACCTGAATATAATAAATTATAACACTAGAAATCAGCCAAATTAATTATAGATATTAGTTATCATAATTGCACTGTCCCCAGTGGTATGTGCTCAATGCATTCTGCAGAGCAGAAAACATTGAATCACATATCCACTGATGACAATGTAATTTCAAGTATAATTTCCAGCATCAACGGTGCTGATAATAGCCAAAGTGTTCCGAAATGTTACCGGTAAAATATTAACCAAATATTTAATAATTCCAAGTTACGAAAAATAATTTAGTTACGGTAAAAAATATTATAGACCACTATTTATGTTTAGCATCAGTATGGAAAACTATTCAAATCCAACACTGGTTGCATGATCAGACCAATGCAACCAATATGGATAAGATTATTAATAAATAAATAATAAATAAATATTATAATAGCCTTATCATAACATGACTGTACCTTGGTTTCAGAAAATTCCTAAGTCCATTCCTGCTCCTTCCTACATTACAACAAAGAGGGCCATATGTCTATGACCCCTTTTTATCCATCATAACAGAGAACATTATACTCAGTAGAATGTTGAATAACAAGGCACACAAAATACACCTCTAATTGCACTGAAGAAAGCTGTGGGATCAAATTGCAAATTCTTTCTCCAGAAAATAACATGAACAGAGACAGGTGAGCACTTTACCAGATTTGTCCAATAGCATTCCTTGGACAGAAAACATTTCCTATTATGGAGGAGTTAGTCAGGTTGATTAGTGAACAATTAATCAATGCATGCAGTTTTGACCTTAATGAATCTGTATACACTTGAGAGTGGTCAGTCACCTGTGACTGGACAAAGTAGAATAATGTTGAGCCAGATGCTCAGCTGCAATAAACTTGAAGTAAACAAAACCCTCAAAGACACTTTTTTTACTTCCAGTCCTAAAATAAACAATTATAAGGGAAACTATTTTCCCTTGTGAATATCAGTACTTTACCTAAAATAAAACATGAAAATTTGTACTGGCTTAAAACAGTAAAACTTTCTATGTACAGTTGAGATAAAAACATATTGCATCTTCCCTGTTTTAATTCTGTCACACAGTCCCCCACCCCCCCCCCCCCCCCCCATCAAGAAATGTCGTCCCCGACATTTACTCTTGGGTAATGAGTGACAAAACAGCTTCACATATACTACTGTTGTTTTCTTTGAAGAAACCTTCATCTGCAAGGGACTTCAACATATTTACTTTATCTTTCCATTCTTGTTCAGGAGTAGTATATGTCAGGCTGTATTCCCCAGATTTCATCCATGCTGGCTGTGTTCTTGATCGAGTGGAACGTCTTGGTATAGGTACAGGTGGAGGATAGCTTCCACTTTCTAAGACATCTTCATGATGAGCATTTCCAGGGGAAGTATCTGATGGAATTATTTCTGTAGTGGTTTCTACTCTACTTTCTTCAGCCCTGGAAATAAAACTTTCATCAGAAACTGATGATTCTACACCAGGAACAACATCACCATCACCTGAAATGTGACTGTGGGCGTCCCCACGGTGATGTATGTCCTGGGTCTCCTCAGCAGAACCAAAGTCGTCACTAGACTGCTGAGAGACAAACTTTTCACTTTCTACACTGCCGGCAGCATTATCCGCATTTGGTGAGATACTGATATCTCTTCTTGGTACAATAATGTATTCATATTCACTGTCACTTCCATTCTGTTCTTCCACTCGATTCTTTACTCCACTTTCTTCAACTTTCCTCCGAGGCTGTGGTTTTGGGGGTCTTTGAACTTTTGACTGATCTGCTCTATCTAGTTTTTTCCGAGGTGCTGGTTTGGGTTCACTGGGTGACAGCTGTGAATCTTCATTCAAAACATCTATAGGAAGCAACAGATTCCGATGCAAAGTCCTTGCTTTTCCTTCACCATCTTCTCTTTTCAGTTCATAAACTGGTATGGTTGTATTCGGCTGGGCTACTACTAGATATATTTCATCACTCCAGCGGTTTACCAGTTACTGTTGTTGTTGTTTGCATCATTCTGGCTCAGTCGGTAGAGCACGAGACTCTTAATCTCGGGGTCGTGGGTTCGAGCCCCACGTTGGGCGCCATTTGTAACCAATTCTTGCTTATGATGAACAGAATAAACAAGTCGGTGGTTGAAGTTTATCGTGAGTTCAATTTATTGTCAACGATCAATAAATCATCAGATCAAATCAAATCATCACATCAAATCAGAACTCCTACAAATAAAAACAATACAATACTTATATATATATCTATACACAAAATCGAAGCAAAAATATCAACCCTATCACATCACTTTCCAGCAACAAGTGTGCAATTACCTGAGCTCCAGTCAAGAGTGCACGAGCCGATGAGCTGCAACAGAGTAAGTCCAAGGAGCTTACTCCATTGAGGAACATCAGCCAATGAACCAAAGACACACACTGTGACTTATTTCACAGAGAGCTCCTTCCAAGACAGTATAAATGGATGAAGAGCACAAGAACAACCTCAGTAAGCTCATTCCAGTGAAGCACAACCATGGATAAAGTCCTTGTTTATATTACTACTGTGCAAACCACAGTAATCTACCATCAAGTGGATATCGGCCAATGTACCACAACAGGGCAAGCTCGATGAGCTCATTCTGGTGGGGCACAACAGTCGATGAGCTCTTGGTGTCCGATAAACAAAGACATTCAGCCATATATTAATCAAAATATGATAAGAGTTGATCAGGAAAATCTAAATTATCCACCTTGCCCAACATTCCAATAAATTGTAATACAACAGTATTACTGATCTGATCCAATGGTATGATCTCTCCATGCACACACCACTGAACAACCTGAAGACAAGAGTCTATCAAGGTGTTCAGCAAATGTGTACATGAACAGGTCATATAAAGAACAATAACCTTCCAGTAAATCCTGCAGACGCAAACTTAGGACAAATGGCAATAAATAAATAGTTTCGGGTGGATAATAATTCCACTGCTGCATCCGTTAAGTACCATGGTCACATGACTAGGATCCCCCAATAATAAAATAAACTTGATGGGTGGTTCAATGTTACTTTCAACATACAAAGCTATATCCCAACAATACAAAAATAACATCTGAATTAAATATATTCCCAATTATGTGACCCTGTCATGATGATTCAAAGCAACCATTTCAGTTATAATTCTCAACACAGTACACTACTACTGCACTATTTACCAACTATGAATAGTGAAGTACTGACATTATTTACAATTATAAAAGCAAATATATTATCCACAAGTAATATGGATGCCTACCATCAGTGTGATGAGCTCCATCCCTGTCTCTGTCTCTCTGCCTATCTACACCATGGTACAGCCACAGTACTAAACTTGTAACCTGAATATAATAAATTATAACACTAGAAATCAGCCAAATTAATTATAGATATTAGTTATCATAATTGCACTGTCCCCAGTGGTATGTGCTCAATGCATTCTGCAGAGCAGAAAACATTGAATCACATATCCACTGATGACAATGTAATTTCAAGCATAATTTCCAGCATCAACTGTGCTGATAATAGCCAAAGTGTTCCGAAATGTTACCGGTAAAATATTAACCAAATATTTAATAATTCCAAGTTACGAAAAATAATTTAGTTACGGTAAAAAATATTATAGACCACTATTTATGTTTAGCATCAGTATGGAAAACTATTCAAATCCAACACTGGTTGCATGATCAGACCAATGCAACCAATATGGATAAGATTATTAATAAATAAATAATAAATAAATATTATAATAGCCTTATCATAACATGACTGTACCTTGGTTTCTGAAAATTCCTAAGTCCAATCCTGCTCCTTCCTACATTACAACAAAGAGGGCCATATGTCTATCACCCCTTTTTATCCATCATAACAGAGAACATTATACTCAGTAGAATGTTGAATAACAAGACACACAAAATACACCTCTAATTGCACTGAAGAAAGCTGTGGGATCAAATTGTAAATTCTTTCTCCAGAAAATAACATGAACAGAGACAGGTGAGCACTTTACCAGATTTGTCCAATAGCATTCCTTGGACAGAAAACATTTCCTATTATGGAGGAGTTAGTCAGGTTGATTGGTGAACAATTAATCAATGCATGCAGTTTTGACCTTAATGAACCTGTATACACTTGAGAGTGGTCAGTCACCTGTGACTGGACAAAGTAGAATAATGTTGAGCCAGATGCTCAGCTGCAATAAACTTGAAGTAAACAAAACCCTCAAAGACACTTTTTTTACTTCCAGTCCTAAAATAAACAATTATAAGGGAAACTATTTTCCCTTGTGAATATCAGTACTTTACCTAAAATAAAACATGAAAATTTGTACTGGCTTAAAACAGTAAAACTTGCTATGTTCAGTTGAGATAAAAACATATTGCATCTTCCCTGTTTTAATTCTGTCACACTCGTACACACCAAATCCTGACCTTTCACATATCACTTTTAATAATACTAGTATTCGCACAAACATTTAGGAATATCTATCCAAAGCAATTTAAAATGGGATGTTCAAATTAACGAAATTTGTAAAAAGGTTGCACCCAGATTATCACAGTTAAGGAAACTTAAATTAAAACTTTCTCGTAAAACCTTGGAAAAGTTGTACCTATCATAAATATTACCTCTTATGGACTATGGGGATGTTGTTTGGGACTGTGCGCCTAATTACCTTCTCAAACGACTCGATAGATTACACGTGGAAGCAGGACGCATTGTCACGGGTCTGACAAGTCCAACCTCTACAAAGAATATTCTTTTGGAGTTAGGCTGGTGTAGTCTAGCACAGCGTCGTGAAATACACAAACACTGCACAATGTACAAAATATTAAATCAAAAAGTCCCTGATTATTTATTTAACTTATTACCTCCGCGTGTTGAGGACCGAGGGGCCTGCAACCTCCGCAACGCAGATCATTTTGCCATGTATCAATCCCGAACTGAACATTTTAAAAGACCCTTTTTACCATCCATGGTAGTGGCTTGGAACAACTTACCCCAATATGTGTTATCAGCTGAAACTGTAAATGAGTTTAAAATTAAAATTAAGCTATTAAAATTAAATCCTGTCGTGAAACCTCCGTTCTATTTCTCCTCCGGAACAAGGAAACTGAACATTCTACATTGTAGGTTAAGGAATGGTTGTAGCGAACTGAACGGTGATAATTATGCAAAATTATATATCTGATACGTTTAGGTGTAGTTGTGGACACGTACTTGAAGACAGTTTTCATTACTTCTTTGAATGTCCTCTCTACGTAGTCCAGCGTGAAATCCTCTTCAGACGACTTTCTCATCTTAACATTGCCTCCACGGACGATGTTCTTTTCTGAAAACTTAATTTATCACGAAATGAAAACAATCTGATCTTTATGTTAGTACAGTCCTTTATTTCAGGTAGCAATCGTTTCAGTTAACTCTAACCCCTCCCCCTTTTTGGTGTGTCTTCTCTATCCAGATAAGGCTTGGTGATGACTTGCGATGGCCGCATCCGTACGATAAGGACACAACACTCAACTCTCCACTGTTTTCTTTTGCTTTATTCCATCTGATCCTATACCTGCATGTCGTGTTTTTCACTTCTCTTCAGCTATTATGAATTGGTTTCCTGTTACCTTAGTTGAAACATGTTTACTGTATTGTAGATATAAATTGTTTTTGTTGTTGTTTTTTTTGTATATTTTTGTTAGCTGCCATTAAATGTTCTAGGAGCGGAACTTATATAAGTTTAATAACTTGTGTTCCAATCCTTTTGTCAGTTTTCAATCTAATGACAAAAAAATATGTTTAAACTAAGCTATTACCTTTGAAGCTCAGCTCTAAAAGTTCCAAAATTTGTTTATCCGTATATTTTTCAAATGCATTTTTAACCGATTTAACACATTTATCAATATCAATGTTTGTATACATAATGTCGATATCCAAAGTAATCCAAAGTAGCCAGGATAGCATTTTTCGATATCTTCAGTTTCGAAATTTTGGACAAGAAATCCTGTGTATTTTTGAGATAGCTCGGATGTCTATTTGCTATAGGTTTAAGATGATAATCAATTAGTTCCGAGATCGCATAAGAGTCTGAGTTACAATCTGATACAATTGGTCTCCCGGATGGAGTTAAGTCATCCGTCCACGAAGAACGGTCCTTGTGGATCTTTGGTAGGATATAAAATTGTCTTGTTTGAGCACTGAGCTTAGCTGTTAAATATTTCAATTGTTTTTTGGTAATGTGACCTTTGTCGAGGAGAAATTTTAAGATCTTATTGAATTTTTCGATATTACTAGGCCAAATAAGTGAATCTATTTTCTTATAATGTTTAGTATTACTGAGTTGTCTCATGGCTTCCCTTATATAATTAACCCAAGATAGAACGACTACCGACCCACCTTTGTCGGCTGGTTAAATTACTAATTTCTTATTTTTGCGAAGTTTCGTGAGGACTCTCCATTCACCAGCTGTTAAATTGTCTTTATCGGAGAGTATGTTCATGCTGAACACCTTTTGGAGGATTCGTTTGTTAGCCTCAATAATTTCGGGATCTACTTCACTATCTGGAGGTGACCAACCAGATGATTCTGTAAAAGGAAGTTTCCGCCCGCTGGAGTTTCTAAAGCGGTCTGCTAATTTCATTTGCCTAAGAAAATTACAGTTATATGATGATACGTATATTTGTTTGATTACCAGTTTTAGGCTTCGGTGCTGGTACAAAAGTTAAACCGCGATCTAAAATAGACTTATCTTGGGTTGTTAGGTCATTGGTGCCAGACAGGTTAACCACATTAGTTCCTAATCCCACATCTGTTAGGCGGTTGTTACCTTTGCCTTTACTTAGTTTAAATCTAGATGGTTCAACCAGTGATCGAACATAATATTGGCGGTTCTCGTGCTCCACTGCATTAACTTCTGAGCAACATGAAACTTCGCGTCATCAATTTTTGGTATCACGTTAACGTTCTTGACTTTCCGAATGGTTTCGTTGATGATGCTCAGGGTTCTCCTCTCAGCCTGAGGGAGTTTTTGCGAAAAGTTTAGTTCAGCGAAATAAATGTTTGCTGATCTAATTTTGACCCTGATATCGCTAAGCATATTCCGCAACTGCTTAACTACGAGATCAATATTATCACTTCGAGAATTCACGCCAATATTTAATAATATTTTTGGGGAACTGGACTGGCCCCTGTGTCCTTTCAACATAGAGCGAAAATGATTAAACTTGGCGCCGGGGTAACACCCCACCTGAATGTCCTGGTGAGGATTTCGATCAATGCGTCCTAAATTTGAACTACCAATCATAAGGATGTTTTTACAAGCATCGGGGAGGCGCCAGTTCCTTTTGGCAAAATTAACTCTGCTCTTATGCCGAAACTGGGAGAATTTAGAATCAAATGAGCGGCCCGAGTTGCGGCTCGGTGATTTGATTTTCTCTGAGTACGATATACCTGGTTGAACTACACTAGAGGCAGAAGAAACAGACGCAGGAGAGGAAACAGAAGGAGAAGCAGAGAAAGCAGGAGGGGTTCTAGTGAGAGCACTAGGAGAACTGGAGAAGAAAGTCTGAGGAGGAGTAGGAGGTAGAGGAGCAAGACGAGGCGAGACAGCGTTACTCAATTTGCGAGCATCTTCAGTCACAATATGGGCCGGAGATGTTTGCAAATTGGGGCGCTTACTCTGACAGAAGGCAGGAGAAGTAGAAGGAAAAGAAAAGGGAGAAGTACTTTGCCTTGATCTTTTCTTATTATGCTTTTCGCGTTGGGGTAGAGGGACAACACGGGTGGGAGTTTGCTTGCCCCCTCCTGTATTGTTCCTTATTCCAGACGCTGGGCGAAGTTCCGAAATATAAGACTCATAGGCCGAAATCGTCTTATCTGTCAACGTATTTTTAAAGTTTTTTTGAGCCCAGATCAAGGCATGCGCCGAAGCGCTGTTGAAGTCTATTTTTTCGAGTCCAGGAGGTCAGTAGCGTAGATAAAGGGGGGGGGGTTTTGTCGGAAATTTTTTGGGACCATTTTTAAGCTAATTTATGCCTAATAACATTAAAATGCTGGCTTTGGGGATAAAAACATGCCATTTGGGTAAAAAAGACCAATTTTCAGTACATTTGCAGTAAACAACAGATTCTTTCTGTTTGTTTGGGTTTTTGTTATTGTTACACTGTCGAAAAATTTTCGGTCTGTCGGAAAATTTTGGGCTTGCCCCTCCGCCAGCGAAAAGCTATCTACGCCACTGCAGGAGGTGGTCGCATAGCCAAAGTGGTCTTAGACTTCAACCCGTTTAAATTTTTCGTGTAATGCTCAATTAAAGCATTTAACGTTTGGTTGGCCCATCCCACACTAATCTGTCGAAAAACAGAAAATATGTGTGGGGTGGGAAGAGCAGGCTTTAAAAAGCCAGCTAACTAATTTACTTTCTTCTCCAACTGTTTAGGGAAATCCCGATTTGCCAAATGCTGCTCTAAGAGCCCAATGTGATGCAAACACTGAATCACCTGAAAAAAGGGCCTTGACCAACCTAGAATAGGCCTGGAACGATTGTTCCTGGCCCCTTCCAGACTGGGCAACTCCCTTTCCCTGATACTTCTGTCTTTTTTAGCCATTTGTAGAATAGGTAAGATGAACTGACAATATAAAATTAAAATGAAGAAATGAAATAAATGAAAATGAAAACCGAGATATTACCTATTAAAGAAGACACCTGGATTGGTTGTAGTCTTCAGCAAAGGTAGAAAAAAATTCGTCTGTCTCGACGCGTTTCGCTTAGTTTAGCTTCTTCAAAGGGACTTTGACGAAAATGATTCCAACTTGAATGAATGAATGAAATGAAAAGTTTCTGCGCACCAAAGGCGCACAGGGACGATGTGGGGTTGAAATCACTTGCGACCCGAATAACTTTATTTGCTTTATAGATTTATTTGCTTTTTAATCCACGAGAGTCGGAAGCGACAACCAATAATCTTATTAAGTTTGCGTGTGCGACTGGCAGTAGGGTGGTGGGTTAAGGTCCCCGAGAACCTCGAACTGGAAGATGGCTAGGAATTTTGCATAACTACTAGAGTTCTGCTCCGTGTTTGCTTAGAGAAGTGGGCATATTTATGGTAATACGTAAATTGCAGTTTGGTGGGTATTTTAGAAAAAAGAAAAAGAAACCCAAACAGTCGCTGGTTTGGGAGCAACCCCAGCATATTATCCTTAACGGTTACAAAAAGGAAAAAATCCACCAATATGTGTTTTTGAAAGCTGGGAGTCATCCATCAGCCTATAAGGGAGAGAGGGTGCTGAGCCTTGGCCATCTGGTCTGCCTTCAAGGGGAACAGATGCCGGGGTGATTGGAGGAGAGAACCCCCCCCCCCCCCCCACACACACACACACACACACAAAAAGACCACACACACACACACACTCTCACAAACACACACCCGAAAGGGCTGTTAAATCTTTATTCAAATGTTTTTTTATATAAAATGTACACTCGTCCCAGCCAGACAAGCTTGTTTCAATCATTGTCTGGTGTTTGGTGGTTTCCTGTGTATGTTAACAGAAAGGTACGTTGTACCAATTCCTCCTACGCTTCGTCTACCATTTCCATGCGTCTTCTTGATAAGGGTGTTGCAAGAAAATTTGAGAATGTTCAATTAGAAAAGTTATAGGTATGGGGAAAGATAGGTATCCGCTATTGTATATTGTGATTGTTGTGTGATTGTTGCTATGGATGGGGTGAGTGGTGGGTTTCTTCGGAGCCCACTCCCCACACGCAGAGTTGCGAGGCAATCCTCACAGACTCAATCCTAAAGTTCTCAATGAGTAGCGAGGCAATCCACAATGACTCCGCGCTGTTTAATTCTATTGAGTAATTTTAATTTACTGTGACTTATTTTGTTTTTCTGTTAAGGTTTCGGTGTTCGTTCAGCTCTACCATTGATTCACTATCCTGGAGTATGAGGAGGGTTTTGCTATATAAGTCTTATTAAACGCATTTCAATCGCGCTTCAGCAGAGTTGCGAGGCATTCCTCAAAGACTCTATCCTAAAGTTCTCAATGAGTAGCGAGGCAATCCTCACTTACTCCATGCAATTTAATTATATTGTATAATTTTAATTTTCTGAAAACTTATTTTGTTTTTCTGTTAAGGGATCGGTGTTCGTTCAGCTCAACCATTAATTCACTATCTTGGAGTCTGTTGAGGGTTTTGTTTTGTAGGTCTTTTAATCGCGTATCAATAGTTTCTATTTTTGATAGCTCGTGAAGTTCCTTTATCGGTGTCCATTTGGGTTTGCAAACTCTGACAAAGAGATGGAGAGTGGGGGAGTTCTCAATCCCCGAAGGGGAAAGCAAACAAATCACTGTAGGAGAAACGGGAGAGTATGAGTATCTAGGGGTAAGCATAAATATAACGGGAAGAGGGGTGTACAGAAATTACTCAGCCAAACTGATTCTGAAGGGGAAAAGAATTCTGAACCAACTAAAACTTTTAGGGAAAAATAGTTTCAACAAGGTCTTTGTGGGGAAAACACTGTGGGAGAGGGTGGGTTTACCAAGTATAACGTATGGCACGGACGTGATTCCATTAAACCAAACCGTTACTAAGAAGTTGGAAAATACTCAAAATGATGCCGGCAGATGGATAACAGGGTCGAGTAATGCTGCAGCTTTGGAAGCAGTAAGGGGGGAGCTTGGGTGGATGAAAATCAAGGACAGGGTAGATTTGGGAAAACTGTGTTACTTTAACTACTTGAGAAACCTGCCTGACAACCGGTGGTGCAGATTGATGCTCGATACCATTTGGAATTCTAGTATAGAAACGGGGTGGTCAAAACATGTGAGGGAACTAATGGACAATTACTCTATAGAGGTCACAAACATAGAAGTAGGAATGAAAGAAGGCAAAAGGTTTGTCAAAGAGAGAGTCATGGAAGATTGCAATCGAAACTGGCGAGCAGGGGTTAGCGTGAAAAGATCACTGCCGGGGTTACAATATAAAGAAAAGCCAGCTTTTGAGAAGTACCTAGATGGCACCTTTGGAGGGTCACTGCTGTTCAAACTGAGATCAAGATCACTGGAGCTTCGGGGAAAAATTGGGAGAGATGGGGAAAAGGGATGCCAAATGTGCCACTCTGGAGTAGAGGAGACCCTGGAACATTTTCTCTTGGAATGCCCACAGTATATACCTCATAGAATAAAATTTACTGGAAGAATAATGCAGAAGTGGGGTGAAGAAACAAAGGATAGATGGCTGAAGGGGGACACGAGGGAGAGGGTAGGAATGCTTATTGAAGAAATTGAAAAAGAGGAAGTGAGGGACACTATTAAGCAGTTTATATCTGAATGCTGGGAGGAGAGGAGGGGAAGAGGGGGTGGGGTGCAGGGGGAATGATGGCCTTCTCTATGAGGACCGCGACAAATCAGCGGCTGGCCAAAGAGTTATTATTATTAGTGCCACACGCAGGGCAATCCAACTTGGATGAATGAAAAGTTTCTGCGCGCCGACGGCTCACAGGGACGATGTAGGATTGAAATCCCTTGCGACCCTAATAACTTTATTTGCTTTATAGGTTTATTTGCTTATAAATCCACGAGAGTCGGGAGCGAGAGCCAATAATTTTATTAAGTTTGATTGTGCGACTGGCAGTAGGATAGTGGGTTGAGATCCCCGAGAACCCCGAACTGGAAGATGGCTAGGAATTTTGCATAATTACAAGAGTTCTGCTCGGTATTTGCTCAGAGAAGTGGGCATATTTACGGTAATACTGAAACCGCAGATTGGTGGTTATTTTAGAAAAAAGAAAAAGAAACCCAAACAGTCGCTGGTTTGGGAACAGCCCCAGCATACTACCCTTAACGGTTACAAAAAGGAAAAAAAATCTACCAATATGTGTTTTTGAAAGCTGGGAGTCATCCATCAGTCTATAAGGGAGAGTGGATGTTGAGCATTGGCCATCTGGTCTGCCTTCAGGGGTAAGAGATGACGGGGTGATTGGAAGGAAAAAACAAACAAACAAAAAACAAACAAACCACACACACACACACACACACACACACACACACACACACACACACACACACACACACACACACACACACACACACACACACACACCCTCCATTTTGATTCACCAAACTTTATTTACCTTATCACTTGTAAGCGATGTCGGAAACAGTATGTTGGTCAAAGTCAAAATCCTTTCCGAGAACGTGCTACCAGACACAAACAGGATATAAAACATAATGCTGATGTCCCAGTAGCACAACATTTTAACCTTCCTGGCCATTCTTTGGACGATTTCGAAATCCACCCAATTGAACAACCACCAATTAAAGACACATTAGAAGAAACGGATGAATTTAGAAAAAAACGTGAAGCTTTTTGGATCAATACGCTTCAAACCCTCTGGCCATTTGGTATGAACATATCAGAGGGCGAATGCGAAAGGAGGTCCATCATTCCTTTCACTTTAACGTACAACAGAATGAATATCGAAATAGCAAAAATATTAAAAGATGAATTCAATTTTACCAATGCTAAATTAAATGAACCTTTGAATCTTCGACCTGTCATCGCCTATAAGAAAAACAAAAGCTTGCGTAACATCCTTGTAAGGACTAAATTAGAGCCCATCAGTGAATAACATCAATTATTGCCAGTCAGTTTAACCAGTTCCTAGGCTCATCACTTAGGTTAAATCAATTTTATGTACTTTTTTGTCATGTTTGAAACCAATCGGGGTTCAGTAAATGAAAACAATTTTTTCGGCGGCATATTAAAAGAAATAAACGTTTCAGTAGGAAATGTCTGTGCCAGTGCGATTTTTTAACCTCAAACACACACAGGCGAGTGCCAGAGTTCATATATGCCCCAAAACAAAATAGGTTCCAATTTCAATCAGGTCTATGTATTTCCTAAATAAAATTATTATTTATTTATATATTTATTGATTTATTATTATTATTATTATTATTTTTAATTTTTATTTATTTATTTATTTATTTATTTATTTATTTATTTATTTATTTATTTATTTATTTATTTATTTATTATTATTATTATTTTTATTTCTAATTTTTCATACCTTTCACACAATGTGGAGGTTCAGAAGGTAAAACACACAATTTCTACTGGTGTAAAATATTTTCCGTCATAAACCTCCGTCGGGGGGATATACATTCCAACTGATAACATTCGTGAGGCATCATGTTCTTTGGCGTTATTTTTTTCATTTATTTCTTTAGTCTCAATATATTTTATCAAACCATTTTTTCATATTATTTTCACATACTTCTGAAGCCAGGGAAGCAAACCTCTCCCGATTGGTTTTACTTAACCCAAAGCCAACCAATAGGGCTTCATGGGGTCAGTAAAGCAAACCACTCACTGACTGATTAAAATTCAGTGGAAGCCAATCAATAGGGCTTCATCTAATTTGTTTGGACGACACAAACTGAGTTGTGAAAAACAAACTTGGGACATCTCAGATTGAAAAGAATTAATTAGATGAGTGACATTTGTCAGCTTGTTATCGAGTTTAATTATGTACTGAGCTGTGAAAAACACCCCCAGCCCACATATGGATATATACCATGCATGCCCTCCCAAAGTTGGAATCATCTTCCTCAAAGTCTCTTTGAAAAAGCCAAACCAAGCGAAACGCGTCGAGACAGACGGATTATTTTCTACCTTTGCTGAAGACTGCAACCAATCCAGGTATCTTCTTTAATAGGTAATATCTAATTTTCTATTTTTATTTATTTCATCACTTTTATATTTTATTTATACTTAATTCAGCTACTTTCTTTAAAAATGGCAAGAAAAGGGCAGAGGCATCAGAGGCAGAGAGTTGCCCAGTCCGGAATTGGCCAGGAACTATCGTTCCAGGCTTATTCTAGGCTGGTCAAGGCCTTGTTTCAGGTGCTTCAATGTTTGTACCACATTGGGCTATTAGAGCACCATTTGGCAAATCGGGATTTCCCGAAACAGCTGGAGAAGAAAGTAGATGAGTTAGGTGGCTTTCTAAAGCCAGCTCTTCCCACCCCACACATTTTTTCTGTTTTTCGACAGATTAGTGTGGGATGGGCCAATCAAACGTTAAATGCTTTAGTTGAGCATCATAAAATAAATTTAAACCAGTTGAAGTCTAAGATAACATTGGCTATGCGACCACCTCCTGGACTCGAAAAAATAGACTTCAACAGCGCTTCGGCGCGTGCCTTGATCTGGGCTAAAAAGAACTTTAAAAATAAGTTGACAGATAAGACGATTTCGGCCTATGAGTCTTACATTTCGGAACTTCGCCCAGCGTCTGGAGTAAGGAACAATACGGGAGGGAGCAAGCAAACTCCGGCCCGTGTTGTCCCTCTACCCCAACGCGAAAAGCAAAATAAGAAAAGATCAAGGCAAAGCACTTCTCCCTCTTCTTTTCCTTCTACTTCTTCTTTCTCTTGTCTTTTGTACCTCGGTAAGGCGAAACACGCAAACTCTTTTGTCTAGTTACCTCGTCAAGTTGGTAAGACAAACCCCCCCCCCCACACACACACACACACACACACACACACACACACACACACACACACACACACACACACACACATACACACACCCCAACGCGAAAAGCAAAATAAGAAAAGATCAAGGCAAAGCACTTCTCCCTCTTCTTTTCCGTCTACTTCTTCTTTCTCTCAGAGTAAGCGCCTCAATTTGCAAACATCTCCGGTCCATATTGTGACTGAAGATGCTCGCAAATTGAGTAACGCTGTCTCGCCTCGTCTTGCTCCTCTACCTCCTACTCCTCCTCAGCCTTTCTTCTCTGGTTCTCCTAGTGCTCTCACTAGAACTCCTCCTCCTCCTCCTCCTTCTGTTTCTTCTCCTGCTTCTGTTTCCTCTCCTGCTTCTGTTTCTTCTGCCCCTTCTCCTGCCTCTAGTGTGGTTCAACCAGGTATATCGTACTCAGAGAAAGTCAAATCACCGAGCCGCAACTCGGGCCGCTCATTTGATTCTAAATTCTCCCAGTTTCGGCATAAAAGCGGAGTTAATCTTGACAAAAGGAATTGGCGCCTCCCCGATGTTTGTAAAAACATCCTTATGATCGGAAGTTCAAATTTAGGACGCATTGGTCGAAATCCCCACCCGGACATCCAGGTGGAGTGTTACCCCGGCGCCAAATTCAATCATCTGCGCTCTATGTTTAAAGGGCACAGGGGCCAGTCCAGTCCCCAAAAAATATTATTAAATATTGGCGTGAATTCTCGAAACGATAATTCTGATCTCGTAGTTAAGCAGTTGCGGAATATGCTTAGCGATATCAGGGTCAAGTTTAGATCAGCAAAAATTTATTTCGCTGAACTAAACTTTTCGCAAAAACTCCCTCAGGCTGAGAGGAGAATCCTGAGCATCATCAACGAAATCATTCGGAAAGTGAAGGACGTTAACGTGATACCAAAAATTGATGACGCGAAGTTTGATGTTGCTCAGGATTTAATCCATTGGACCACGAGAACCGCCAATATTATGTACGATCACTGGTTGAACCACCTAAATTTAAACTAAGTAAAGGCAAAGGTAACAGCCGCCTAACAGATGTGGGATTAGGAACTAATGTGGTTAACCTGTCTGGCACCAATGACCTAACAACCCAAGAGAAATCTCTTTTAGATCGCGGTTTAACTTTTGTACCAGCACCAAAGCCTAAAACTGATAACCAAACAAATTTACCATCATACAACTGTAATTTTCTTAGGCAAATGAAATTAGCCGACCGCTTTAGAAATTCCAGCGGTCGGAAACTTCCTTTTACAGAATCATCTGGTTGGTCACCTCCAGATAGTGAAGTAGATCCCGAAATTATTGAGGCTAGCAAACGAATCATCAAAAAGGTGTTCAGCATGAACATACTCTCCGATAAAGACAATTTAACAGCTGGTGAACGGAGAGCCCTCACGAAACTTCGAAAAAATAAGAAATTAGTAATTAAACCAGCCGACAAAGGTGGGTCGGTAGTTGTTCTATCTCGGGATAATTATATAAAGGAAGCCATGAGACAACTCAGCAATACTAAACATTATAAGAAAATAGATTCACTTATTTGGCCTAGTAATATCGAAAAATTCAATAAGATCTTAAAATTTCTCCTCGACGAAGGTCACATTACCAAAAAACAAATGAAATATTTAACAGCTGAGCTCAGTGCTCAAACAAGACAATTTTATATCCTACCAAAGATCCACAAGGACCGTTCTTCATGGACGGATGACTTAACTCCACCCGGGAGGCCAATTGTATCAGATTGTAATTCGGAATCTTACGCGATCTCGGAATTAATTGATTATCATCTTAAACCTATAGCAAATAGACATCCGAGTTATCTAAAAAACACACAGGATTTCCTGTCACAAATTTCGAAATTGAAAATATCGAAAAATGCAATTCTGGCTCCTTTGGATATTGACAGTATGTATACGAACATTGATATTGATAAAGGTGTTAAATCAGTTAAAAATGCATTTGAAAAATATCCGGATGCGAAACGCCCGGATGAACAAATTTTGGATCTTTTAGAGCTGAGCTTAAAAGGTAATGACTTTCAATTCAATGGAGAATATTTTCTACAAATAATGGGTTGTCCTATGGGTAAAAGATTCAGTCCTAATTTTGCAAGCATTTATGTAGCGGAATGGGAGGAAAATGCCTTAAGCAAATGTGCAAAGCATCCTCTCGTATATCTCAGGTATTTAGATGACATTTTTATTATTTGGGAACATTCAAAAGAAGATTTTGATGAATTTTTAGAAATTTTGAACAATCACGATCCAAATATTAAATTGAAAGCTACTATCAGTGAAAATTCTGTTGATTTTCTCGATGTGACCGTGTATAAAGGCAAGCAATTTCAGGCGTCCGGTCATTTAGATTATAAAGTGTATTTTAAAACAACTGATTCACATCAATTGTTGAACACAAAATCATTTCATCCTCAACATACATTTAAAGGTATCATCAAATCACAGCTCATTCGTTTCCACCGCAATTCAAGTGATAAGGTAAATTTCAATGAGGCTTGTTCTACTCTATTTGGCGCCCTCAGTTCGAGAGGGTACTCGCTGCGCCTCTTGCGTAGCTGAAATCCCAAACCCCGAAAAAGCTCGAAAGTCCAGCTGAAACTACCGATTTCGAACCACTGAAGATTGAACACAACAGACCGTTGCAGAATGGTAGTGGCGCGGTATTTAATTGCAAAAAGCCTCGTTGTAGACTGCATACTTTTATGCCTGATCAGAAAGAGGAATTTTCCTCCGAACAAACGAAAAATCATTATCAGATCCGTAACCCCCTCCATTGTGATTCACCAAACATTATTTACCTTATCACTTGTAAGCGATGTCGGAAACAGTATGTTGGTCAAAGTCAAAATCCTTTCCGAGAACGTGCTACTAGACACAAACAGGATATAAAACATAATGCTGATGCCCCTGTAGCACAACATTTTAACCTTCCTGGCCATTCTTTGGACGATTTCGAAATCCACCCAATTGAACAACCACCAATTAAAGACACATTAGAAGAAACGGATGAATTTAGAAAAAAACGTGAAGCTTTTTGGATCAATACGCTTCAAACCCTCTGGCCATTTGGTATGAACATATCAGAGGGCGAATGCGAAAGGAGGTCCATCATTCCTTTCACTTTAACGTACAACAGAATGAATATCGAAATAGCAAAAATGTTAAAAGATGAATTCAATTTTACCAATGCTAAATTAAATGAACCTTTGAATCTTCGACCTGTCATCGCCTATAAGAAAAACAAAAGCTTGCGTAACATCCTTGTAAGGACTAAATTAGAGCCCATCAATGAATAACATCAATTATTGCCAGTCAGTTTAACCAGTTCCTAAGCTCATCACTTAGTTTAAATCAATTTTATGTACTTTTTTGTTACGTTTGAAACCCATCAGGGTTCAGTAAATGAAAACAATTTTTCAGTGGCATATTAAAAGAAAAAAACGTTTCAGTAGGAAATGTCTGTGCCAGTGCGATTTTTTAACCTCAAACACACACACACACACACACACACACACACACACACACACACACACACACAGTCTTGTTTTCCCTACATACCGAGGTACCCCATTGTTTGTCCTTTGTGTGGACTAACGGTTTCTACCTCGTTTTGCCGGTACAGTTCTGGGAAAACAACCGAGGTAAAGGGTTTCTTTTGTCTTTTGTACCTCGGTAAGGCGAAACACGCAAACTCTTTTGTCTAGTTACCTCGTCAAGTTGGTAAGACAAACCCACCCACACACACACACACACACACACACACAGTCTTGTTTTCCCTACATACCGAGGTACCCCATTGTTTGTCCTTTGTGTGGACTAACGGTTTCTACCTCGTTTTGCCGGTACAGTTCAGGGAAAACAACCGAGGTAAAGGGTTTCTTTTGTCTTTTGTACCTCGGTAAGGCGAAACACGCAAACTCTTTTGTCTAGTTACCTCGTCAAGTTGGTAAGACAAACCCACACACACACACACACACACACACACACACACAGAGTCTTGTTTTCCCTACATACCGAGGTACCCCATTGTTTGTCCTTTGTGTGGACTAACGGTTTCTACCTCGTTTTGCCGGTACAGTTCTGGGAAAACAACCGAGGTAAAGGGTTTCTTTTGTCTTTTGTACCTCGGTAAGGCGAAACACGCAAACTCTTTTGTCTAGTTACCTCGTCAAGTTGGTAAGACAAATCGCCCCCCCACCCCCCCCCCCCCCCCCCCCCACACACACACCTAATCTGGTGTTTGGTGGTTTCCTGTGTGTGTTAACAGAAAGGTAGGTTGCACCAATTCTTCCCACGCTTCGTCTACCATTTCCATGCGTCTTCTTGATAACGGTGTTGCAAGAAAATTTGAGAATGTTCAATTAGAAAAGTTACAGGTATGGGGAAAGATAGGTATCCGCTATTGTATATTGTGATTGTTGTGTGATTGTTGCTATGGATGGGGTGAGTGGTGGGTTTCTTCGGAGCCCACTCCCCACACGTAGAGTTGGGAGGCAATCCTCACAGACTCAGTTCTAAAGTTCTCAATAAATAGCCAAGCAATCCTCTATTGAGTAATTTTAATTTACTGTGGCTTATTTTGTTTTTCTATTGAGGGTTCGGTGTTCGTTCAGCTCTACCACTCATTCACTATCCTGGAGTATGTGGAGGGTTTTGTTATGTAGGTCTTATTAAACTCATTTCAATCGCGCTTCAGCAGAGTTGCGAGGCAGTCCTCAAAGACTCTATCCTAAAGTTCTCAATGAGTAGTGAGGCAATCCTCACCACGCAATTTAATTATATTGCATAGTTTTTTATTCTCTGAAAACTTATTTTGTTTCTCTGTTAAGGGATCGGTGTTCGTTCAGCTCAACCATTAATTCACTATCTTGGAGTCTGTTGAGGGATTTGTTTTGTTGGTCTTTTAATCGCGTAGCAATAGTTTCTATCTTTGCTAGCTCGTGAAGATCCTTAATCGGTGTCCATTTGGGTTTGCATAGTGCCACACACAGACGGATTATTTTCTACCTTTGCTGAAGACTGCAACCAATCCAGGTATCTTCTTTAATAGGTAATATCTAATTTTCCAATTTTATTTATTTCATCACTTTCATATTTTATTTATACTTAATTCAACTACTTTCTTTAACAATGGCAAGAAAAGGGCAGAGGCATCAGAGGCAGAGAGTTGCCCAGTCCGGAACTGGCCAGGAACAATCGTTCCAGGCTTATTCTAGGCTGGTTAAGGCTTTGTTTCAGGTGCTTCAATGTTTGCACCACATTGGGCTATTAGAGCACCATTTGGCAAATCGGGATTTCCCGAAACAGCTGGAGAAGAAAGTGGATGAGTTAGGTGGCTTTCTAAAGCCAGCTCTTCCCACCCCACACATTTTTTCTGTTTTTCGACAGATTAGTGTGGGATGGGCCAATCAAACGTTAAATGCTTTAGTTGAGCATTATAAGGTAAATTTAAACCAGTTGAAATCTAAGATAACTTTGGCTATGCGACCACCTCCTGGACTCGAAAAAATAGACTTCAACAGCGCTTCGGCACGTGCCTTGATCTGGGCTAAAAAGAACTTTAAAAATAAGTTGACAGATAAGACGATTTCGGCCTATGAGTCTTACATTTCGGAACTTCGCCCAGCGTCTGGAGTAAGGAACAATACGGGAGGGAGCAAGCAAACTCCGGCCCGTGTTGTCCCTCTACCCCAACGCGAAAAGCAAAAT
Organism: Pictodentalium vernedei; assembly: GCA_031216915.1. NCBI lineage: Eukaryota > Metazoa > Mollusca > Scaphopoda > Dentaliida > Dentaliidae > Pictodentalium > Pictodentalium vernedei. The sequence goes on from CM062296.1 coordinate 561,538,171, forward strand.
AAGAAAAGATCAAGGCAAAGCACTTCTCCCTCTTCTTTTCCGTCTACTTCTTCTTTCTCTCAGAGTAAGCGCCTCAATTTGCAAACATCTCCGGTCCATATTGTGACTGAAGATGCTCGCAAATTGAGTAACGCTGTCTCGCCTCGTCTCGCTCCTCTACCTCCTACTCCTCCTCAGCCTTTCTTCTCTGGTTCTCCTAGTGCTCTCACTAGAACTCCTCCTCCTCCTTCTGTTTCTTCTCCTGCTTCTGTTTCCTCTCCTGCTTCTGTTTCTTCTGCACCTTCTCCTGCCTCTAGTGTGGTTCAACCAGGTATATCGTACTCAGAGAAAGTCAAATCACCGAGCCGCAACTCGGGCCGCTCATTTGATTCTAAATTCTCCCAGTTTCGGCATAAAAGCGGAGTTAATTTTGACAAAAGGAATTGGCGCCTCCCCGATGTTTGTAAAAACATCCTTATGATTGGAAGTTCAAATTTAGGACGCATTGATCGAAATCCCCACCCGGACATCCAGGTGGAGTGTTACCCCGGCGCCAAATTCAATCATCTGCGCTCTATGTTTAAAGGGCACAGGGGCCAGTCCAGTCCCCAAAAAATATTATTAAATATTGGCGTGAATTCTCGAAACGATAATTCTGATCTCGTAGTTAAGCAGTTGCGGAATATGCTTAGCGATATCAGGGTCAAGTTTAGATCAGCAAAAATTTATTTCGCTGAACTAAACTTTTCGCAAAAACTCCCTCAGGCTGAGAGGAGAACCCTGAGCATCATCAACGAAACCATTCGGAAAGTGAAGGACGTTAACGTGATACCAAAAATTGATGACGCGAAGTTTGATGTTGCTCAGGATTTAATCCATTGGACCACGAGAACCGCCAATATTATGTACGATCACTGGTTGAACCACCTAAATTTAAACTAAGTAAAGGCAAAGGTAACAGCCGCCTAACAGATGTGGGATTAGGAACTAATGTGGTTAACCTGTCTGGCACCAATGACCTAACAACCCAAGAGAAATCTCTTTTAGATCGCGGTTTAACTTTTGTACCAACACCAAAGCCTAAAACTGATAACCAAACAAATTTACCATCATACAACTGTAATTTTCTTAGGCAAATGAAATTAGCCGACCGCTTTAGAAACTCCAGCGGTCGGAAACTTCCTTTTACAGAATCATCTGGTTGGTCACCTCCAGATAGTGAAGTAGATCCCGAAATTATTGAGGCTAGCAAACGAATCATCAAAAAGGTGTTCAGCATGAACATACTCTCCGATAAAGACAATTTAACAGCTGGTGAACGGAGAGCCCTCACGAAACTTCGAAAAAATAAGAAATTAGTAATTAAACCAGCCGACAAAGGTGGGTCGGTAGTTGTTCTATCTCGGGATAATTATATAAAGGAAGCCATGAGACAACTCAGCAATACTAAACATTATAAGAAAATAGATTCACTTATTTGGCCTAGTAATATCGAAAAATTCAATAAGATCTTAAAATTTCTCCTCGACGAAGGTCACATTACCAAAAAACAAATGAAATATTTAACAGCTAAGCTCAGTGCTCAAACAAGACAATTTTATATCCTACCAAAGATCCACAAGGACCGTTCTTCATGGACGGATGACTTAACTCCACCCGGGAGGCCAATTGTATCAGATTGTAATTCGGAATCTTATGCGATCTCGGAATTAATTGATTATCATCTTAAACCTATAGCAAATAGACATCCGAGTTATCTAAAAAACACACAGGATTTCCTGTCACAAATTTCGAAATTGAAAATATCAAAAAATGCAATTCTGGCTACTTTGGATATTGACAGTATGTATACGAACATTGATATTGATAAAGGTGTTAAATCAGTTAAAAATGCATTTGAAAAATATCCGGATGCGAAACGCCCGGATGAACAAATTTTGGATCTTTTAGAGCTGAGCTTAAAAGGTAATGACTTTCAATTCAATGGAGAATATTTTCTACAAATAATGGGTTGTCCTATGGGTAAAAGATTCAGTCCTAATTTTGCAAGCATTTATGTAGCGGAATGGGAGGAAAATGCCTTAAGCAAATGTGCAAAGCATCCTCTCGTATATCTGAGGTATTTAGATGACATTTTTATTATTTGGGAACATTCAAAAGAAGATTTTGATGAATTTTTAGAAATTTTGAACAATCACGATCCAAATATTAAATTGAAAGCTACTATCAGTGAAAATTCTATTGATTTTCTCGATGTGACCGTGTATAAAGGCAAGCAATTTCAGGCGTCCGGTCATTTAGATTATAAAGTATATTTTAAACCAACTGATTCACATCAATTGTTGCACACAAAATCATTTCATCCTCAACATACATTTAAAGGTATCATCAAATCACAGCTCATTCGTTTCCACCGCAATTCAAGTGATAAGGTAAATTTCAATGAGGCTTGTTCTACTCTATTTGGCGCCCTCAGATCGAGAGGGTACTCGCTGCGCCTTTTGCGTAGCCTGAAATCCCAAACCCTGAAAAAGCTCGAAAGTCCAGCTGAAACTACCGACTTCGAACCACTGAAGATTGAACACAACAGACCGTTGCAAAATAGTAGTGGCGCGGTATTTAATTGCAAAAAGCCTCGTTGTAGACTGCATACTTTTATGCCTGATCAGAAAGAGGAATTTTCCTCCGAACAAACGAAAAATCATTATCAGATCCGTAACCCCCTCCATTGTGATTCACCAAACATTATTTACCTTATCACTTGTAAGCGATGTCGGAAACAGTATGTTGGTCAAAGTCAAAATCCTTTCCGAGAACGTGCTACTAGACACAAACAGGATATAAAACATAATGCTGATGCCCCAGTAGCACAACATTTTAACCTTCCTGGCCATTCTTTGGACGATTTCGAAATCCACCCAATTGAACAACCACCAATTAAAGACACAATAGAAGAAACGGATGAATTTAGAAAAAAACGTGAAGCTTTTTGGATCAATACGCTTCAAACCCTCTGGCTCTTAGTGACACAATCAACATGAAAAGCTGTGACGTAATCGAACCGCTTATCCCAGACATGACACGCTACCACTGTCCAATTTCACTCGAGGTTGAATTTCTAAAACTACCATTCCTCTCATTTAAGAGGAGAATATGGCTCTACTCCCAGGGTAACTACGAAGAGTTAAACGAAGCCCTCTCTAGCGTCGACTGGAGTTCTCTCTTTGATAATACATGCCTCGATACTATAGTTTCTAACTTTACCGACAAGATACTCGAAACTGCATCTCTCTATATACCCAACAAATTTATTACCACGCGAACAGACCAACCGAAATGGATGCATAATGTAATAAGATTACTGATTAGACAGAGAAAACGTGTGTATCGCAATGCCAAACGTACCCATACTCCACAAGCCTGGGCAAAATATAAACTGAAGCGGAACGAAGTTGTATCGGCCATCAGGAAGGCCAAGGCGTCATATTTGTCCAAAGTCCGTAACATCCTTGTAAGGACTAAATTAGAGCCCATCAATGAATAACATCAATTTTTGCCAGTCAGTTTAACCAGTTCCTAAGCTCATCACTTAATTTAAATCAATTTTATGTAATTTTTTGTCATGTTTGAAACCCATCAGGGTTCAGTAAATGAAAACAATTTTTCGGCGGCATATTAAAAGAAAAAAACGTTTCAGTAGGAAATGTCTGTGCCAGTGCGATTTTTTAACCTCAAACACACACACACACACACACACACACACACACACACACACACACACACACACACACACACACACACAAACACAAACACAAACAAACACACACACACACACACACACACACACACACACACACACACACACACACACACACACACACACACACACACACACACACACACACACACACCTAATCTGGTGTTTGGTGGTTTCCTGTGTGTGTTAACAGAAAGGTAGGTTGCACCAATTCTTCCCACGCTTCGTCTACCATTTCCATGCGTCTTCTTGATAACGGTGTTGCAAGAAAATTTGAGAATGTTCAATTAGAAAAGTTATAGGTATGGGGAAAGATAGGTATCCGCTATTGTATATTGTGATTGTTGTGTGATTGTTGCTATGGATGGGGTGAGTGGTGGGTTTCTTCGGAGCCCACTCTCCACACGTAGAGTTGGGAGGCAATCCTCACAGACTCAGTTCTAAAGTTCTCAATAAATAGCCAAGCAATCCTCTATTGAGTAATTTTAATTTACTGTGACTTATTTTGTTTTTCTATTGAGGGTTCGGTGTTCGTTCAGCTCTACCACTCATTCACTATCCTGGAGTATGTGGAGGGTTTTGTTATGTAGGTCTTATTAAACTCATTTCAATCGCGCTTCAGCAGAGTTGCGAGGCAGTCCTCAAAGACTCTATCCTAAAGTTCTCAATGAGTAGTGAGGCAATCCTCACCACGCAATTTAATTATATTGCATAGTTTTTTTATTCTCTGAAAACTTATTTTGTTTCTCTGTTAAGGGATCGGTGTTCGTTCAGCTCAACCATTAATTCATTATCTTGGAGTCTGTTGAGGGATTTGTTTTGTTGGTCTTTTAATCGCGTAGCAATAGTTTTTATCTTTGCTAGCTCGTGAAGATCCTTTATCGGTGTCCATTTGGGTTTGCATAGTGCCACACACAGGGGCACAATTTTGAACCCTCTGTAGCTTGAGAATGTTGGTTTTGCTCAGGTCACTTGTTATTATGGCACCGTATTCTAGTACCGGACGTAAAAATGTTTTGTAGAGCTTGAGAAGCATATCTTTGTTTGCTCCCCAACTTCTACCTCTGATCATCTTCAGAAATTGATACGTTTAGTAGCTCTAACCGTAATGGAGTTTACTTGACTGTTTAGACTGAGATTGCTATCTTGTATAAATCCCAAATATTTTAGCCTCTTTGCTTGCTTCTAATTTGTGATCGTATAACTGGAGATCGATACTGGGGATTGGTTTTTTCCTTTGCTTCTTGAAGAACGTAACTTTTGAGTTTTGGCGGCATTGAGTTTGATGCTCCATAGGGCGTACCAGCTCTCAAGATCGTGAATGGTATCCTGTACACGATTTTTAATTATGTTTCTGGACGGTGGTCCATGTGCGGACCAACAATATTGGGGAGAGAACGTCAGTAAGTCTGGTGGAGTCGTATAGAGGACTAGTCATCAAACTGCTAAGTAGGAATGCAAGAGTTGTATCCGGAGTCCTTCCAGTCCTTGGGGGTGAGGGCGGTGGTGGGGACGAACGAACTCAAGGATTTTGGCGGTGAATGCGGAGTTGGAGGACTACTGTGTTGACCTGGGAATACCCTTTATCGACCATTGGGACACGTTTTGGGACAACGCGAGCATGTACGGGCGTGACGGGCTGCATCTTAGCAGGATGGGGAAACGGGTATTGGGGGATAAAATTCTACGGGTAGCGGAGCCTTGTTTGGAGAGGAGCGGGGTGGAAGACCAGAGGCAAGTATAGCAATAGTGGACACAGGTAGGGCGAACAAGAGTGAGGCGGACAGAAGAAGTTTACCAAGGTTATCGTCAGAAGACAATGGAATCAGTAGGCGGAAGCCAATGAATCTCGTTACCCTGAAAGTGGGTTATAGCAACATCCAGGGTCTCCACCGGAAAGTAAGTGAAATTGCTATATTGATCGAGGCATAGGACTTTGATGTCATGGGCTTAAGCGAGACGTGGTTAAGACATGAGGAACGGGTAGACCAAGTAAGGGGGTGCGTGTGGATAGGTATAGGGCGAACAGAAGGCCAGAAAAAGGGGGAGGGGTAGGAATGTACATTAAAGAAGACTTAAAACCGTCGCTGATCACAGACCAGGCTGGGGTATCGAAAGAAATTAGATGGGTAAAGATCAATCTAAGAAACAAAAGTATTGGCCTTGGGATCGTGTACTGTGCGGTGGAGGGAAGCAAACCCGAGTGGAATGACTCGATATACTCAACATTAAGGTCCAATATCGCAGAACTAGAAAACAGGGGGCTCGGTATAATTTTGATGGGTGACTTTAATCGACACATAGGCGATACGGAAGAAGGCATAGAGGGCGGTGACAAGACAGTCAACAGGAAAGGAAGGAAGCTGTTGAACGTCACAAATCACACATTGTACCGTAAAAATAACAGATTTCCGTGAATTTAACGATTACCCAGTTGTAAATTATTACGGTAAACTGTACCGTAAAATGCATATTTCCGTAAATATTACGGAAATACGTAGGTACAAAAGCGGTTTAATGTACCGTAAAATCACCAAATTACGGTAAAATATGCTGGCAGCAGGGGGACCAGAAAATTATGCCGTAAATATTACGGAAATCCGTAGATAACAAATTTGGTCTAATATACCATAAAATCACAAAATTACGGTAAGAAAATGTTAGCAGCATTTTGCAATAATTTGCGAGAGCATGAGAAATAAAAACATGCACAAACTTTATTACATAAGACCATGTATCTGATATAGTGAATATAAAGGGAGGGATTATCTGGAAACTTGAAATATATGTATATTAATGCAAGTCCTTCAAGGGCAATAACTCCAGAATGTAACAATAAAAATCAAACTTGATCTGTATTTTCTGTCCATATGACAAATTGCAATGCAAATACCCAAGTTAGCTGCATTAAATATAAAGGAAGTTACCCAGAAACTTCAAATATGTGAATTCTAAATCAATAAAGGGCCATAACTCTACAACAGAAGAACGGAAAAATATTGAAATCAAACTTAATCTGCAATTCCTGATTATAAGACCCGCATACCAAAAAGGGAATTGGACCTCACAAGTATAGTCATTGTCTTGGAACCCAATGTGAACAGGCGAACAGACGGACCGACAACACCTTATCATATACGTCCCATTTTTGAAGGGGCATATAAAAAAGGACATAACTACAACAGGTTCTGACAATTTGTCAAATGAAATTTAGTTCAGTTCTAGTACTCAACAGTTCAGTCTTCAAATGTGACCTTACTGAAGTGAACTTACTTCTGAAACATGTTGAAGAGTGAAGGTAATTCAAGAGATATAACTGCTGTCAAAATTTTAGAATTCTACAAGAACTTCACACTCACCCATAAATTATAATATTCACACAAATGAATACCCTGGTTCAAGTTGCTGAATGATTGAACATGTGCTGGATTCGCTGATGTTATTCTGTTGAATATTTTCAGGGACTCAAGTGGAAATGCCACTTTGTTAGTGATTTAATGACAATCCTCTAACTGCAGTGTGTGGAGAGAGGATCATCACTAAAAAACTTGAAGGGTGGAAATTCCACTCAGATAATAACTGCCCATTCCCATGAGGCATATGCGGGTCAAGCAAAGTTTCGGCCAATGAACCTCTTAAGTTTAATCAGGATGTAAATTAACTGAAACTATGTTTGCCTTTCTCATGTAGTCTTGTACACAAATACATTTTAATCAGGGGGAATTTCCACTCTGCAATTGTTTTAATATTAACCCACTCTCCACGTAATGTACTTTATATTGTACATATAAAATTATCACACATTATCACTGAATCAGATAACATAACTCCATTATGCATACCAACTTAATGGTTTTTTGTAACACAAATTGCATTATGAAAATGGATTTTATTTTTTGTTCAAAAGGGATGTTATTTTTAGAAATGACAAAATGACCAAAGTCAACTGAAATAATACTGTTTTATTGATGATCTAATTCCATTTAATTTTAGAAGTCAAGTTCAGATGATTAAATATATACAAATTTCTCACATAACTTGCTTTCAAAATAAATTTGTTAATACCATAAAGTAACAATGAACAATGCTGAAACAATTAGCAGAATCAGTCATTCATAACTTATTACCTACCTAACCGGTTATAAAAGATGTTAACCAGATATCCATAATATTGATAGAGATTGGCATTCTATTGGTGAAAAGGGAGAAAGATGACACCTCGAAACAGCAGTATATATATATATATATATCGAGTGATCATCATCTATGGCAATCAAGATATCATTAATGATCATGTCCACATCGGTAATTTCTGTGAGTAGGGAGTATTTTCAGAAACTATTCCGTGGTGTGTATACAAACGAACTTGTGTATACATACTACCGACTAATTTCTGCTTTATTCCAGCAGTTTCAATATCATGGTTGCTTGAAGAGTGGTCATGGATAACCTGACGTTATCCAGTTTATAACTGACAGTCGGTTACAAAAATGGGTTAACCGTTTCAATACGAGACGCATGTACAAGAGAGTCTAAGCAAATGAACATTCGAGTGTTGGGTACCAGTTCTCCAAACACTATCTTTATGTCCCCGCGGGAACACTGGGAAATGAGGCAGTGCTTGTTTTCTGTGGTAAACAAGTTCTGTTTTACTGGTAAAATATGACCCAGTCACCAATGCTTAGGGTAGAAGTCCTCTAAAATAGGCAACGTGGGGTATAAACGATTGACTAAACTTGATTTTATCTCCATGTTGCTGTTATGATCAGCCAATGTGAAAAAATATGCGACCTCAAATGCCCCAAAAACCAACAAAAAACAGTGCAACGCCAGGGTGGCTATGCCCCTGCACCCCCATTACCAAGAATGTCCATATGCCAAATTCAATCATTGCTTATGCACACCCCCCAAATTTATCATCCAAGACAACTTGTTCTCATCACATGGTGATAACAAAGGTTTCTGAGAAGTTTTGTGAAGATCGGTACATAAATACGGCCTGTAGTCTGAGCCATAGAGTTCTGCACAACTAATATGTACAAATATCGCTAAAAAGGTTAAAGTTTGTAAAATTTGCATAACTGATGCACGAGAAAATGAAACAATAAATATCTTATCTTATCACCATTAAACCATATCACCAATACAGCAGGCCACCAAATGTGTCCATGGGACACTGATGCCCCCGCTTTATAATAGACCTTTGTGATTATAAACTTTGTTGCAGTCTAATCTTAAATTAAAAATTTTTTAAAAAAAAAAAAGGTTTAAAAAAAAATTATTGGACCCACCCCATATTCAAACATGAGCTGTATTTTACTGTTATTAGACCACATACCAAATTTTGAGTTGATTGAAAAACAAGTTATTGCCCAGAAACCAAATATTTCACGCATTCTAAGTCCAACAGGGGCGATAATCCAGGCGAAATTGTTCGAACTGATCCCATATTTGAACTAGACCTGTATTTTGTTGTGATTAACCACATACCAAGTTTGAAACCGATCAAAAAACAAATACTAAAGTTATTGTCCGGAAACCAAATATTTGACTCATTCTAAGTCCAACAGGGGCCATAATTCAGGAAGAATTGTTCGGACCGACCCCATATTCGAACTTGACCTGTATTTTATTGTCATTAAACCACATACCAAGTTTTGAGTCGATTGGAAACCAAATACTAAAGTTATCGTCCGGAACCAAATATTCAAAGTATTCTTAGTCCAACAGGGGCCATAATTCAGGCAAAAATTGTTCGAACTGAGTCCATATTCGAACTTGACCTGTACTTTGTTGTGATTAAACCACACACCAAGTTTCGAGCCGATCGGAAACCAAATACTAAAGTTATCGTTCGGAAACCAAATATTTCATGTAGTCTAAGTCCAACAGGGGCCATAATTCAGACAAAAACTGTTCGAACCGACCCCCATATTCGAACTTGACCTTATTTTGTTTGTTGTCATTAAACCACATACCAAGTTTTGAGTCGATCGGTAACCAGATACTTAAGTTATCGTCCGGAAACCAAATATTTGACGTATTCCAAGTCCAACAGGGGCCATAATTCATACAAAAATTGTTCAGACAGACCCCATATTCGGACTTGACCTGTATTTTGTTGTGATTAAACCACATACCAAGTTTCCAGTCGATCAGAAACCAAATACTAAATTTATCGTCCGGAAACCAAATATTTGAGGTATTCCAAGTCCAACAGGGGCCATAATTCAGACAAAAATTGTTTGGACCGACCCCATATTCGAACTTGACCTTATTTTGTTGTCATTAAACCACATGCCAAGTTTTGAGTGGATCGGAAACCAGATACTTAAGTTATCGTCCGGAAACCAAATATTTGACGTATTCCAAGTCCAACAGGGGCCATAATTCAAACCAAAATTGTTCGGACCGACCCCATATTCGGACTTGACCTGTATTGTGTTGTCATTAAACTACATACCAAGTTTCGAGCCGATCAAACAACAAATACAAAAGTTATAGTCCGGAAACCAAAAAAATATATGTCAAGTTCAAATATGGGGTCGGTCCGAAAAATGTTTGCCTGAATTATGGCCCCTGTTGGACTTAGAATACGTCAAATATTTGGTTTCCGGATGATAGCTTTAGTATTTGTTTTTTGATTGGCTCCAAACTTGGTATGTACTTTATTCACAACAAAATACTGTCAGGTTTCAATATGGGGTCAGTCCCAACAATGTCTGGATTATGGCCCCTGTGGGACATAAGAATGCGTGAAATATTTGGTTTCTGGACTATAACTTTAGTATTTGTTTTTCGATCAACTCCAAATTTGATATGCGGTTTAGTCAGAACAAAATACGGCTCAAGTTGGAATATGGGGTAACCTGGTTGGTCCAACACATTTTTTTTAACTTAAGATCAGTCTGCAACAAAGTTTATAATCACAAAGGTCTATCATAAAGCGGGGGCGTCAGTGTCCCATGGACACAGTTGATGGCCTGCTGTATTGGTGATATAGTTTAATTGTGATAAGATGAGATATTTATTGTTTCATTTTCTTGTGCGTCAATTATGAAAATTATACAAACTTTAGCCTTTTTAGGGATATTTGTACATATTAGTTGTGTAGAAATGTACGACTCAAGACTACAGGCCGTATTTACAATGTATGTACCGACCTTCACAAAACGTCTTGGCCACCTTTGTTATCACCATGTGCCAAGAACAAGTTGTCTTGGATGATAAATTTGGGGTGCGGGCATAAGCAATGATTGAATTTGAGATATGGACATTCTTGGCAATGTGTGTGTGGAGGGGGGGGGGGGGGGGCATAGCCACCCATGGCATTGCACTTGTTTTTTTTATATTTTCACTTTTTGCTTTCAAAACATAGGGCATGTCACACATTTGAAATTTCAGAGGGCAGGAGACACATTCTGGTTGATTCTGAGAGCATAAAATGTTATGTGATGAGAGAGGAATGAATCAACTTTCTTAGGGATTCAGGCCTATGCGGGAAAGGCGTGTCATTGTGCTCGCACCCCTAAACGCGCCTGCATTTAAAATGGGGCGAGCAATTTTATGCATGCCTCGATAATCATTTGCAACTAGCACAACTCAGATTGCGAACACATCAGAGATGCCGCAAATTAGTAACTTCCAAAGTTAATGCTATTCTCTAAAATTTTAACATTCGAATTACCTCGATTTTCGGATAAATAATCCCTTGAATCAAAAGAATAGTTGCTCCATCGATTTAGCTGTACACATGCGCAGTTGTGTCTGTTACCAAATACGGACAGAGATTTCCAAAATGTGCGCGCGTTTTAGAAAATCCCGGTCAATATTTGGTAACAGGCGTAACTGCGCAAGTGTACAGCACAATTGTCTCTTAGATGGCGTCTGAACAAATGAATGACATGGAGACTCTTCCGGGTTCCCCGTTGGTGAATGCGACAGCGTGCAAAGTTAAACAGATTTTTCGGAAATAAATTAATCCGGCCTCGTAATTTGCATTGGCGCTTTGCAATTCATAGACCTAAAGTTGTATCGCTGTGTGTGGATATTGCATCGCATTTTGCGATGTGATTCCGGTCATTTTGCTCCCTGCTATTATTCACCATCAAGTTCCATACGTACTGAAATTTCAATCTTTTAAAACATGTTTGGAAATCAATTGTTCTCCAACTATCTGCCCTTACCCAAAATTCACTTCCCCAGATGACTACTCACTGCCTTACTAAGACACATGTGAATCTGTAACAAGAACATACAGCTGAGTCTTTTCATTGTCTTTAACAACTAATATGCACTATATCTAGTTATACTGGTTACCCAACAATCTCTGATTCGATTGACAAACTGTAATTATCAACTGTCTGTATCAAAACTTGTTGTGTTGTGATCCAAAAACAATGTTCTTCAGTTTTCAACAATCAGTAATTCTTCAGTTTCTTCTTTTCACCTGACTTAGCAGTAACCCTGCAAAAAAAGTATGGATTCATGGAATGTGAAAACTGACCATTAGAAAAACAGGAATTCCTGAAGTCCAAATTCTGCCTGATATTATTGTATACTAGATGGGGTACCCGGCCTTTGGACGGGAAGTGAAAAATATTTATTTAAATATATATTCTGATATTTATCCCGGGTAAATTTACCCCCCCCCCCCCCCCATGTCCGTCCGAGATATTCAAAATTCCACCCACTATGTCATACACACTTAATGGCTACCACCCACTCCTTATGAACAGTAGACCAAATGACGATGATGGTCGTGGCGGGGTAGGATTCTTTATTAAGGAACATGTCGATTATAGAGTTCGCCCGGACCTGACTCTTTTTATTCCGCATGTAATTGAATCCCTCTTCATCGAAATCAATACCAAGAAATCCAAGAAAATAATAGGAGTGCTTTACAGACCAAATACGCCACCTAAAGCAGATATTGACCTCTTCATATCGAAATTAAATGAAATAACCGACAAACTAAATCGCGAAAACAATCCATCCTGCATTGTAGGGGACTTGAACATCAACATGTTAAAACTCAGTTCCCATGATAAGACTAGATATTTTATTGATTTAATGTTCAGTCAGGGATTCCTACCTCTAATAAACAAGCCCACAAGAGTAACTCCCTATTCTGCCACTCTTATCGATCACATATTTTCAAATAATATCTCGACAAATTCAAACACGGGAATAGTAATAACTGATGTATCTGACCATTTTGGCACATTCTATATTGAAACCGATACGAAGGAAAGTAGACGTCGACCTGTTGTGTCCAAACGAAAAATAAACAAAGAAAGTGTTTCCCACTTTAACTTACTTTTATCTCAGTGTGACTTCTCTCCTGTAATGGAACTAGATTGCCCAAACATGGATTATAACACATTCATTGAAATTTATCTAAATGTCTTTGAAATTGCCTTTCCTCTATCCCAGACACAGGCAAAGACAAATACTATAAGACAACCTTGGATGTCGAAGGGCCTCTTGATCTCGTCATTAAATAAACGAAAATTCTACCTGAAAAAACTGAAGTGTCCGAGCGACCGCAATATTCAAAACTACAAAACATTACTGTAGGATATTCAACAGATTGAAAAAAACAATGCAAGGCCACGTATTATAAGAATATTTTAGTTGAAAATAAACATGATATGCGTAAAACGTGGCAAATATTAAATGAGAGCATAAACAAAGCAAAACGAGAAGCAAAACTGCCCTCCTTTTTTAAGCAAGGTGAAAGAGAAATAACTAATCCTAACCAAATTGCACAGAATTTAACAGTTTTTTGCGAACATTGGGAAACAAACAAGTGAGTTATTACCTATGTCAAATAAGCCTTTCTGGGATTACATGAAATACCTTTTTTATGACACCAACTGCGCCGCCGAAATTGTTAACATAGTGCAGTCAATGAAATCAAAATTAAGTAAAAACAGTAATGATATCACGTCAACTCTCATCAAGCAATCAATCAACCAAATTGTAGTACCTCTCTCACATATTATCAATAACTCCTTTGTCCAAGGTGTAGTGCCAGAACAAATGAAGATTGCAAAGGTAATACCTATTTTCAAATCTGGAGATGTGCATAATTTTACCAATTATAGGCCTATCAGTATCCTTCCCATCTTTTCAAAGGTTCTAGGAAAACTCGTGTCAATTAGGCTGATAAGCTTTCTCGATCGCTTTGAAATTCTATGTAGCAGTCAATGTGGGTTCAGAAAAAAAAATCACTCAACTATCCACCCTATCCTACATCTCCTAAAGTACATTGCCGATGCAAATATTAGGCAAAGTAAAGACATAACCTTAGCGGTATTTTTGGACTTATCTAAGGCGTTCGACACCATAAACCATGGTATCCTATTGAAGAAACTAGAATGGTGTGGAATTAGGGGCATCTCCAACAATTGGTTCAAAAGTTACCTATCAAATAGACACCAATTTGTTGCATACGGTGAAGGCACATCTGACTTAGCTGAAATAACCTGTGGTGTTCCACAAGGCTCAATATTAGGACCTATTTTATTTTTGCTATACATAAATGATCTTTGCAATTCAACAACATTAAACCCTTTATCTTTTGCCGATGATACCAACGTACACCTTTCAGGATCTAACACTGACAATCTGACAATTATTGTGAATAAAGAGCTAGAAAACATCTCCGAATGGTGTTCCGTGAATAGATTGGCATTATTTATATTTATTTATTTATTTATTTATTTATTGGTGTTTAAGGTCACATATTTATGCACAATGGCTAATCATGACCGTGACAGTTTTACGGGTGGAGGAAGCCGGAGTACCCGGAGAGAACCACCGAGCAACGACGAGCAGCTGCCAGCTCCCCAACATCGTAACTCCGCACTGCAGCACAGGCAGGGTTAGATTGGTTGAAGACATGGGCACCATCGACGTGCAGTATGCCTTAGTACACGGCGTCATCGTGCCCCCACGCGGGCAATGGAGATGAAGTGTCTTGCCCAAGGACACAACGCGGTTGCCGCAGTTGGGATTCGAACCGAGGACCTCTCGGCTTGCAGCCTGCACCTCTACCAACTGAGCCACCGCGCTCCAGATTGGCATTGAATGCAAGTAAAACTAAATATATTGTGTTTAATCCATCCCATAAGCAAGCGCTCTCTCACAATAATATTTTCGTCAACAACCAAATAATAAATAAGGTTGGACCAAATGAAGCTGAAAAATCACTAAAATTTCTAGGTATATCCATTGATAATTGTCTATCATATAACGTCCACATAGCTCAACTTTGTTCCAAGATTGCACGCGCAAACTTTGCCCTTAACAAGGTAAAGGCAATCCTTCCTCATGAGGCTATGAGAACACTATACTTCGCTCTGATACCAAGCATGGGGAAATTCGAGATCTATCAATAAAATTCTAACTCTTCAAAAACGAGCACTGCGCTTAATTAATAACAAAAAGTATAATGCCCACACAGAACCACTCTTCAAAAGGGACAAAATACTCAAGGTGACTGACCTGTATAAATTCCATGTATCCCTCTTCGTCTTTGATTGGAAAAATGACAATCTTCCCCAGTCATTTGATAACTTTTCAGAGTAGCTAGTATGCCTGTCAGAACCACTAGACAACGTGATCTTCTTCAAATAACTAGAACAAGGACAAAAGCCCTGGACCGCCTACCTACTAACCTGTATCCCAGGATCTGGAATGCGCTAGATAGAGATCTACGTACGATGAACAATAGAAATGTATTTAAAAAGAAGCTGTTGTCCAGGCTTCTAGCACTTTATTCAGACAATGTTGAATGTAGCAATCTTTATTGTCCAGATTGCACTATATAAAACACCGTAGCGGCGGTGATCACATCAACGGTAGTACGATCCGTTCCCACCCCCTGGATTGAGAGAGGGTGTGCTGTTGCTGATTTGAACACCGTCATAACACGTCTTCCTGCTTTACTTTACCTATATATGAACAAATTAAATGACCAGACGAAAAGACATCCTGTCCTCCAAATAGCTTTACCCACCTTGTCCGCGTTAAATGACCTCGCCTGGGGATGTCTTATAGCTGTGGGCCGCTCTCAAGATAAATAAAGGATTGAAGCAAATTTCTACATCTCTTTTACTCGAACTGCTCAATTTAGGTTGCTTCATTTGCAGCACAGAGCCAGAAGGCCCCAAGCTGAAAATAATTTACAACAGAAATCGATTCCCGACCTGTGCCCGTGCTCCTTTGTTTTGAAAAATATCTATCTATCTATCTATCTATCTATCTATCTATCTATCTATCTATCTATCTATCTATCTATCTATCTATCTATCTATCTATCTATCTATCTATCTATCTATCTATCCATCCATCCATCCATCCATCCATCCATCCATCCATCCATCCATCCATCCATCCATCCATCCATCCACCCACCCACACACACACCCACACACCCATCCATCCATCCATCCATCCATCCATCCATCCATCCATCCATCCATCCATCCATCCATCCATCCATCCATCCATCCATCCATCAATCCATCCATCCATCCATCCATCCATCCATCCATCCATCTGAACAAACGCGTCTATTATTGGAAAAAAGGATTCTGGGGGAATCCACACCAAATAAAGTCCATTTCGATGATTTTTGACAGTTTTTGGTGATTTGGAAGGATTGTCGGGTTGTTTGTGGTACATAGATTTACTTTCGTTGAATCGAACACATCCTACGAACATACCCCTGTCCTATTAGTGAGTTTTGGGTCACATAGCAACCACGTGCTACAATAGAAACTAAGATGACGTCCTCCAATATACAAAATGGACGACGGAAACACGTATCACCCTAACAACACGCGCTGCGCATGCGCACTTACACCGCGTATCACTATTGTAATGGCATCAGTGGCAGCAAGGTTGTCCGAGAGCTAACAATAACCTACAACGATTCCACAGCCGTTTAAATTGATCTTCAACTCGCAAATATCCAACCTTGTACAGATTAATTAACATAATAAAGTACATTTTAAATGCAGAGGATGGATATAGAAGGTCAAAATCACCCAAATAAATTTTGGTGTTGCTCCACAGTCCTCTAGGCGTGTTTATAGAGAGTTTGACAACCGTGTCGACCGGCGGAAAGAACATCTTGAAAGCTGTACAAAGAACTGGAGCTCCACAATGTATCTTGGAAACGGTGATACGCGTATGATTTTGAAAAAAAATAATAATTATGTGTTTCTTTTCTGCCCGTCTATTGTCTAATTTTTTTTTTTTTTTTGAGGGGCGGGGGGATTTTTTTTTTTGGGGGGGGGGGGGTCCTATTTTAATCTGGAGATAATAAGTAATGGATTAGTTGTTCATTCGGCAATATAACCTATGATTATAAGCTAGAGTGCCTCAGTAATGGGGGTGGGACATCCTCTCAATACATTTTCGTCCGAGTGAAAGTGCTTTGCAACCTCCCAAACTCCTTCTCTGTATCTGATTAAACAGGTAATGCTGATTCAATAATTTTAGGGTGTTATGTAGTCATACTGTCAGGTTTGGCATCTTCCAAATTAGGTCTAGTGGGATTCAGATTATTCAGGTGATATCGTCCCTGGAGTGGAACAAGACGCCATCTGCAAAGGTAAAGCATTTCAAATGACGCCTTGTTCCCCTCAAGCGATGATATTAGTAACGGGCATGTAATGCGGGGTAAAGATAGTTGTAATTGACTATTGTATTTACTAAAACAGTAATCTAAAAGAGGAGATTTCACGTTCTTTCGATTGTTCCAATGGTATTTATTTGATACAAAAATACGTACGTTCAGTATCATGCTTTGGTATTATCACGGACGTACGGCGTTTTAAACTACTCAAATTGACGGGAAAATAATTTTCGCGGGCGGGGGTTACGGAGGGACATTTTTCTGCTCCTCTCCACCACAATACACATAGTGCCAATTTAAGAACCGAAAATGTTCAATGACAAGCATTTTTATTGTGAAACCCTACCATACATTTGATGTCTGTTGTATTGATATATGACTAGCCGCAACCGTTGAGAACTGTTCCAAATTGTAAAAATGCGATGTGGCGTATTGTTCCGTTTGCTTTACGTTTTAAAGTGTCTTCGCCCCTCTATTTTCAACGAGAAAATCCCACTCAGAAGCTGGCTGTCTTTTTTCTCTTTCTTTAAAATAATGAATTGTAACTAGACTTTATGATTCTGGAGAATCATGGCTTTTCTAGATGAGCTTCCATGATTTTTCATGACCGCGGAGTGTCTGATGAATTGTTTTAACTGCCTCACGTCTCACTGAAGTTCCTTTATTGATGTTATGAGAAAGGTGGGTATAGTAGTCTCAAATGACTCAGTTTGATAAAAAAATGTTTAGGTAAAAACCATCATTAATGGTGGAGAGGGTTAATATCAATACCGTCGTCCGACAAGTTAATGACCAACAAAATGAGTTATGTTTGTTTGACACACACCCACTAAGTGCTGTGGCTATTTGAAAATGGTCCATTTTATCTCAATTGTATCCAAAATATTGATGTCTGGCAGCTTGTAGAGGGTTAACAAGTGCTAACAGGAATATTTTTCCATGCAACTTGTAATGTCACACCAAGAACTGCGAATGGCCATTTTTTGTTTAAAATCTACAACATGTTTTCAGAGAAATCTAGGGAGAACATGAATTTTAAGCTTTTGATGGGTATCATTGTTTATCTAGCCAAAAACGGGTTAAGGGTTGTTTCTTGAATACCCTTATTACTTCCAAAAATAATTCTCAGTGAATTCTACTTCCACTTATGTTGATCTCTCCTCTTAACTTTGGATGCTGTGGGTACGCAAACACAGTCCATGTTAGTAGTATGTAGTGTGGTTTTGAGGTAACATTGGCAGGATCTCATTGCAGGATCTCATGTGACGCCATAGTCACGTGACGTAGTGGCGCCATGTTGTGTTGTCATGGTAACCCGCGTGAGCGGCCATGTTGTGACGTCATCTCCATGGTGATACGTGGTGTGAGTGCGCATGCGCAGCGCGTGTTGTTAAGGTGATACGTGTTTCCGTCGTCCATTTTGTGTACTGGAGGCCGCCATCTTGGTTTCTATGTTAACACGTGATTGCTATGTTACCCAATTTTTCTGCAATAAGACGTGGTATGTTCTGAGGGTATGTTCGATTGTAAAAGTGTACATCTAATTACCACAAACAACCCGACAATCCTTCCAAATCACCAAAATCCACCCAACTTTTTACTATTTCGAATTCTTTCAGAATTCTCTACTTCTATCTATATAGGTAATAGTTTACGTCTACCTAGGCATGTTCCTTTGTTCTGGAGTATACCCGAGTAGCGTAGAAGAGCCTATTAGTTGGAAGAGTTTACCTTATTATTACTATAATTAGCTATTCTGGTCTATTCTTGTCAGTTCTGACCCTATTCCAAGTACTCTTGTTGTTTCATTTATCTAGATTATAACTAACCAATCAGATTGCTTGATTTCCCATAACCTGTATGCAGAGTTATCTCCCATGTGTATAATAAAAGCCTATATCCAATGGCCGTATCCCATGGAATCTCATTTTTGGGAAGCACCTGTGGCTGTGGAATCCCTTTTTTGTCATATATGCTTATGTGAAAAAGCACAATGTGACACAATGTGCCCTAGCACAAAGGCACATGCTTTATGTGCCGATATGTGCTTATGTGAAAAGGCACAATGTGACACAATGTGCCCTAGCACAAAGGCACATGCTTTATGTGCCGATATGTGCTTATGTGAAAAGGAACAATGTGACACAATGTGCCCTATCACATAGGCACATACGGGTATTTGAGGATACCTATGGCCAGGTAATGTATTATTTGAGGATACCTATCTAGGATACCTTCTGGAGAATCCCTTTTTGTCATATGTGCTTTTGTGAAAAAGCACAATGTGACACAATATGCCCTATCACATAGACATATGCTTTATGTGCCGATATGTGCTTATGTGAAAAGGCACAATGTGACACAATATGCCCTACCACATAGGCACATACGGGTATTTGAGGATACCTATGGCCGCGTATTGTATTATTTGAGGATACCTATCGAGGATACCTACTGGAGAATCCCTTTTTGTCATATGTGCTTATGTGAAAATGCACAATGTGACACAATATGCCCTATCACATAGGCACATACGGGTATTTGAGGATACCTATGGCCTGGTATTGTATTTTTTGAGGATACCTATTGAGGATACTTATCGAGGATATCTTTTGGAGAATCCCTTTTTTGTCGCATTAGGCTATGTAAAAGCCCTCAATTGGTCTAATGTAGTCTTACCAACCGCTTCCATCTTGTCGCCAAAGCTCCAAAGCCATTACAAGGTCTATGGCCTATCTGTCCTATCATTAGCTTCTACAGCAGTCGTGTCCCATTGCGGCCTTGTACCAGTACTATTGGCTTCTGTTATTCTGCCCCATATCTCATCCATTACTTCCTAGCTATACCTATCTCAGTCTCGACTATAACATTGATCAAGGTTGAATCAGAGTTCCCCTGTATACATATAAGGCATTCCGTTATTGAGATTCCTAGCCGAGTCCGTAAAATTTGGATTCCGTGTTTTAACATCAACACTCGGGGGTATTCCCCTTCCCTATTGGAAGAATTCAGTTCAATTGGGTGATAATACCTTCATTGGGATTATAGTTCAAAAATTCATTCAGTTAAACGTTGTTCAGTTCAAAGGGTGTTAATACCTTCATTTAGGTTATGGTTAAAAATTTCGTTCACTCAGTTCAAAGGGGTTTACACTGGGTTATAGAGGTTATAGTTAAAACCTGTATTGGCTTCAAAGGGTTCATTCAATTTTGTTCAGTTCAAAAGGGTTTTAATTACATAAAGTCCATTCAAAGTGTTCAAAGGGATTAATTTTTTATACCTTCATTGGGTCAGTTCTCTTCTATCTGTTATGCTCACTTCCATCTTGATTGTATTTGATCAGATCTGTTCAGTCTGTCCAACTAGTTCGATCAATCCGACTAGTTTGACATTCTTTCACTTTGTAATGTTTACATCTTGGTTCTGTTGGATCTTCGTTCTGTACCTTTGTTGTTTTGTAGTGGTTGGTTATCTCTGTCCAGGTTCTTGTAGTCATTGTTGAATTGGGGGTTATTAATCCTTTTCCATACCCTCGAGTGTTGATGTTAAAACACGGAATCCAAATTTTACGGACTCGGCTAGGAATCTCAATAACGGAATGCCTTATATGTATACAGGGGAAATCTGATTCAACCTTGATCAATGTTATAGTCGAGACTGAGATAGGTATAGCTAGGAAGTAATGGATGAGATATGGGGCAGAATAACAGAAGCCAATAGTACTGGTACAAGGCCGCAATGGAACAAGACTGCTGTAGAAGCTAATGATAGGACAGATAGGCCATAGACCTTGTAATGGCTTTGGAGCTTTGGCGACAAGATGGAAGCGGTTGGTAAGACTACATTAGACCCATTGAGGGCTTTTACATAGCCTAATGCGACAAGAAAGGGATTCTCCAAAAGGTATCCTCGATAAGTATCCTCAATAGGTAGCCTCAAATAATACAATACCAGGCCATAGGTATCCTCAAATACCCGCATGTGCCTATGTGATAGGGCATATTGTGTCACATTGTGCATTTTCACATAAGCACATATGACAAAAAGGGATTCTCCAGTAGGTATCCTCGATAGGTATCCTCAAATAATACAATACCCGGCCATAGGTATCCTCAAATGCCCGTATGTGCCTATGTGATAGGGCATATTGTGTCACATTGTGCCTTTTCACATAAGCACATATCGGCACATAAAGCATGTGCCTATGTGATAGGGCATATTGTGTCACATTGTGCTTTTTCACATAAGCACATATGACAAAAAGGGATTCTCCAGAAGGTATACTAGATAGGTATCCTCAAATAATACAATACCTGGCCATAGGTATCCTCAAATACCCGTATGTGCCTATGTGATAGGGCACATTGTGTCACATTGTGCCTTTTCACATCAGCACATATCGGCACATAAAGCATGTGCCTTTGTGCTAGGGCACATTGTGTCACATTGTGCTTTTTCACATAAACACATATGACAAAAAAAGGATTCCACAACCACAGGTGTTTCCCAAAAATGGGATTCCATGGGATAAGGCCATTGGATATAGGCTTTTATTATACACATGGGAGATAACTCTGCATACAGGTTATGGGAAATCAAGCAATCTGATTGGTTAGTTATAATCTAGATAAATGAAACAACAAGAGTACTTGGAATAGGGCCAGAACTAACAAGAATAGACCAGAATTGCTAATTATAGTAATAATAAGGTAAACTGTTCCAACTAATAGGCTCTTCTACACTACTGGAGTATACTCCGGAACAAAGGAACATGCCTATGTAGACGTAAACTATTACATATATAGATAGAAGTAGAGAATTCTGAAAGAATTCGAAATAGTAAAAAGTTGGGTGGATTTTGGTGATTTGGAAGGATTGTCGTGTTGTTTGTGGTAATTTGATTTACTCTTCTACAATCGAACATACCCTCCGAACATACCCCGTCTTATTGCAGAAACATTGGGTAACATAGCAATCACGTGCTACCATAGAAACCAAGATGGCGGCCTCCAGTATACAAAATGGACGACGGAAACACGTATCACCTTAACAACACGCGCTGCGCATGCGCACTCACACCACGTATCACCATGGAAATGACGTCACAACATGGCCGCTCACGCGTGTTACCATGACAACACAACATGGTGCCACTACGTCACGTGACTATGACGTCACATGAGATCCTGCAATGAGATCCTGCCAATGTTACCTTAAAACCACATTACATACTACTCATGTTATCATAATTTTGATGTTGGAGAACCTGCATAGGGTTAACAAATGCTTACTGGAATATTTTGTACATACAACTCGTAATGTCACTCTAAGATCTGAGAATGGCCTATTTTTCTTGAAAATCTACGAGATGTTTTTTGAGAAATCCTCGGATAACATGAATTTTTAACCTTTTGGGGAGTATCGCTCTGTAACCAGCCCTAAAAGGGTTAATGCTTGGTTTTTACAAAATGATCCTAGGTGAATTCTACTTCCAATGAAGGTAGTGATGTTTATCTAGCAGATACACCTTGGGTGTTATGGGTGCCCAAGAACAGCCCATTTTCTCAAAATGTCTGTGCTTGGCAGCCTCTGGGCGATTAACAAATGCTTGCCGGAATATTTTGTCCATGCAACTTGTAATGTCACTCCAAGATCTGCGAATGGTCAATTTTTCTTGAATTTTTTTTTTTGAGAAATCCACAGAAAACTGGAATTTTAAGCTTTTAAGGGGTATATCTCCTTAACCAGTCAAAAATGGGTTAAGACCTCGATTTTTGAATACCCTTACTACTTACCAAAATGATTCCCAATCAGTTTTGCGTCCGGTAAAAGAAGTTAGGTTTCTCTGTGGCATTCCCATTTGATGTTGTTGGTATCCAAAAACAGACTATTTTTTCAAACTTTTGACATTTAGCAGCCCATGGAGGGTTTACAAATGCTTACCGGAATAATTTATCCATGCAACTGGTAACGTGACACCAAGACCTATCAATGTCCATTTTCTCTACAAGTTGTTTGTAAAGAAATTCAGGGAAAACTTTTGATGGGTATCGCTATTAACCACCACAAAAGGGGTTAACGCTTGGTTTCTTAAATACCCTTATTACTTACAAAAATGGCCCTCGGTGAATTCCACTTCCAGCAAAGGAGTTTATGTTTATTTCTCGGGTATACATTGGGTGCTGTGCGTGTCCGAAAACAGCCCATTTCAACAAAATTACGATGCTTGGCAGCCTGTAGAGGATTAATAAACGCTCATCGGAATATTTTGTCCATGCAACTTGTAATGTCACACAAAGATCTGCGAGAAGTCAATTTTTCTTGAAAACCTACAAGATACTTTTAGAGAAATCCACAGAAAATGGGAATTTTAAGCTTTTAAGGGGTATCTCTCTTTAGCCTGACCAAAATGGGTTAAGACTTCGACTTTTGAATACCCTTACTACTTACAAAAATGTTTCCGTATAAATTGTGCGCTCTTTAAAAGAAGGCCCTTTTATTTGTGGCGTACCCATTGGGTACTGTTGGTGTCCAAAACAGCCCATTTTATCACAATTTTTACTTTTAGCAGCCCGTGGAGGGTTAACAAATGCTCACCGGAGTATTTTGTCCATGCATCTTCTACTGTCACACCAAGGCCTGCGCGTGCGTGGACAATTTTTCTTGAAAGTCTGCAGGACTCGTTTAGAGAAATCCACAGAAAACATGCATTTTTTAGCTTTTGAACGGGTATTGCAGTTTAACCAGCCCAAAACGGGTTAACACTTGATTTTTTGAATAACCTTATTACTTACAAAAATGATCCACTGTGAATCCCACTTCCAATAAAGGAAGTTATGTTTACTTCTCGTGTATCGTTTGCATGTTTTAGGGGCCCGAAAACAGCCCATTTCATCAAAATTCCGATGTTTGACAGCCTGTGGAGGGTTAACATATGCATTGCCTAATATCTCTTGTCTATGAATGGTCGTGTCACAAACAGGTTTAACAATGCTGAATGGTTTAAAAAAATCTGCAAGACGTGTTTCGAGAAAGTGCCCATAAACCCTAATTTTGACAGTTTTTGGCCAACTCTGGCGAAATAAGGGTTAAATCGAAAATTTTACTTCGGTACATTTGTAGATTTTGTGCCCCTCTATGCGTGTGCAAAATTGTGTGAAAATCGGTTGGTTCGAAAATGGCTTCTGAATCGTACGGACAAAATGTAAAGAAAGAAAATCCCCAAAAAATAATAATCCGTACAAAAACAATAGTCTTTTCCAGAGGGAAAAGCCTAATTACGTTCAGTTAAAAAATACTGATGTCCAACGAATCTATTTCACAGAGGAGATAAGTATTTTCAGCTAATTAAATGTATACAGTCTAGAAGGTCAAGTGAGAACTCATCAAAGGAAGTGTTTACTTTTAATTACTGTTATTTCGAAATTCTACGTGACCTTTGAGGCAGTGACTCTATTCAAACAAAACAGAAAACACAGTCTTATAATGACGTGTGGCAACTGTTCTCAAGCCTGAGAATCCTAATACGGCTACATGATTGTGTCTTCAAAGCCCATGACATGTTATCAGCATGATTCGGAATTTATGTAGCTTGTGGCCCCCGCTACTAGAACGGACTCGAAGAGCTCATGCCAATGAGGATTATAGGCTATGCACTACAGGCAGAAATTGAAAAAACATGAAATTTGATAGGAGATTTTTATTAACAGATCTGGGCAGTTTTCGTTATTACGTTTTGTAAAAAAGGTTAAATTACACATTATGTGATAGAAAGAATTTCAAATTCGTAGCAGTTTGACATGAAATTTCTGAATCTCGTTCAATAAAATCGGTAAACATAGGCTCAGGTCCAATTTAGTGAACATGGTTCGGAAATTTCATGTTAAATCTTGACTCATAAGAGATGATCCTCTGCACACCATCTACTTTGAAAGAAAGGCTTTTGTTTCTCCCCCTCCACACATCTATTCCACGCAAAGGCATTATCAATCAAATACTGTTTTTTTTATTTGCCACATATAAACACAGGTACAAGTTAAACAGCCATTTACACGTGACAGCCCGATTTTCAGCTCACTTTTCAATGTTGTGTCGTGAACAACGTGTGGACAGAACATGTCCACAGGAGCACGTTACCTCAACCAGTCTCATACATGGATGACATGTAACCCTTTAAGCCTAGGGCACATCAATGGTGTCGTCTTGAACTCTACTATCTACAACGGAATGGAAGAGGCTGTCTTGTATGCGATGAGGTTCAGAAATAATTTAATCCTACAGGCCAATAGGGCCCAAGAGGGCTGTAGGGTTAAATTACCACTGATCTTCCTGTGCAGTCAGGTGTTTGTTGTGTTGTCTACTCACGGACTCCCAACTTTTAATTTACGCAAAAAGTATGCATAGGCCTAACATATTAAAAGGGTCAGTTTACTTCCCTAACAATATGAAGTTTTTATGGGTTTTTTTAATAC
Organism: Pictodentalium vernedei; assembly: GCA_031216915.1. NCBI lineage: Eukaryota > Metazoa > Mollusca > Scaphopoda > Dentaliida > Dentaliidae > Pictodentalium > Pictodentalium vernedei. The sequence continues at coordinate 561,564,029 of CM062296.1, forward strand.
TCCAATCCGAAAACCAAAATATGAGCCATACTGTGTGGCAAATTACTCACACGTCCAACAGGGAATAGTCTGCGTGTATTCCAGGGTTGCCCATTAAATAATCTGCAGCAACGTTAAACCAGAAACAGCTTTGTGTATTCACCAGCACCAACTGTTGGGGTTTTATAAAGGTATAAGTAAGGTCTAATAAAACCACTAGAGTAACATAATTTACTGCATCCAGTAAATTCAAGTCTGTGTGAAAAGGGTTAAAGTATCAGGAATAAACTCTACAGAAAGAGAATTTATGGAGGCTTATCTTCTGGTGTAAAATATTTTTTAACAAATCAGAAATGGGTTTTCGTTAACAGTATTTACAGATATTCATACAGGAATCAGAACAATTTTTATAAGAAACCAGAAAAGGCATATACCAGCATCAAAGGGTTCGATCCACGAATCAGAAATGGACAATTTTGGCTCTGCCCACTAATTTGAGTGATGAAATACATTCATAAACTTTAGAAATACATTAAGGTGTAAATGCATTTCCCAGTCTTTCTGAATAATATGCACTTGATGACCTCTTTCAGGTGGACCATATATAGAACCTCCAGCACTTTTTAGCTCAGTCGGTATAGTCCCATGTCTACATCTACCTTGAAGAATGAGCGCAACCCACTTTGAAATAATGGCTCCACAAACTTCAGATCTGTCATCTGTCATTCAGATGGAACGGGTGAAAAAAACATAGATGAGTGCAAACTGGTTATTGTTAACCAGCATGCCAAAATGCATAGAGATAGGACAACCTGTATTTGAGTTGTCGCGCTGACAAAGGGTGCATAGGCTCTGTGTCGGAGATATTGTCATAAAAACCTTAAAAACGCTAAGAGCTCTTTTGAAGGCCTGCTCATAAAAGAGCAGCTAGTGACCTAAGCACGGCATACATAAAACTGGAACTTCTCTAATAAATTAATTTTAAACAGTCATAGCACTAACACGGTTAACAGTACAGTCAACTATGTCAGTATTGCGTCTTTTACCGGCATCCTGACAGTATTGGGATAGGTTTCAATAACAAATCTTCAGTGTAGTTTTACAACTACATGTACACCAGAATTCTTCATGATCAAGTTGTTTGGTTTTTTTTCACTTGGTTTGGGAATTAATTCTGTACAATGAGATTAAATAAATAGATCATGTTATTGTATGTGACAGTCACAGCTTTCTCCCTACTGCTTTTTGTGAAATTCTTTCATGGACAAAATATTCATACAGGAATCAGAACAATGTTTCTAAGAAACCCGAAAAGGCATATATGTGCACACCATTTATAGGGTTCGATCAAGGAATCAGAAATGGACATTATTGCCGCTGCCATTTATTTGAATGATGAGATACATGTATAATCGTCAGAACTGCATTAATTGGTATAAAATGAAATTCCTGATAGGTCGAAAAAGTATGCATTTAATGACCTCTCTTGACCGCATAGATGTCGACCACATTTTGAACCTTCAGCACGTTTCAACTCATTTGGTGTAGTTACCATTACTATAGGCCATACCAAACCTGAAGTATGAGCATAAACTGCTTTATAAATATTGGCTCCACCAACTCCGGATCTGCCATATTTGTAGATGATGGCAAATGTTCATATTAGCAAGACAATGATGAAGTGCATGCATGGTACCTCTGGAAAATATATTGCAAGTAAAAAGGTTAAGTAATGTTGGAATGTAGACGTTGAAAGGCCTTGAAGACGCCCAAGAGCCTATCTGAAGACTTATTGGCATTGTCAAAATACCGAGGTCCCATCTATGTCCATGTGTGTAATAATAACACTTTGGCCAGCCACTGATTTGTCGCGGTTCTCGGACGAGAAGGCCATGGTTACCCCTGCACTCCCAACTGCCTCCCTATTCCCGCGCTTCGCCTCTCCTCCCAACACTCGGAGACGAACTGCTTGATGACATCCCTTGCCCCATTATTTCCAATCTCTCCGATTAGCATACTAACCCTCTCCTTTGAGTCTCCCCTTAACCACATGTCCTTCATTCTCCCATCCCACTTCCCCATTATACTCCCAGTGAATCGCATTCTTTTAGACTGATACTTTGGGCATTCTAGAAGAAAGTGTTCCAGGGTCTCCATCATGCCCCAATTACACATCTGGCACTCCCTTTCACCGTCTTTCCCAATTTTTCCCCTCAGCTCCAGGGATCGCGACCTCAGCTTGAACAACAGTGACCCCCCAAAGGTGCCATCAAGGTACTCTTCAAAACCTGGCCTCTCTTTATCACGCAGGCCACCCAAAGACCTCTTTGATTTGACCCCCTGTCACCAATTACGGTTACAATCCTCCATGACCCTTTCTCTGACGATTTTTTTACCCTGGTTTGCCCCAACGTCCAGGTCCGAGATCTCCAATGAGTAGTTCTCTACTAGCTCCCTCACTTGGACCATCCACCCCGTTTTGATATTTGAATTAAAAATTCTCAGGAACATTACTTTACACCATCGGCTGTCGGGGAGATTTACCAAATAATTAAGATAATCGAGTTTCAACAGGTCTATCCTGTCCTTGATCCTCATCCACCCAAGCTCACCTCTGATTGCTTCTAGCGCTGCGGCATTACTCGACCCTGTTATCCATCGGCCTGCATCATTCTGCAAGATTTCCAAGCTCTTTACGGCCGTCTGGTTTAGGGGTACCACTTCACAGGTGTGAAAGGTGATATAAAAATTAAGGGATGGAAAAGCAAGTAAAAAGGTTAAGTAATGTTGGATGGTGTAAAGTAATGTTCCTGCGAATTTTCAACTCAAATATCAAAACGGGGTGGATGGTCCAAGTGAGGGAGCTAGTAGAGAACTACTCATTGGAGATCTCGGACCTGGACGTTGGGGCAAACCAGGGTAAAAAAAATCGTCAGAGAAAGGGTCATGGAGGATTGTAACCGTAATTGGCGAGAGGGGTCAAATCAAAGAGGTCTTTGGGTGGTCTGCGTGATAAAGAGAGGCCAGGTTTTGAAGAGTACCTTGATGGCACCTTTGGGGGGGGGGTGTCACTGCTGTTCAAGCTGAGGTCGCGATCCCTGGAGCTGAGGGGAAAAATTGGGAAAGACGGCGAAAGGGAGTGCCAGATGTGTAACTTGGGCATGGTGGAGACCCTGGGACACTTCCTTCTAGAATGCCCAAAGTATCAGTCTAAAAGAATGAGATTCACTGGGAGTATAATGGGGAAGTGGGATGGGAGAATGAAGGACATGTGGTTAGGGGGAGACTCAAAGGAGAGGGTTAATGTGCTAATCGGAGAGACTGGGAAGAATGGGGCAAGGGATGTCATCAAGCAGTTCGTCTCCGAATGTTGGGAGGAGAGCAGAAGCGTGGGAACAGGGAGGCAGTTGGGAGTTCAGGGGTAACCAAGGCCTTCTCGTCCGAGAACCGCGACAAATCAGCGGCTGGCCAAAGTGTTATTATTATTTTTATTACCTCCTCCGTTTTAATTTCGTTGCACACGAAGTTCGAGAGGTTTTCCTCGACCTGATTCGGACACTCAGGTGGGCTCCCCATGCCCCATCGCTTATCGTTTACCTTTTCCCAGTGCTTGACTAGTTCTGATGCGACTTGATCTTGCTCGTCTGTAACTCTGCCATCTACTTTAATACTCTGTGGGTTACTTCCTTTGTTACGTTTATTCACCCATTTCCTAAATACGTTCGAACTCGACCCCCCTGTCGTTCTTATCGTCCTAATAAGACTGCTATTTCGCACTCTCCGATTATCGTCTTTAATCTTATTTACTTTATTTCGTGCTTGGTGTTATTCTTCCTTTGCTACTGTGGCCTCGTTGCTTTCCGCCCCCTTAAGTTTTCTACTTCTCCTGTATGCCGCACATTTAGCTTTTCTTCCCTTTATGGCCCTTTTCAGTTCTTCATTCACTCTGTACCCAAGTTCCCGTGTTGGCACCCTGACCTTTCCTACACTTTCCTTTCCTGCCTCCACCAGGCTCGCAACTATGACGTCGGCCATCTTCTGGACACTGCCCCTCTTGGGTACGGTTGCAAGCTTTGGTTTCAGTTTTTCATTCAACTTCGCCCAGTCAGCATCTTTTTTGAGTTCCCAAATCTCCTTAGAGCTTCCTTTGCTTTTTACTAGAGTTTTGGCCCTGATCGTCACTGTAATCAAGTTGTGATCACTATCCGCCTCCATTTTACCCTCATCATCCACTTCTACCCCTATCACCTCCCTCCATAAATTAATATCTGTGAGGATGTAGTCGATTATTGATTTTCTGTCGTTCCTCTCCCAGGTCCATTTCCCCTTACACCTCGCGTCCCTGTTCAGAATCTTCAGACCGAGCTCGTTTGTGAAGTTCAACAGTTTCCTTCCATTCCTGTTGACTTTATTGTCCCCACCCTCTATGCCTTCTTCATCATTACCTATGTGGCCATTAAAGTCACCCATCAGAATTATACCGAGCCCCTTGTTTTGTAGTTCGGTGATATTGGACCTTAGTGTTGAGTATATCGAATCATTACATTCGGGTTTGCTTCCCTCCACCGCACAATACACAACCCCAAGGGCAATACTTTTGTTTTTTAGACTGATCCTTACCCATCCAATTTCTTTTGATACCTCAGCCGGGGTGCTGATGTTTTCCAGGTCTGTGATCAGCGACGGTTTTAAATCCTCTTTAATATACATGCCTACCCCTCCCCCTTTTTTCTGGCCTTCTGTTCGCCTTACACCTATCCACACGCACCCCCTTACTTGGTCTACCCGTTCCTTGTGTCTTACCCACGTTTCGCTTAAGCCCATGACGTCAAACTCCTCTGCCTCGATCAATGTAGCAATTTCACTCACTTTCCGGTGGAGACCCTGGATGTTGCTATAACCCACTTTCAGGGTATCAAGCTTCATTGGCTTCCGCCTACTGGTCCCATTATTATCTAGTCCCTGTATGTTTGTGTATCCTACTTTGTGTACCTGTGCTTTCCTTGGGAAGCTATTCCTATTGATTTGGATTTTTGATCCCTTTTTCTTATCCCCCTTGTCCCATTTTGTACACCTATGGTTCGTGACACATTTCCTGTGTTCATTCCCCCCTTCGCTGATCCCCCTCCCCTCCCTATACCAAAAAAATCTCCACCACCTGCAACATATTTCTTCCTAAAACTTCTGTACCCCTCGGGCTAAGATGGAGACCATCCCTTCCATATAGGTCCTTTCTGCCCCCAAACGATCCCCAATTGTCTACAAAGGGTATCCAAAGTTCCTTACAATACTCCCCCAATTCCTCGTTGGTCCCAATGATCCGCGAATTACGCTCGCCCCCACCACCTAGTACTGGGAGAAGCCCCGAAACCACTACCTGTGCATTCTTGGCATCCAGTTGAGTTATTAAGTCCTTGTAAGTCTCAATAAGCTGAACTGATTTTCTCTCCCTGATGTTGTTGGTCCCCACGTGTACAACAACCACTGGGTCTGGGCCTGACCCCTTTACTAATCCACTCACTCGGTCCCTTAGGTCCTCCACCCTAGCCCCCGGAAAGCACAAATTGGTCCTGTTGACACGGTCGGGCCCACACACCATCCTATCTAACCCCCGCACTATACTACTCCCTGCAACCACCAACTGCCTCTTTCCTGTCCTCTTTCCTGTCCTACTACCCCTGTTACCACCTCTATTCCCACTGGAGCGGCTCGCAATCTTGCACTCCGCCACACTAACCTCCATGCCTACCTCCACCTCCACCTCTTCAGACCCAACCTGCTCCTCAGAATTCTCGAAATTACCTAACACACTGAATCTATTTTTGGACACAGCACTCCACCTTCTGCCCACTCCCACTACAAGCCACCTTGTCCTCGTGTTTAGAACAACACTGTGAGAATGGAAATGGTTTTCATTATTAGTCTGTGTGAAACACACAGACTATTGTTTTTGTACGGTTTCTTTTTCTTTTTTTTTTCTTTTTTTTCTTCTGCTTCTTCTTCTCTTCTTCTTCTTCTTCTTCTTCTTCTTCTTCTTCTTCTTCTTCTTCTTCTTCTCCTGTCTTCTGTCTTCCATGCACTTCCTTGTCCTCACGATAACTCGTAAACGAATCGTCCTATCTCTCTGATTTTTGGCATACTGCTAGACAGTCAAAAGTTCTCGGCCACCTATGTTTTTCAGGTCGCTAGAGCCACTGAGTATGGCCTAATCGGCCACAGGGCTTTCACAGCCTCCAATTTCCTGATAGAGTAAATTCTCTCCAAGCAATAGGATGCTATGTTATTCACACTGGAGAAAATGTAAACACCATTGGAGTCAGCTGTCAAGAAATGAAATGTAATATACTAACCTTGTTATGATAATGGGATGTCAGTTTCTGGAACTGAGTTGAGAGAAACCCTTTACCTTGCAAGGAAATAGATTATAAATTATTCAGTTCAATGCTTTTAACCCTCTCAAGACTTCAATGTGGATTGCACATATTTTATTTCAGGCAGAATAAGGTTAACCCTTTTCATAAAACAGCACTGAATAATTGTAAAATTTGTTGAAACCTATCTTATTCAGTTCAATGCTTTTAACCCTCTCAAGACTTCAATGTGGATTGCACATATTTTATTTCAGGCATAATAATGTTAACCCTTTCCATAAAACTGTATTGAATAATTGTAAAATTTGTTGAAACCTATCTTATTCAGTTCAATGATTTTAACCCTCTCAAGGCTTCAATGTGGATTGCACATATTTTATTTCAGGCAGAATAAAGTTAACTCTTTCCATAAAACTGCACTGAATAATTGTAAAATTTGTTTAAACCTATATTATTCAGTTCAATGCTTTTAAACCTCTCAAGACTTCAATGTGGATTGCACATATTTTATTTCAGGCAGAATAAAGTTAACCCTTTCCATAAAAATGCACTGAATAATTGTTGAAACCTATCACAAAACTGTCAGGATGCCGGTAACAATGCAATACTGACATGGTCGACTGTACTGTTAACTGTGTTAGTGCTATGACTGTTTAAAACTCATTTGTTAGAGGAGTTCTAGAGTCTTTCACTGTGCTCAACTCGGTCTCACCGAGAGTGCAGAAACCTTTGGTGGCAAAGTGCCATTAAGAGAATGTCTCTGATTTGTGCCATTCCATCCCTCCGGAGTGCAAAAGCAGTTACTGTCAGCTGAGAAACTAAATGTTTTTCGCTTTATTTTCTTAACATTTAATTCTATGTGGAATGGGACACCCTTTCAGTGTGCCTTCCAAAGTAAGGGATTCTTAACCCTTAGGCCAACATAACGGCGATAAACGGTCGACATTATTCACAGAAACGTCTATTCAATTTTAATTAGTCTGTGTGAAACACACAGACTATTGTTTTTGCACGGTTTCTTTTTCTTTTTTTTTTCTTTTTTTTTCTTCTTCTTCTTCTTCGTCTTTTTCTTTTTCTTCTTCTTCTTCTTCTCCTGACTAATGTCTTCTCATCACTTTTTTGTCCGCAAGATAACTCGAAAACGAATTGCCCTATCTCGTTGAATTTTTGGCATGCTGATAGACAGCCACAAGTTCTCGGACACCTATGTTTTTCAGATTCCTGGGGTATCATGGGTGTCTGTAGGGGCGTTTTGAAAGTGGGTCACGCCCATATCTCAGGCGTGGTATGACCTACTGACCTGGGACCAACACCAAACGAGTCGACACCCGATGGAGGGTCAAAATATGGGTCAGGGTCACAGAGGTCATCTAGGGGTCATTGAGTGCATTTTTCAGAATTGCTGAAAATCACATTTTTTGACCCCTAAAGTATTCCTGACGTACACACAAGCATTTTGACGTAAAAAAGTGGGCGTGGCCAAAATTTTTGAAACTGGGTCACGCCCATATCTCAGGTGTGGTATGACTTATGGACCTGGGACCAACACCAAATGAGTCGACACTTGATGGAGGTTCAAAATATGGGTCAAGGTCACAGAGGTCGCCTAGGGGTCATTGAGTACATTTTTCAGATTTGCAGGAAATCACATTTTTTGACCCCCTAAAGTATTCCTGACGTACACACATGCATTTTTATGTAAAAAGTGGGCGTGGCCAAAAGTTTTGAAAGTGGGTCACGCCCATATCTCAGGAGTGGTATGACCTACAGACCTGGGACCAACACCAAATGAGTCGATACTCGATGGAGGTTCAAAATATGGGTCAAGGTCACGGAGGTCAACTAGGGGTCATTGAGTACATTTTTCAGAATTGCTGGAAATCACATTTTTGGATCCTCTAAAGTATTCCTGATGTACACACATGCATTTTGACGTAAAAAAGTGGGCGTGGCCAAAACTTTTGAAGGTGGGTCACGCTCATATCTCAAGCATGGTATGACAATTGGACCTGGGACCTTGACCCACATTTTGAATCTCCATCGAGTGTTGACTCATTTCGTGTTGGTCCCAGGTCCATACGTCATACCATGCTTGCGATATGAGAGTGACCCACTTTCAAAAATTTGGCCGGGCCCACTTTTTTACTTCAAAATGCATGTGTGTACGTCAGGAATGCTTTAGGGGGTCAAAAAATGTGATTTCTAGCAATTATGAAAAATGCAATCTGGGGATAATAAGTAATGGATTAGTTGTTCATTCGGCAATATAACCTATGATTATAGACTAGAGTGCCTCAGTAATGGGGGTGGGACATCCTCTCAATACATTTTCGTCCGAGTGAAAGTGCTTTGCAACCTCCTAAACTCCTTCGCTGTATCTGATTAAACAGGTAATGTTGATTCAATAATTTTAGGGTATATGTAGTCATACTGTCAGGTTTGGCATCTTCCAAATTAGGTCTAGTGGGATTCAGATTATTCAGATGATATCGTCCCTGGAGTGGAACAAGACGCCATCTGCAAAGGTAAAGCATTGCAGATGACGCCTTGTTCCCCTCAAGCGATGATATTAGTAACGGGCATGTAATGCGGGGTAAAGATAGTTGTAATTGCGTATTGTATTTACTAAAACAGAAATCTAAAAGAGGATTTTTTCACGTTCTTTCGATTGTTCCAATGGTATTTATTTGATACAAAAATACGTACGTTCAGTATCATGCTTTGGTATTATCACGGACGTACGACGTTTTAAACTACTCAAATTGACGGGAAAATAATTTTGGCGGGCGGGGGTTACGGAGGGACATTTCTCTGCTCCTCTCCACCACAATACACATAGTGCCAATTTAAGAACCGAAAATGTTCAATGACAAGCATTTTTATTGCGAAAACCTACCATAAATTTGATGTCTGTTGTATTGATATATCTCTAGCCGCAACCGTTGAGAACTGTTCCAAATTGTAAAAATGCGATGTGGCGTATTGTTCCGTTTGCTTTACGTTTTAAAGTGTCTTCGCCCCTCTATTTTCAACGAGAAAATCCCACTCAGAAGCTGGCTGTCTTTTTTCTCTTTCTTTAAAATAATGAATTGTAACTAGAGAAACAGAATTTACTGCATCCAGTAAATTCAAGTCTGTGTGAAAAAGGTTAAAGTATCAGGAATAAACTCTACAGAAAGAGAATTTATGGAGGCTTATTTTCTGGAGTAAAATATTTTTTAACAAATCAGAAATGGGTTTTCGTTAACAGTATTTACAGATATTCATACAGGAATCAGAACAATTTTTATAAGAAACCAGAAAAGGCATATATGTGACCAGCATTCAAAGGGTTCGATACACGAATCAGAAATGAAAAGTTTGGCTCTGCCCACTAATTTGAGTGATGAAATACATTCATAAACTTTAGAAATACATTAAGGTGTAAATGCATTTTCCAGTCATTCTTAATAATATGCACTTGATGACCCCATTTAGGTGGACCATATATCGAATCTCCAGCAATTTTTAACTCAGTCGGTGTAGTCCCATGTCTACATCTACATTGAAGAATGAGCAAAACCCACTTTGAAATAATGGCTCCACCAACTTCAGATCTGTCATTCAGATCGAACGGGTGCAAAAAACATAGATGAGTGCAAACTGGGTATTGTTAACCAGCATGCCAAAATGCATAGCGATAGGACGATCCGTATTTGAGTTGTCGCGCTGACAAAGGTTCATAAACTCTATATCGGAGATATTGTCATAAAAACCTTAAAAACCCCAAGAGATCATTTGAAGGCCTACTCTTAAAAGGGCATCTAGTGACCTAAACAAGGCATACATAAAACTAGAACTTCTCTAATAAATTAATTTTCAACAGTCATAGCACTAACACAGTTAACACTACAGTCAACTATGTCAGTATTGCATCTTTTACCGGCATCCTGACAGTATTGTGATAGGTTTCAATAACAAATCTTCAGTGTAGTTTTACAATTACATGTACACTGGAATTCTTCATGATCAAGTTGTTTGTTTTTATATCAACTTGATTTGGGAATTAATTCTGTACAATGAGATTAAATAAACAGATCATGTTATTGTATGTGGCAGTCACAGCTTACTCCCTAACTGCTTTTTGTGAAATTCTTTCATGGAGAAAATATTCATACAGGAATCGGAACAATTTTTCTAAGAAACCCGAAAAGGCATATATGTGCACACCATTTATAGGGTTCGACCGAGGAATCAGAAATTGACATTACTGCCACTGCCATTTGATTGATGAGATACACGTATAATCTTCAGAATTGCATGAATTGGTATAAAATGACATTCCTGATAGGTCGCAAAAAATATGCATATAATGACCTCTCTTAACCGCATAGAGGTGGACCACATTTTGAACCTCCAGCAAGTTTCAACTCATTTGGTGTAGGTACTATTTCTATAGGTCACACCAAGCCTGAAGTATGAGCAAAAACTACTTTATAACTAGAGAAACCCCGGCTATGGTATGTGGAACATCCTCCCATGGTCCTTTATAATTGTGTGAAGATGGATGACTGTGGCCCTAACAGTCTTCGAGTTATTGGCTCGGGCACACACACACATGGACACACACAGGCGGACACACGCACACTTCAATTACTATATGCCACCCGACTTTAGTCGGGGGGGGGGGGGGACATAAAAAGAAATCTTTGAGTCCCACAGTGGGTCTGACTGAACCCAAAAATATTTGTTCGCATGGCACAGTGATAAAAAAGGCACCCAAATACACTCATTCCTGTCACAATGTGATAACAAAGGTACCCAAGAAGTTTTGTGAAGATCGGTTCATAAATACAGCATCTAGCCCGAGTCGTATTGACACATGCACTTACTATGTATTAGTAGCATTAAATAAATCAAAAGTTCATCTAATTTGCATAATTTCTGCTCGAGAAAAAAACCCCGTAGTATATGTGATGTATCCCATGGTACTAAACATTCATACAAAAATTTATTCAAATCAGAACTTTCATACATAAGTTCTGTACAAAAAAACTGATGCACTAACTAAAGTACAAAATGGCTGCTGGTGGCCATCTTGAATTTCGGATTGCACCCAAAACCACTCGTTCTCGTCCCACAGTGATAACAAAGGTACCCAAGAAGTTTCGAAAAGATCAGTTTATAAATACAGCCTCTAGTCCGAGCCGTATTGGCATTTGCAGTTACAGTGCTGAAAGTAACATTAAATAGATCAAAGTTAGTCTAATTGGCATAATGTATGTACGAGAAAAAAACCGTATTATATGTGATGTACCCCACGGTGCTAAACATTCACACAAAAAATTATTCAAATCAGTGCATTCATATGGAAGTTCTGCGCAAAAATCTGATTGCACCTAATTTTGTACAAAATGGCTGCGAGCGGCCATCTTCAGAACGGACCCCAAAACACTCGTTCTCGTCCCACGGTGATAACAAAGGTACCCAAGAAGTTTCGTAAAGATCGGTTCATAAATACGGCCTCTTGCCCGAGCCGTATTGGTATTTGCACTTACAGTGCTGAAAATAACACTAATTAAATCAAAAGTTAGTCTAATTTGCACAATTTACACACGAGAAAAAGACGTGTTATATGTGATGTATTCCATGGTACTAAACATTCATACAAAAAGTTATTCAAATCAGAGCTTTCATATGGAAGTTCTGCGCCAAAAAAAATCTGATTGCACATAATTTTGTACAGAATGGCTGCCAGTGGTCATCTTGAATTTTGGACCGGGCCCCAAAACACTTGTTCTCGTCTCACAGTGACAACAAAGGTACCCAAGAAGTTTTGTGTCATAAATACGGCCTCTAGCTCGAGCCATGTGTACGGCACGACAGACAGACGGACAGACAGACGATGGGCCATGACAATACCTCGAATTTGGCTTCGCTAAAGTTGAGCTAAAAATGGACTAAGTTTAACAACCAGTAGTTTTGTAAAATATTGAGGCAAGTCAAAATTCTGACAATACGCACACATCTGGAAAATGTAGAAACATCCTCTGAAATAAAAAAGTAATACCTTGAAAATTACAAGAGGCCTCACGGGGCCTGAAGCGCTCATCTTGAACAGAACACACTTTAAACAGAGTCCAAGAATGAGTACATTAAGCAAGCCATCTCCATAGGCTACACTCTCAATTCTTGAGTCCCTCAGGAGTGACAAAAATAATACGGGCATCATGCCTTTTCTTCAGTTGATCATAAAGTAAAATGTAGAGCTCCCCAATGAAGCCCCTTGATGCAACCTTTGTGGATTAATCCTAGTTACACACCTCTAGAGGGTACTGAATACAAAATTTTTAATTCTTCAGCAAAATGGCCAATTCCGGCTCCATAGGGAGCCCACATATTAACCCAAGCTCTTGATTTGAACACAGTTGAATCTGACTTCCCTGGATATGTTGTGTACCAACTATAAAAGCATTCTGACTGTTGGATCTGAAGAAGAGAAATTTTAAAGAAATTTCTTCATATTGCATCAAGTTGAAATTTGGGCTACCTATGGATCCGATTTGAACAAACTTGAACTTGCCCCCCCCCCCCCCCCCCCCCCCCCCCTAGAGATGCTGTATACCAAATATGAAAGCATTCTGACTAGTGGATCTGAAGAAGAAAATTTTTGAAGAAATTCCCTCATATTGTACAAAGTTAAATTTCAGGTTCCCATATGGAGCCCAAATATTAACCCAGGCACTCAAATTGAACAAACTGGAATCTGCCCCCCCCCCCCCCCCGAGATGTTGTATACCAAATATATGAAAGCATTCCGACTGGTGGATCTGAAGAAGAAGCTTTTTAAAGAAATTTCCTCATATTGCACTAAGTAAAAAATTGGGCTACCATAGCAAGCCCAAATATATACCTAGGGATCTGATTTGAACAAACTTGAATCTGACCCCCATGTTGCATACCAAATATTAAAGCATTCTGACTGGTGGATCTGAAGATTTTTTTTAAATCCCCCCCCCCCTCCCCCCATATTGAACAAAGTTAAAATTTGGGCTTCTGTAGGAAGCCCAAATAACAACCTAGGGACTTGGTTTGAACAATCTTGAATCTGACCCTCGTAACAATGATGCATACCAAACATTAACAGATTCTGACTGGTGGTTCTGAAGAAGAAGATTTTTAAAGAATATTCCCCATATAACCCTATGTTAAAAATTTGGGCTCCTATGGTGAGCCCAAATATGAACCAATGAGCTTTTTTTATTTCAACAAACTTGCATCTGACCCCCCTATGAATGTGGTATACCAAATATCAAAAGATTCTGATGATTGGTTCTGGAGAAAAAGATTTTTTTCATTTTAGCAAATATGCTAACTCAGCACTTTTTTCGATGCCCATTACAGAACACCCTAACTGACATAACTGGTGGCAATTTTTTAACCATTCAATTCTGCTGGTACTAAGGAGACTTCATACCAAATAACAGCTCTCTGTTCCGTGTGGTTTGGGAAATATGGGCGTTTGAAAATATATATCTATTTTTAGCTCCCAGGGTTCCCATGGGGATGCGGGAATTATTTTTTTCCCCTGGGTCAAGTACTTATGACCCAATAATACCACATACGAAATTTGGTTCATACTGGGCCATCGGTTAAGAAAATAGAAATTTTGGGCGGGGTCAAAAATCTTACCCCACCCATTACAAACCAAATATTGCTTCACGAACTTCGTTTGAAAAAAGTTGATTCTAGTCCCCAAAAGGAAGCTCCATAGAAAATGTCAAGTCATTGTACTCACTGGTTCTTGAGAAGAAGATTTTGAAAATATTTTGGAGCATTTTCCCCACTCCCTTCCTATGGGACTGGGCATGTTGAGTTGAACAAAAATGCAATGTCCCTTTGGAATCATCACTCACACAAACTTTCACTTAAATTGGCCCAGTGGCTTTGGAGAAGAAGACCAAAAAATGGTGTTGACGCACGGCGGACGACGGACGGAGAGCGATGAGATTAGGTCAGCTTGACTTTGTCAAGATGAGCTAATCAGAGAGGTTAGACGGACAAACAATATACCCTATATGCAGAAAGATAGAGGGAAAGACAGAGGTAAAACAATATGCCCCACTGACTATTCGTTGTGGGCATAACAAGGACATACGCCAGTTGTAACCAGACCGTCCAAGACAGCCACTTGAAATTCTGAGAATGTGTTCTACTATACCCGCTCGACAGTTTAGTATCTTTCTTGAGTCCTGTGACCGGGTGAAAACACCGTGGATGTACCCATAAGAGAAGTCTCAAATCTGCCAAGGGTCAAACGTTTATTAATAACATGATATAAAACTAGAAGGGTGGTTGGTACTGCCGGCAGGTCATAAAAAGTATACACTCCGTTACATGTACAGTAGATTGTGGAGAGAGTTTTTGGAGTAGCGACTCGAAATTTTCAACGTTTGTTCTAGAAGCTCTGCCCAACTCGACCTGTGCCTGAAAAATCCAACAACCGAGTGCATAGCCCGTGGGAGACTCACGCGCTTGCGCATACGCTCTTTTGGAATTGGACTTGAGGAAATGCGCAATTCGTGTCGACCGATGGAGCAACTACTCCTGAATGCTGAGCGAAAATTTCGTGGAAATCCGCGGAGAATTCGCTGACATATAGCGTTTTTGAAGAGAGGCGGTAATTTTCTGAATTTGGTCTTTTTCAAGTCGGAGCGAAAGAAGAGGGTGGGAATGGGCACAATCTCTCGTGGTGCCCCCTCCTGTCTGGGGTAGGTCCACTTAAAAGTTACAATAGAGCGCGACTGACGGAGAGATGGCTGTAAATCAAAGTAGTTTCTTTAAGAACAGCACCCAGGGATCTCATCGCAACCTTGTAACCTATGAGAATCATCGGAAGTTAAAAGTGAAAAGAAAACGGCGGTGAGTAGGTTTTTGGCGGGAAAAGATTAATGAGAATTTGCATATAAGACATTAAAATAGCACTTCAGGCATACGCTCACTGTGTCCAGACCGCTGAAGGCAGCGACTTGCAATTTTCAGAACTTGTTCTACGAAGGCTTGCCGATATTTGGGCATAAAATCGAGTTTTCTGACCGCGTGAAAAACACCACGCCTCGCGTGGAAACCATGGGGACGGTTCGTTGCCACTTTATTTTCAATGCAATGAAATTTACATTCATTATTTACTTGTCAACGGCAGAGTTTGGCATTATTTCTGTCTGATGAACTGTTCAACTTTAAGTTTTTGCACCTTTATATAGGACCGAAAGATCATTGCATGCTTACCAATATTCAGGTACTGATTTTACGAAAATCGCAATTATTTCAACAGTACCCACTTGGGAACTCTCAAATCTGCCAAGGATTAAACTTTTAATAATAACATGTAAAACAAAATTTGCCATACATTGCTAGCCGCATGCACCCATAGACAACATTCAGCACTCAATCAATTAGGAATGGAGTAAATTGCGACTTACCAAATTCTGAAAAATGGAGTTATTTTCGGCGGCACCAATATTTATGCAAACCGAAACAGGGATTGGGTTAAACTTTACAGCTACCTTATCAAGGAAAATCTTCTTGAACTTGAACCGTAAATCTGAATGTCAACAAAATTTTCGGATATTACCAAAATCACAATTATTCAGACAGTACCCATATGGGAGTCTCAAATCTGCTAAGGGTTAAACTTTTAATACTCACATATAAAACAAGTTTTCATACTATCAATGCTGCACGCAGCTATTGAAAACATTAAGCACTCAATCAATTAGGAATGGAATAAATTGTAACTTAATCGTAGCAAATTCTGAAAAAGCGTGAGTTTTTTGGACAGCATCTATCTTTATGCAAACAGAATGGGCATATGGTTAAACTTTACAACCAAACGTACAACAGAAAATATGCTCGATAGGTAATTGTGAATACGAACATGTAAATCATTTTTCGATATACCATTCGTAAATGGAAGAAAAATGAACTAAAAATGAGCCATTTTTATGAACGAGTTAAGGGTACTCGAATTCAAGGCTCGAAAACGAGTTGAAGGTTAAAACTTTGAATATAATATATAACAGCCAAATTATTCTTGGATTGATGCCCAAACATCTCATAGGAACAGGTTTGAAAAAATGTGGCCGCAGAGCTGAGAAATTGCATGTGAAAATTGACCAGTTTTTCCAAAATTGCACTTTGCTCGGAATTTTGAGGTCAAAAGGGAGCAACGTGGGTAATACAGCTTATGTAGTCAGGTGTAGTAAGTCATGCTACAAATATAATGACAGCTCCAGCCAAATCGTCCTGGGTCTTGTTTGAGAATTGTGGCAAAACGTAACATTGTGACAACATTTTGCACAGTTTTGGCAGAAAACGAAAAACTTCAGAAATGCCATGATCCAGGTGAGAAACTTCTAATGAAGCTCTACATATGTGCCAAATTTAAGTAGAATAGTAAAGAATCCAACAGACAAAAATCATTGGAATAGAAAATAATGTTAATACTAGAGAAATAGAATTTACTGCATCCAGTAAATTCAAGCTTGTAAGAAAAGAGTTAAAATATCTATTGGGAAAAAAACTATATAGAAAGAGAATTTATGGAGGGTTATTTTCGGGAGTAACATATTTTTAAACAAATCAGGAATGGATTTTCGTAAACAGTATTTACAGATATTCATAACGGAATCAGAACAATTCTTCTAAGAATCCAGAAAAGGCATATATGTGCACAGCATTCAAAAGGTTTGTCAAGAGAATGCATTAGGTGTCCAAAAATGTGATTCCCAGCAATACTAAAAAATGCACTCAGTTATCCCTGGGCGACCTCAGTGACCTTGTCAATATTGTGAACCTCTATGGAGTGTTGGCTCATTTGGTGTTGGTCCCCATGTCTATGTGTCATACCATCCTTGAGATATGAGCGTGTCCCACTTTCAAAAATTTTGGCCATGCCCACTTTTTTACGTCAAAATGCATGTATGTATGTCAGGAATGCTTTAAGGGGTCAAAAAATGTGATTTCCAGCAATTATGAAAAATGCACTCAATGACCCCTAGGTGACCTCCGTGACCTTGACCCATATTTTGAATCTCCATTGAGTGTCGACTCATTTGGTGTTGGTCCCAGGTCCATATGTCATACCATGCTTGAGATAAGAGCGTAACCCACTTTCAAAAATTTTGGCCACGCCCACTTTTTTACGTCAAAATGCATGTGTGTACATCAGGAATGATTCAGGGGGTCAAAAAAATGTGATTTCTTGCAATTATGAAAAATGCACTTAATGACCCCTAGGAGACCTTCATGACCTTGACCCATATTTTGAATCTCCATCGAGTGTCGACTCATTTGGTGTTGGTCCCAGGTCCATATGTCGTACCATGTTTGAGATATAAGCGTGACCCATTTCAAAAATTTTGGCCACGCCCACTTTTTTACGTGAAAATGCACGTGTGTACATCAGGAATCCTTTGGGGGGGGGGTCAAAAATGTGATTTCCAGCAATTATGAAAAATGCACTTAATGACCCCTAGGTGACCTTCATGACCTTGACCCATATTTTGAATCTCCATCGAGTGTCGACTCATTTGGTGGTGGTCCCAGGTCCATATGTCATACCATGCCTGAGATATGAGTGTGACCCACTTTCAAAAATTTTGGCCACGCCCGCTTTTTTAAGTCAAAATGCATGTGTGTACATCAGGAATGCTTTGGCGGAGGGGGGGGGGTCAAAAAATGTGATTTCCAGCAATTATGAAAAATGCACTTAATGACCCCTAGGTGACCTTCATGACCTTGACCCATATTTTGAATCTGCATCGAGTGTCGACTCATTTGGTGTTGGTCCCAGGTCCATACGTCATACCATGCTTGAGATATGAGCGTGACCCACTTTTAATAATTTTGGCCACGCCCACTTTTTTACATCAAAATGCATGTGTGTACATCAGGGATGCTTTAGGGGGTCAAAAAAAATGTGATTTCCAGCAATTATGAAAAATGTACTCAATGACCCCTAGGTGACCTCTGTGATCTTGACCCATATTTTGAATCTCCTTCGAGTGTCGACTCATTTGGTGTTGGTCCCATGTCCATATGTCATACCATGCTTGAGATATGAGCGTGACCCACTTTTAAAAATTTTGACCACGCCCACTTTTTTACGTCAAAATGCATGTGGGTACATCAGGAATGCTTTAGGGGGTCAAAAAATGTGATTTCCAGCAATTATGAAAAATGCACTTAATGACCCCTAGGTGACCTCCGTGACCTTGACCCATATTTTGAATCTCCATCGAGTGTCGACTCATTTGGTGTCGGTCCCAGGTCTGTAGGTCATACCACGCCTGAGATATGGGTGTGGCCCACTTTCAAAACACCCCTACAGACACCCCTGATACCTCAGGAATCTGAAAAACATAGGTGGCCGAGAACTTGTGGCTGTCTATCAGCATGCCAAAAATTAACGAGATAGGGCAATTCGTTTTCGAGTTATCTTGCGGACAAACAGAAGAAGAAGAAGAAGAAGAAGAAGAAGAAGAAGAAGAAGAAGAAGAAGAAGAAGAAGAAGAAGAAGAAGAAGAAAAAGAAAAAGAAACCGTGCAAAAACAATAGTCTGTGTGTTTCACACAGACTAACTAGACTTTATGATTCTGGAGAATCATGGCTTTTCCAGATGAGCTTCCATGATTTTTCATGACCGCGGAGTGTCTGATGAATTGTTTTAACTGCCTCACGTCTCACTGAAGTTCCTTTATTGATGTTATGAGAAAGGTGGGTATAGTAGTCTCAAATGACTCAGTTTGATAAAAAAATGTTTAGGTAAAAACCATCATTAATGGTGGAGAGGGTTAATATCAATACCGTCGTCCGACAAGTTAATGACCAACAAAATGAGTTATGTTTGTTTGACACACACCCACTAAGTGCTGTGGCTGTTTGAAAATGGTCCATTTTATCTCATTTGTATTTGTATCCAAAATATTGATGTCTGTCAGCTTGTAGAGGGTTAACAAATGCTAACAGGAATATTTTTCCATGCAACTTGTAATGTCACACCAAGAACTGCGAATGGCCATTTTTTGTTTAAAATCTACAACATGTTTTCAGAGAAATCTAGGGAGAACATGGATTTTATGCTTTTGATGGGTATCATTGTTTATCTAGCCAAAAACGGGTTAAGGGTTGTTTTTTGAATGCCCTTATTACTTCCAAAAATAATTCTCAGTGAATTCTACTTCCACTTATGTTGATCTCTCCTCTTAACTTTGGATGCTGTGGGTACGCAAACACAGTCCATGTTGTCATAATTTTGATGTCGGAGAACCTGCAAAGGGTTAACAAATGCTTACTGGAATATTTTGTACATACAACTCGTAATGTCACTCTAAGATCTGAGAATGGCCTATTTTTCTTGAAAATCTACGAGATGTTTTTAGAGAAATCCTCGTATAACATGAATTTTTAACCTTTTGAGGAGTATCGCTCTGTAACCAGTGATGTTTATCTAGCAGATACACATTGGGTGTTATGGGTGCCCAAGAACAGCCCATTTTCTCAAAATGTCTATGCTTGGCAGCCCCACCTGGACACCTATACTAACCGTCTCTGTCCTGCTGGTCTGAACCTCTCGCGTCACGAAACACTTACCATCCATAGCCAAAATTAGAATGAGAAGCTTCAATTTTAAAAAGCGGTCGAACTCGTAAACAAAACAAAAAACAAAACACCGAAAATGACCCGTGCGAAGATAGGGAACACGACACTGATATCCGATAAAGAAACTAAACAAAACACTAATATAACTATAAAAGGAAGTTATGTTTACTTCTCGTGTATCGTTTGCATGCTTTAGGGGCCCGAAAACAGCCCATTTCATCAAAATTCCGATGTTTTTTTAGGGTTTATGGGCACTTTCTCGAAACACGTCTTGCAGATTTTTTTAAACCATTCAGCATTGTTAAACCTGTCTGTGACACGACCATTCATATATAAGAGATATTAGGCAATGCATATGTTAACCCTCCACAGGCTGTCAAACATCGGAATTTTGATGAAATGGGCTGTTTTCGGGCCCCTAAAGCATGCAAACGATACACGAGAAGTAAACATAACTTCCTTTTATAGTTATATTAGTGTTTTGTTTAGTTTCTTTATCGGATATCGGATATCAGTGTCGTGTTCCCTATCTTCGCACGGGTCATTTTCGGTGTTTTGTTTTTTGTTTTGTTTACGAGTTCGACCGCTTTTTAAAATTCAAGCTTCTCATTCTAATTTTGGCTATGGATGGTAAGTGTTTTGTGACGCGAGAGGTTCAGACCAGCAGGACAGAGACGGTTAGTATAGGTGTCCAGGTGGGGGAGTGGTTGAGGCCAGCACAGGGGGTGCTACTGCTATTGAGTTACCAACGGACGGCCAGCGGTCGGATGTGTGTAGGCACTGCCTTATGGTAAATGTGGATGGGTGTGAGCTGGGGGAGTTGGGGATGTGTGCCATCTGTGTAGAGCTAATGCAGCTGGTAGAGGCATATGTAAAGTTGGAGGAAGAGGTGCAGGTGGCGAGGGGGAAACTGGGGAGGGCAGGAAAGTCTGGTGTTACCCCAGTTAGGGTGGCATTCGATGGGAGATGGAAGGTGGTGGGTAGTAGGAAGCGGACTTTTGACGTGGATAGTGGGTCTTTTGAGAATAGGAAGGTGCGTCGGGTTGAGAGTAGAGGAGAAGTAGGGGCTAGAGTGTCAAATTCCCAGGCTAGTAGTGTGAGTCGGGGGCGAAAATGCGTATTCTTTTAGAATCGGATAGTGAGGGAGATAGCGATGACCACGTGGAGTCTGTCAGGGCAGGAGTCAGAGGGAAGGTTCCGAAGGTGGTAAACGTGGACAAGGTGGCTTGTGGTGGGAGTGGGCAGAAGGTCGGGTGCAGTGTCCAAAATAGATTCAGTGTTTTAGGTAATTTCGAGAATTCTGAGGAGCAGGTTGGGTCTGAAGAGGTGGAGGTGGAGGTAGGCAGGGGGTTAGTGTGGCGAAGTGCAAGATTGCGAGCCGGCCCAGTGGGGAGAGAGGTGGTAATAGGGGTAGTAGGACGAGAAAGAGGACAGGAAAGGACAGGAAGAGGCAGTTGGTGGTTGCAGGGAGTAGTATAGTGCGGGGGTTGGATAGGGTGGTGTGTGGGCCCGACAGTGTCAACAGGACCAATTTGTGCTTTCCGGGGGCTAGGGTGGATGACCTAAGGGACAGAGTGGGTGGATTAGTAAAGGGGTCAGGCCCAGACCCAGTGGTTGTTGTACACGTGGGGACCAACAACACCAGGGAGAGAAAATCAGTTCAGCTTATTGAGACTTACAAGGACTTAATAACTCAACTGGATGCCAAGAATGCACAGGTAGTGGTTTCGGGGCTTCTCCCAGTACTAGGTGGTGGGGGCGAGTGTAATTCGCGGATCATTGGGGCTAACGAGGAATTGGGGGAGTATTGTAAGGAACTTGGGATACCCTTTGTAGACACCTGGGGATCGTTTGGGGCAGAAATGACCTATATGGAAGGGATGGGCCCCATCTTAGCCCAAGGGGTACAGGGGTTTTAGGAAGAAATATGTTGCAGGTGGTGGAGCCTTTTTTGGTATAGGGAGGGGAGGGGAGGTCAGTGAAGGGGGGGGGGGGAATAATCACAGAAAATGTGTCACGAACCATAGGTGTAAAAAATGGGACAAGGGGGATAAGGAAAGGGGACCAAAAATCCAAATCAATAGGAATAGCTTCCCAAGGAAAGCACAGGTACACAAAGTAGGATATACAAACATACAGGGACTAGATAATAATGGGACCAGTAGGCGGAAGCCAATGAACCTTGACACCCTGAAAGTGGATTATAGCAACATCCAGGGTCTCCACCGGAAAGTAAGTGAAATTGCTACCTTGATTGAGGCAGAGGAGTTTGACGTCATGGGCTTAAGCGAAGCGTGGATAAGACACGAGGAACGGGTAGACCAAGTAAGGGGGTACGCATGGATAGGTGTAGGGCGAACTGAAGGACAGAAAAAGGGGGAGGGGCAGGCATGTACATTAAAGAGGATTTAAAACCATCGCTGATCACAGACCTGGAAAACATCAGCACCCCGGCGGAGGTATCGAAAGAAATTGGATGGGTAAGGATCAGTCTGAAAAACAAAAGTATTGCCCTTGGGGTTGTGTATTGTGCTGTGGAGGGAAGCAAACCCGAATGGAATGATTCGATATACTCAACACTAAGGTCCAATATCACCGAATTACAAACCAAGGGGCTGGGTATAATTCTGATGGGTGACTTTAATGGCCACATAGGTAATGATGAAGAAGGCATAGAGGGTGGGGACAATAAAGACAACAGGAATGGAAGGAAACTGTTGAACTTCACAAACGAGCTCGGTCTGAAGATTCTGAACAGGGACGCGAGGTCCTGGGAGAGAACGACAGAAAATCAATAATCGACTGCATACTCACAGATATTACTTTATGGATGGAGGTGATAGGGGTAGAAGTGGATGATGAGGGTAAAATGGAGGTGGATAGTCATCACAACTTGATTACAGTGACGATCAGGGCCAAAACTCTAGTAAAAAGCAAAGGAAGCTCTAAGGAGATTTGGGAACTCAAAAAAGATGCTGACTGGGCTAAGTTCAATGAAAAACTGAAACCAAAGCTTGCAACCGTACCCAAGAGGGGCAGTGTCCAAACGTCATATTTGCGAGCCTGGTAGAGGCAGGAAAGGAAAGTGTAGGAAAGGTCAGGGTGCCAACACGGGAACTTGGGTACAGAGTGAACGAAGAACTTAAAAGGGCCATAAAGGGAAGAAAAGCTAAATGTGCTGCATACAGGAGAAGTAGAAAACTTAAGGGGCGGAAAGCAATGGGGCCACAGTTGCTAAGGAAGAATACCACCAAGCACGAAATAAAGTAAATAAGATTAAAGACGATAATCGGAGAGTACGAAATAGCAGTCTTATTGGGACGATAAGAACGACAGGGGGTCGAGTTCGAACGTATTTTGGAAATGGGTGAATAAACGTAACAAAGGAAGTAACCCACAGAGTATTAAAGCAGATGGCAGAGTTACAGACGAGCAAGATCAAGTCGCATCAGAACTAGTCAAGCACTGGGAAAAGGTTAACGATAAGCGATGGGGCATGGGGAGCCCGCCAGAGTGTCCGAATCAGGTCGAGGAAAACCTATCGAGCTTCGTGTGCAGCGAAATTAAAACGGAGGAGGTGCGAAGGGTGATATCAAAATTAAGGGATGGAAGAGCCGGAGGAGTGGATGAAATTCCTAACGAGTTTATCAAAAAAGGGGAAGAGGAACTCGTGGAAAGCCTAACTGCCCTATTCAATCTAGCCATAGAAAATCAAGAGGTCCCAAAGGAGTGGAGAGAAAGTAAAGTGACATTTATTCACAAACAGGGGGAAAAAGACGTTTTGGATAACTATCGAGGGATCTCTGTCAGTAGCAACATTGGAAAGGTTTTCTGTAAAGTCCTGTATGTGAGACTAGAGGAGGTGATTGGGAAGAAGGGTTTTTTTTGGAGAAATCCAGAATGGCTTCAGGAAGGGAAGGAGAGTTACTGGACATCTTTTCACACTATCCCAAATGATAGAATCCGCGAAAGCAAAAAAGAAAAAGATGTTTATGGCTTTTTTTGTTATCAAAAAGGCATACGATAGAGTATGGAGGGAAGGTATGTGGCGCAAGCTGGAGGCTATGGGTTTAGGAGGCGAGTTTATTGGAATTATGAAAGCATTATATAAAGATGTACAGAGTGAAGTTAGCCTGGGAAGCATTACAGCGAAACGTGTGCCTATGGAGATAGGCCTAAAACAGGGGTGTATCCTTTCGCCGATCCTGTTTGCATTGTACATCAAAGGTTTAGGAGATGACCTCCTGCGAAGCGAAGAGAGGGTAGCAGTTGGGGACTTATTGGGGGCTATTTTTTGCAGACGATATGGTTCTAGAGTCAGAAAGCGAAGAGGGGCTAACGAAAATGCTGGGAATTGTTGGGAAATATGGGAGCAAATGGAGACTCGAACTTAATGAAAGCAAGAGCAAAGTTATACCTGTGGGCCGCAAAGCGGACCCCACTCGAAGGTGGAGAGTGGGTGAGTTCTGCATTCCGGAAGGGAGCAGCAAACTTCTCAGTGTGGGAGAGACAGGTGATTACGAGTATTTGGGGGTAAATATAAACATTACAGGAAGAGGCATCTACCGGAACCACACAAATAAATTGATTCTGAAGGGGAAGCGAATCCTTAACCAAATGAAACTTATAGGGAGAAACAGTTTCAATAAGGTTTTCGTGGGGAAAACCATTTGGGAAATGGTGGGGCTGCCAAGTATAACATACGGTACGGAAGTGGTACCCCTAAACCAGACGGCCGTAAAGAGCTTGGAAATCCTGCACAACGATGCAGGCCGATGGATAACGGGGTCGAGTAATGCCGCAGCGCTAGAAGCAATCAGGGGTGAGCTTGGGTGGATGAGGATCAAGGACAGGATAGACCTGTTGAAGCTCGGTTATCTTAATTATTTGGTAAATCTCCCCGACAGCCGATGGTGTAAAGTAATGTTCCTGAGAATTTTCAACTCAAATATCAAAACGGGGTGGATGGTCCAAGTGAGGGAGCTAGTAGAGAACTACTCTTTGGAGATCTCGGACCTGGACGTTGGGGCAAACCAGGGTAAAAAAATCGTCAGAGAAAGGGTTATGGAGGATTGTAACCGTAATTAGCGAGAGGGGGTCAAATCAAAGAGGTCTTTGGGTGGCATGCGTGATAAAGAGAAGCCAGGTTTTGAAGAGTACCTTGATGGCACCTTTGGGGGTCACTGTTGTTCAAGCTGAGGTCGCGATCCCTGGAGCTGAGGGGGAAAATTAGGAAAGACGGTGAAAGGGAGTGCCAGATGTGTAACTTGGACATGGTGGAGACCCTGGAACACTTTCTTCTAGAATGCCCAAAGTATCAGTCTAAAAGAATGAGATTCACTGGGCGTATAATGGGGAAGTGGGATGGGAGAATGAAGGACATGTGGTTGGGGGAGACCCAAAGGAGAGGGTTAATATGCTAATCTGAGAGATTGGGAAGAATGGGACAAGGGATACCATCAAGCAGTTCGTCTCCGATTGTTGGGAGGAGAGGAGAAGCGTGGGAATAGGGAGGCAGTTGGGAGTACAGGGGTAACCATGGCCTTCTCGTCCGAGAACCGCGACAAATCAGTGGTTGGCCAAAGCGTTATTATTGGAAATGGGATTCACCGTGGATCATTTTTGTAAGTAATAAGGTTATTCAAAAAACCAAGTGTTAACCCGTTTTGGGCTCGTTAAACTGCAATACCCGTTCAAAAGCTAAAAAATGCATGTTTTCTGTGGATTTCTCAAAACGAGTCCTGCAGACTTTCAAGAAAAATTGTTCACGCACGCGCAGGCCTTGGTGTGACAATAGAAGATGCATGGACAAAATACTCCGGTGAGCATTTGTTAACCCTCCACGGGCTGCTAAAAGTAAAAATTGTGATAAAATGGGCTGTTTTCGACACCAACAGCACCCAATGGGTACGCCACAAAGAAAAGGGCCTTCTTTTAACGAGCGCACAATTTATACGGAAACATTTTTGTAAGTAGTGAGGGTAATCAAAAGTCGAAGTCTTAACCCATTTTGGTCAGGCTAAAGAGAGATGCCCCTTAAAAGCTTAAAATTCCCATTTTCTGTGGATTTCTCTAAAAATATCGTGTAGGTTTCCAAGAAAAATTGACTTCTCGCAGACCTTTGTGTGGCATTACAAGTTGCATGGACAAAATATTCCGATGAGCGTGTATTAACCCCCTACAGGCTGCCAAGCATCGTAATTTTGTTGAAATGGGCTGTTTTCGGACACGCACAGCACCCAATGTATACCCGAGAAATAAACATAATCTCCTTTGCTGGAAGTGGAATTCACCAAGGGCCATTTTTGTAAGTAATTAGGGTATTCAAGAAACCAAGCGTTAACCCCTTTTCTGGTGGTTAATAGCGATACCCATCAAAATTTTTCCCTGGATTTCTTTACAAACAACTTGTAGAGAAAATGGACATTGATAGGTCTTGGTGTCACATTACCAGTTGCATGGATAAATTATTCCGGTAAGCATTTGTAAACCCTCCATAGGCTGCTAAATGTCAAAAGTTTGAAAAAATAGTCTGTTTTTGGACACCAACAACATCAAATGGGAATGCCACAGAGAAACCTAACTTCTTTTACCGGACGCAAACCTGATGGGGAAACATTTTGGTAAGTAGTAAGGGTATTCAAAAATCGAGGTCTTAACCCATTTTTGACTGGTTAAGGAGATACACCCCTTAAAAGCTTAAAATTCCAGTTTTCTGTGGATTTCTTCCAAAAAAAAAAATTTCAAGAAAAATTGACCATTCGCAGATCTTGGAGTGACATTACAAGTTGCATGGACAAAATATTCCGGCAAGCATTTGTTAATCCTCCAGAGCTGCCAAGCATAGACATTTTGAGAAAATGGGCTGTTCTTGGGCACCCATAACACCCAATGTGTATCTGCTAGATAAACATCACTGGTTACAGAGCGATACTCCTCAAAAGGTTAAAAATTCATGTTATACGAGGATTTCTCTAAAAACATCTCGTAGATTTTCAAGAAAAATAGGCCATTCTCAGATCTTAGAGTGACATTACGAGTTGTATGTACAAAATATTCCAGTAAGCATTTGTTAACCCTTTGCAGGTTCTCCGACATCAAAATTATGACAACATGGACTGTGTTTGCGTACCCACAGCATCCAAAGTTAAGAGGAGAGATCAACATAAGTGGAAGTAGAATTCACTGAGAATTATTTTTGGAAGTAATAAGGGCTTTCAAAAAACAACCCTTAACCCGTTTTTGGCTAGATAAACAATGATACCCATCAAAAGCATAAAATCCATGTTCTCCCTAGATTTCTCTGAAAACATGTTGTAGATTTTAAACAAAAAATGGCCATTCGCAGTTCTTGGTGTGACATTACAAGTTGCATGGAAAAATATTCCTGTTAGCATTTGTTAACCCTCTACAAGCTGACAGACATCAATATTTTGGATACAAATACAAATGAGATAAAATGGACCATTTTCAAACAGCCACAGCACTTAGTGGGTGTGTGTCAAACAAACATAACTCATTTTGTTGGTCATTAACTTGTCGGACGACGGTATTGATATTAACCCTCTCCACCATTAATGATGGTTTTTACCTAAACATTTTTTTATCAAACTGAGTCATTTGAGACTACTATACCCACCTTTCTCATAACATCAATAAAGGAACTTCAGTGAGACGTGAGGCAGTTAAAACAATTCATCAGACACTCCGCGGTCATGAAAAATCATGGAAGCTCATCTGGAAAAGCCATGATTCTCCAGAATCATAAAGTCTAGTTAGTCTGTGTGAAACACACAGACTATTGTTTTTGCACGGTTTCTTTTTCTTTTTCTTTTTTTTCTTCCTTTTCTTCTTCTTCTTCTTCTTCTTCTTCTTCTTCTTCTTTTCTTCTTCTTCTTCTTCTTCTTCTTCTTCTTCTTCTTCTTCTTCTTCTTCTTCTTCTTCTTCTTCTTCTTTTCTTCTTCTTCTTCTTCTGTTTGTCCGCAAGATAACTCGAAAACGAATTGCCCTATCTCGTTGATTTTTGGCATGCTGATAGACAGCCACAAGTTCCGGCCACCTATGTTTTTCAGATTCCTGAGGTATCAGGGGTGTCTGTAGGGGTGTTTTGAAAGTGGGCCACACCCATAGCTCAGGCGTGGTATGACCTACAGACCTGGGACCGACACCAAATGAGTCGACACTCGATGGAGATTCAAAATATGGGTCAAGGTCACGGAGGTCACCTAGGGGTCATTAAGTGCATTTTTCATAATTGCTGGAAATCACATTTTTTGACCCCCTAAAGCATTCCTGGTGTACCCACATGCATTTTGACGTAAAAAAGTGGGCGTGACCAAAATTTTTAAAAGTGGGTCACGCTCATATCTCAAGCATGGTATGACATATGGACATGGGACCAACACCAAATGAGTCGACACTCGATGGAGATTCAAAATATGGGTCAAGATCACAGAGGTCACCTAGGGGTCATTGAGTGCATTTTTCATAATTGCTGGAAATCACATTTTTTTTACCCCCTAAAGCATCCCTGATGTACACACATGCATTTTGATGTAAAAAAGTGGGCGTGGCCAAAATTTTTAAAAGTGGGTCACGCTCATATCTCAAGCATGGTATGACGTATGGACCTGGGACCAACACCAAATGAGTCGACACTAGATGGAGATTCAAAATATGGGTCAAGGTCATGAAGGTCACCTAGGGGTCATTAAGTGCATTTTTCATAATTGCTGGAAATCACATTTTTTGACCCCCCCCCCCCAAAGCATTCCTGATGTACACACATGCATTTTGACGTAAAAAAGTGGGCGTGGCCAAAATTTTTGAAAGTGGGTCACACTCATATCTCAAGCATGGTATGACATATGGACCTGGGACCACCACCAAATGAGTCGACACTCGATGGAGATTCAAAATATGGGTCAAGGTCATGAAGGTCACCTAGGGGTCATTAAGTGCATTTTTCATAATTGCTGGAAATCACATTTTTTGACCCCCCCCCCCCAAAGGATTCCTGATGTACACACGTGCATTTTCACGTAAAAAAGTGGGCGTGGCCAAAACTTTTGAAATGGGTCACGCTCATATCTCAAGCATGGTACGACATATGGACCTGGGACCAACACCAAATGAGTCGACACTCGATGGAGATTCAAAATATGGGTCAAGGCCATGAAGGTCTCCTAGGGGTCATTAAGTGCATTTTTCATAATTGCAAGAATTCACATTTTTTTGACACCCTGAATCATTCCTGATGTACACACATGCATTTTGACGTAAAAAAGTGGGCGTGGCCAAAATTTTTGAAAGTGGGTTACGCTCTTATCTCAAGCATGGTATGACATATGGACCTGGGACCAACACCAAATGAGTCGACACTCAATGGAGATTCAAAATATGGGTGAAGGTCACGGAGGTCACCTAGGGGTCATTGAGTGCATTTTTCATAATTGCTGGAAATCACATTTTTTGACCCCTTAAAGCATTCCTGACATACATACATGCATTTTGACGTAAAAAAGTGGGCGTGGCCAAAATCTTTGAAAGTGGGTCACGCTCATATCTCAAGGATGGTATGACACATAGACATGGGGACCAACACCAAATGAGCCAACACTCCATAGAGGTTCATAATATTGACAAGGTCACTGAGGTCGCCCAGGGATAACTGAGTGCATTTTTTAGTATTGCTGGGAATCACATTTTTGGACACCTAATGCATTCTCTTGACAAACCTTTTGAATGCTGTGCACATATATGCCTTTTCTGGATTCTTAGAAGAATTGTTCTGATTCCGTTATGAATATCTGTAAATACTGTTTACGAAAATCCATTCCTGATTTGTTTAAAAATATGTTACTCCCGAAAATAACCCTCCATAAATTCTCTTTCTATATAGTTTTTTTCCCAGTAGATATTTTAACTCTTTTCTTACAAGCTTGAATTTACTGGATGCAGTAAATTCTATTTCTCTAGTATTAACATTATTTTCTATTTCAATGATTTTTGTCTGTTGGATTCTTTACTATTCTACTTAAATTTGGCACATATGTAGAGCTTCATTAGAAGTTTCTCACCTGGATCATGGCATTTCTGAAGTTTTTCGTTTTCTGCCAAAACTGTGCAAAATGTTGTCACAATGTC
Organism: Pictodentalium vernedei; assembly: GCA_031216915.1. Lineage (NCBI taxonomy): Eukaryota > Metazoa > Mollusca > Scaphopoda > Dentaliida > Dentaliidae > Pictodentalium > Pictodentalium vernedei. The sequence continues at coordinate 561,594,166 of CM062296.1, forward strand.
ACGTTTTGCCACAATTCTCAAACAAGACCCAGGACGATTTGGCTGGAGCTGTCATTATATTTGTAGCATGACTTACTACACCTGACTACATAAGCTGTATTACCCACGTTGCTCCCTTTTGACCTCAAAATTCCGAGCAAAGTGCAATTTTGGAAAAACTGGTCAATTTTCACATGCAATTTCTCAGCTCTGCAGCCACATTTTTTCAAACCTGTTCCTATGAGAAGTTTGGGCATCAATCCAAGAATAATTTGGCTGTTATATATTATATTCAAAGTTTTAACCTTCAACTCGTTTTCGAGCCTTGAATTCGAGTACCCTTAACTCGTTCATAAAAATGGCTCATTTTTAGTTCATTTTTCTTCCATTTACGAATGGTATATCGAAAAATGATTTACATGTTCGTATTCACAATTACCTATCGAGCATATTTTCTGTTGTACGTTTGGTTGTAAAGTTTAACCATATGCCCATTCTGTTTGCATAAAGATAGATGCTGTCCAAAAAACTCACGCTTTTTCAGAATTTGCTACGATTAAGTTACAATTTACTCCATTCCTAATTGAGTGAGTGCTTAATGTTTTCAATAGCTGCGTGCAGCATTGATAGTATGAAAACTTGTTTTATATGTGAGTATTAAAAGTTTAATCCTTAGCAGATTTGAGACTCCCATATGGGTACTGTCTGAATAATTGTGATTTTGGTATTATCCGAAAATTTTGTTGACATTCAGATTTACGGTTCAAGTTCAAGAAGATTTTCCTTGATAAGGTAGCTGTAAAGTTTAACCCAATCCCTGTTTCGGTTGCATAAAGATTGGTGCCGCCGAAAATAACTCCATTTTTCAGAATTTGGTAAGTCGCAATTTACTCCATTCCTAATTGATTGAGTGCTGAATGTTGTCTATGGGTGCATGCGGCTAGCAATGTATGGCAAATTTTGTTTTACATGTTATTATTAAAAGTTTAATCCTTGGCAGATTTGAGAGTTCCCAAGTGGGTACTGTTGAAATAATTGCGATTTTCGTAAAATCAGTACCTGAATATTGGTAAGCATGCAGTGATCTTTCGGTCCTATACAAAGGTGCAAAAACTTAAAGTTGAACAGTTCATCAGACAGAAATAATGCCAAACTCTGCCGTTGACAAGTAAATAATGAATGGAAATTTCATTGCATTGAAAATAAAGTGGCAACGAACCGTCCCCATGGTTTCCACGCGAGGCGTGGTGTTTTTCACGCGGTCAGAACACTCGATTTTATGCCCAAATATCAGCACGCCTTCGTAGAACAAGTTCTGAAAATTGCAAGTCGCTGCCTTCAGCGGTCTGGACACAGTGAGCGTATGCCTGAAGTGCTATTTTAATGTCTTATATGCAAATTCTCATTAATCTTTTCCCGCCAAAAACCTACTCACCGCCGTTTTCTTTTCACTTTTAACTTCCGATGATTCTCATAGGTTACAAGGTTGCGATGAGATCCCTGGGTGCTGTTCTTAAAGAAACTACTTTGATTTACAGCCATCTCTCCGTCAGTCGCGCTCTATTGTAACTTTTAAGTGGACCTACCCCAGACAGGAGGGGGCACCACGAGAGTTTGTGCCCATTCCCGCCCTCTTCTTTCGCTCCGACTTGAAAAAGACCAAATTCAGAAAATTACCGCCTCTCTTCAAAAACGCTATATGTCAGCGAATTCTCCGCGGATTTCCACGAAATTTTCACTCAGCATTCAGGAGTAGTTGTTCCATCGGTCGACACGAATTGCGCATTTCCTCAAGTCCAATTCCAAAAGAGCGTATGCGCAAGCGCGTGAGTCTCCCACGGGCTATGCACTCGGTTGTTGGATTTTTCAGGCACAGGTCGAGTTGGGCAGAGCTTCTAGAACAAACGTTGAAAATTTGGAGTCGGTACTCCAAAAACTCTCTCCACAATCTAGTGTACATGTAACGGAGTGTATACTTTTTACGACCTGCCGGCAGTACCAACCACCCCTCTAGTTTTATATCATGTTATTAATAAACGTTTGACCCTTGGCAGATTTGAGACTTCTCTTATGGGTACATCCACGGTGTTTTCACCCGGTCACAGGACTCAAGAAAGATACTAAACTGTCGAGCGGGTATAGTAGAACACATTCTCAGAATTTCAAGTGGCTGTCTTGGACGGTCTGGTTACAATTGGCGTATGTCCTTGTTATGCCCACAACGAATAGTCAGTGGGGCATATTGTTTTACCTCTGTCTTTCCCTCTATCTTTCTGCATATAGGGTATATTGTTTGTCCGTCTAACCTCTCTTATTAGCTCATCTTGACAAAGTCAAGCTGACCTAATCTCATCGCTCTCCGTCCGTCGTCCGCCGTGCGTCAACACCATTTTTTGGTCTTCTTCTCCAAAGCCACTGGGCCAATTTAAGTGAAAGTTTGTGTGAGTGATGATTCCAAAGGGACATTGCATTTTTGTTCAACTCAACATGCCCAGTCCCATAGGAAGGGAGTGGGGAAAATGCTCCAAAATATTTTCAAAATCTTCTTCTCAAGAACCAGTGAGTACAATGACTTGACATTTTCTTTGGAGCTTCCTTTTGGGGACTAGAATCAACTTTTTTCAAACGAAGTTCGTGAAGCAATATTTGGTTTGTAATGGGTGGGGTAAGATTTTTGACCCCGCCCAAAATTTCTATTTTCTTAACCGATGGTCCAGTATGAACCAAATTTCGTATGTGGTATTATTGGGTCATAAGTACTTGACCCAGGGAAGAAAAATAATTCCCGCATCCCCATGGGAACCCTGGGAGCTAAAAATAGATATATATTTTCAAACGCCCATATTTCCCAAACCACACGGAACAGAGAGCTGTTATTTGGTATGAAGTATCCTTAGTACCAGCAGAATTGAATGGTTAAAAAATTGCCACCAGTTATGTCAGTTAGGGTGTTCTGTAATGGGCATCGAAAAAAGTGCTGAGTTAGCATATTTGCTAAAATGAAAAAAATCTTTTTCTCCAGAACCAATCATCAGAATCTTTTGATATTAGGTATACCACATTCATAGGGGGGTCAGATGCAAGTTTGTTGAAATAAAAAAAGCTCATTGGTTCATATTTGGGCTCACCATAGGAGCCCAAATTTTTAACATAGGGTTATATGGGGAATATTCTTTAAAAATCTTCTTCTTCAGAACCACCAGTCAGAATCTGTTAATGTTTGGTATGCATCATTGTTACGAGGGTCAGATTCAAGATTGTTCAAACCAAGTCCCTAAGTTATTTGCGCTTCCTACAAAAGCCCAAATTTTAACTTTGTTCAATATGGGGGGAGGGGGGGGGGGGCGAATTTAAAAAAAATCTTCAGATCCACCAGTCAGAATGCTTTAATATTTGGTATGCAACATGGGGGTCAGATTCAAGTTTGTTCAAATCAGATCCCTAGGTATATATTTGGGCTTGCTATGGTAGCCCAATTTTTTACTCAGTGCAATATGAGGAAATTTCTTTAAAAATCTTCTTCTTCAGATCCACCAGTCGGAATGCTTTCATATATTTGGTATACAACATCTCGGGGGGGGGGGGGGGGGGGGCAGATTCCAGTTTGTTCAATTTGAGTGCCTGGGTTAATATTTGGGCTCCATATGGAAACCTGAAATTTAACTTGGTACAATATGAGGGAATTTCTTCAAAAATTTTCTTCTTCAGATCCACTAGTCAGAATGCTTTCATATTTGGTATACAGCATCTCTGGGGGGGGGGGGGGGGGGGGGGCAAATTCAAGTTTGTTCAAATCGGATCCATAGGTAGCCCAAATTTCAACTTGATGCAATATGAAGAAATTTCTTTAAAATTTCTCTTCTTCAGATCCAACAGTCAGAATGCTTTTATATTTGGTACACAACATCTCCAGGGAAGTCAGATTCAACTGTGTTCAAATCAAGAGCTTGGGTTAATATGTGGACTCCTTATGGAGCCGGAATTGGCCATTTTGCTGAAGAATTAAAAATTTTGTATTCAGTACCCTCTAGAGGTGTGTAACTAGGATTAATCCACAAAGGTTGTATCAAGGGGCTTCATTGGGGAGCTCTACATTTTACTTTATGATCAACTGAAGAAAAGGCATGATGCCCGTATTATTTTTGTCACTCCTGAGGGACTCAAGAATTGAGAGTGTAGCCTATGGAGATGGCTTGCTTAATGTACTCATTCTTGGACTCTGTTTAAAGTGTGTTCTGTTCAAGATGAGCGCTTCAGGCCCCGTGAGGCCTCTTGTAATTTTCAAGGTATTACTTTTTTATTTCAGAGGATGTTTCTACATTTTCCAGATGTGTGCGTATTGTCAGAATTTTGACTTGCCTCAATATTTTACAAAACTACTGGTTGTTAAACTTAGTCCATTTTTAGCTCAACTTTAGCGAAGCCAAATTCGAGGTATTGTCATGGCCCATCGTCTGTCTGTCCGTCTGTCTGTCGTGCCGTACACATGGCTCAAGCTGGAGGCCGTATTTATGACACAAAACTTCTTGGGTACCTTTGTTGTCACTGTGAGACGAGAACAAGTGTTTTGGGGCCCGGTCCAAAATTCAAGATGACCACTGGCAGCCATTCTGTACAAAATTATGTGCAATCAGATTTTTTTTGGCGCAGAACTTCCATATGAAAGCTCTGATTTGAATAACTTTTTGTATGAATGTTTAGTACCATGGAATACATCACATATAACACGTTTTTTTCTCGTGTGTAAATTGTGCAAATTAGACTAACTTTTGATTTAATTAGTGTTATTTTCAGCACTGTAAGTGCAAATACCAATACGGCTCGGGCAAGAGGCCGTATTTATAAACCGATCTTTACGAAACTTCTTGGGTACCTTTGTTATCACCGTGGGACGAGAACGAGTGTTTTGGGGTCCGTTCTGAAGATGGCCGCTGGCAGCCATTTTGTACAAAATTAGGTGCAATCAGATTTTTGCGCAGAACTTCCATATGAATGCACTGATTTGAATAATTTTTTGTGTGAATGTTTAGCACCGTGGGATACATCACATATAATACGGTTTTTTTTTTCTCGTACATACATTATGCCAATTAGACTAACTTTGATCTATTTAATGTTACTTTCAGCACTGTAACTGCAAATGCCAATACGGCTCGGACTAGAGGCTGTATTTATAAACTGATCTTTTCGAAACTTCTTGGGTACCTTTGTTATCACTGTGGGACGAGAACGAGTGGTTTTGTGTGCAATCCGAAATTCAAGATGGCCACCAGCAGCCATTTTGTACTTTAGTTAGTGCATCAGTTTTTTTGTACAAAACTTATGTATGAAAGTTCTGATTTGAATGAATTTTTGTATGAATGTTTAGTACCATGGGATACATCACATATACTACGGGGTTTTTTTCTCGAGCAGAAATTATGCAAATTAGATGAACTTTTGATTTATTTAATGCTACTAATACATAGTAAGTGCATGTGTCAATACGACTCGGGCTAGATGCTGTATTTATGAACCGATCTTCACAAAACTTCTTGGGTACCTTTGTTATCACATTGTGACAGGAATGAGTGTATTTGGGTGCCTTTTTTATCACTGTGCTATGAGAACAAATATTTTTGGGTTCAGTCAGACCTACTGTGGGACTCAAAGATTTCTTTTTATGTCCCCCCCCCCCCCCCCGACTAAAGTCGGGTGGCATATAGTGATTGAAGTGTGCATGTGTCCGCCTGTGTGTGTCCATGTGTGTGTGTGCCCGAGCCAATAACTCGAAGACTGTTAGGGCCACAGTCATCCATCTTCACACAATTATAAAGGACCATGGGAGGATGTTCCACATGCCATAGCCGGGGTTTCTCTAGTTATAAAGTAGTTTTTGCTCATACTTCAGGCTTGGTGTGACCTATAGAAATAGTACCTACACCAAATGAGTTGAAACTTGCTGGAGGTTCAAAATGTGATCCACCTCTATGCGGTCAAGAGAGGTTATTAAATGCATATTTTTTGCGACCTTTCAGGAAAGTCATTTTATACCAATTCATGCAATTCTGAAGATTATACGTGTATCTCATCAATCAAATGGCAGTGGCAGTAATGTCAATTTCTGATTCCTCGGTCGAACCCTATAAATGGTGTGCACATATATGCCTTTTCGGGTTTCTTAGAAAAATTGTTCCGATTCCTGTATGAATATTTTCTCCATGAAAGAATTTCACAAAAAGCAGTTAGGGAGTAAGCTGTGACTGCCACATACAATAACATGATCTGTTTATTTAATCTCATTGTACAGAATTAATTCCCAAATCAAGTTGATATAAAAACAAACAACTTGATCATGAAGAATTCCAGTGTACATGTAATTGTAAAACTACACTGAAGATTTGCTATTGAAACCTATCACAATACTGTCAGGATGCCGGTAAAAGATGCAATACTGACATAGTTGACTGTAGTGTTAACTGTGTTAGTGCTATGACTGTTGAAAATTAATTTATTAGAGAAGTTCTAGTTTTATGTATGCCTTGTTTAGGTCACTAGATGCCCTTTTAAGAGTAGGCCTTCAAATGATCTCTTGGGGTTTTTAAGGTTTTTATGACAATATCTCCGATATAGAGTTTATGAACCTTTGTCAGCGCGACAACTCAAATACGGATCGTCCTATCGCTATGCATTTTGGCATGTGGTTAACAATACCCAGTTTGCACTCATCTATGTTTTTTGCACCCGTTCGATCTGAATGACAGATCTGAAGTTGGTGGAGCCATTATTTCAAAGTGGGTTTTGCTCATTCTTCAATGTAGATGTAGACATGGGACTACACCGACTGAGTTAAAAATTGCTGGAGATTCGATATATGGTCCACCTAAATGGGGTCATCAAGTGCATATTATTAAGAATGACTGGAAAATGCATTTACACCTTAATGTATTTCTAAAGTTTATGAATGTATTTCATCACTCAAATTAGTGGGCAGAGCCAAACTTTTCATTTCTGATTCGTGTATCGAACCCTTTGAATGCTGGTCACATATATGCCTTTTCTGGTTTCTTATAAAAATTGTTCTGATTCCTGTATGAATATCTGTAAATACTGTTAACGAAAACCCATTTCTGATTTGTTAAAAAATATTTTACTCCAGAAAATAAGCCTCCATAAATTCTCTTTCTGTAGAGTTTATTCCTGATACTTTAACCTTTTTCACACAGACTTGAATTTACTGGATGCAGTAAATTCTGTTTCTCTAGTTACAATTCATTATTTTAAAGAAAGAGAAAAAAGACAGCCAGCTTCTGAGTGGGATTTTCTCGTTGAAAATAGAGGGGCGAAGACACTTTAAAACGTAAAGCAAACGGAAAAATACGCCACATCGCATTTTTACAATTTGGAACAGTTCTCAACGGTTGCGGCTAGAGATATACCAATACAACAGACATCAAATTTATGGTAGGTTTTCACAATAAAAATGCTTGTCATTGAACATTTTCGGTTCTTAAATTGGCACTATGTGTATTGTGGTGGAGAGGAGCAGAGAAATGTCCCTCCGTAACCCCCGCCCACCAAAATTATTTTCCCGTCAATTTGAGTAGTTTAAAACGTCGTACGTCCGTGATAATACCAAAGCATGATACTGAACGTACGTATTTTTGTATCAAATAAATACCATTGGAACAATCGAAAGAACGTGAAAAAATCCTCTTTTAGATTTCTGTTTTAGTAAATACAATACGCAATTACAACTATCTTTACCCCGCATTACATGCCCGTTACTAATATCATCGCTTGAGGGGAACAAGGCGTCATCTGCACTGCTTTACCTTTGCAGATGGCGTCTTGTTCCACTCCAGGGACGATATCATCTGAATAATCTGAATCCCACTAGACCTAATTTGGAAGATGCCAAACCTGACAGTATGACTACATATACCCTAAAATTATTGAATCAACATTACCTGTTTAATCAGATACAGCGAAGGAGTTTAGGAGGTTGCAAAGCACTTTCACTCGGACGAAAATGTATTGAGAGGATGTCCCACCCCCATTACTGAGGCACTCTAGTCTATAATCATAGGTTATATTGCCGAATGAACAACTAATCCATTACTTATTATCCCCAGATTGCATTTTTCATAATTGCTAGAAATCACATTTTTTGACCCCCTAAAGCATTCCTGACGTACACACATGCATTTTGAAGTAAAAAAGTGGGCCCGGCCAAATTTTTGAAAGTGGGTCACTCTCATATCGCAAGCATGGTATGACGTATGGACCTGGGACCAACACGAAATGAGTCAACACTCGATGGAGATTCAAAATATGGGTCAAGGTCCCAGGTCCAATTGTCATACCATGTTTGAGATATGAGCGTGACCCACCTTCAAAAGTTTTGGCCACGCCCACTTTTTTACGTCAAAATGCATGTGTGTACATCAGGAATACTTTAGAGGATCCAAAAATGTGATTTCCAGCAATTCTGAAAAATGTACTCAATGACCCCTAGTTGACCTCCGTGACCTTGACCCATATTTTGAACCTCCATCGAGTATCGACTCATTTGGTGTTGGTCCCAGGTCTGTAGGTCATACCACTCCTGAGATATGGGCGTGACCCACTTTCAAAACTTTTGGCCACGCCCACTTTTTACATAAAAATGCATGTGTGTACGTCAGGAATACTTTAGGGGGTCAAAAAATGTGATTTCCTGCAAATCTGAAAAATGTACTCAATGACCCCTAGGCGACCTCTGTGACCTTGACCCATATTTTGAACCTCCATCAAGTGTCGACTCATTTGGTGTTGGTCCCTGGTCCATAAGTCATACCACACCTGAGATATGGGCGTGACCCAGTTTCAAACATTTTGGCCACGCCCACTTTTTTACGTCAAAATGCTTGTGTGTACGTCAGGAATACTTTAGGGGTCAAAAATGTGATTTTCAGCAATTCTGAAAAATGCACTCAATGACCCCTAGATGACCTCTGTGACCCTGACCCATATTTTGACCCTCCATCGGGTGTCGACTCGTTTGGTGTTGGTCCCAGGTCAGTAGGTCATACCACGCCTGAGATATGGGCGTGACCCACTTTCAAAACACCCCTACAGACACCCATGATACCCCAGGAATCTGAAAAACATAGGTGTCCGAGAACTTGTGGCTGTCTATCAGCATGCCAAAAATTCAACGAGATAGGGCAATTCGTTTTCGAGTTATCTTGCGGACAAAAAAGTGATGAGAAGACATTAGTCAGGAGAAGAAGAAGAAGAAGAAGAAGAAGAAGAAGAAGAAGAAGAAGAAGAAGAAAAAAAGAAAGAAAAAGAAACCGTGCAAAAACAATAGTCTGTGTGTTTCACACAGACTAATTAAAATTGAATAGACGTTTCTGTGAATAATGTCGACCGTTTATCGCCGTTATGTTGGCTAAAGGGTTAAGAATCCCTTACTTTGGAAGGCACACTGAAAGGGTGTCCCATTCCACATAGAATTAAATGTTAAGAAAATAAAGCGAAAAACATTTAGTTTCTCAGCTGACAGTAACTGCTTTTGCACTCCGGAGGGGTGGAATGGCACAAATCAGAGACATTCTCTTAATGGCACTTTGCCACCAAAGGTTTCTGCACTCTCGGTGAGACCGAGTCGAGCACAGTGAAAGACTATAGAACTCCTCTAACAAATGAGTTTTAAACAGTCATAGCACTAACACAGTTAACAGTACAGTCGACCATGTCAGTATTGCATTGTTACCGGCATCCTGACAGTTTTGTGATAGGTTTCAACAATTATTCAGTGCATTTTTATGGAAAGGGTTAACTTTATTCTGCCTGAAATAAAATATGTGCAATCCACATTGAAGTCTTGAGAGGTTTAAAAGCATTGAACTGAATAATATAGGTTTAAACAAATTTTACAATTATTCAGTGCAGTTTTATGGAAAGAGTTAACTATATTCTGCCTGAAATAAAATATGTGCAATTCACATTGAAGCCTTGAGAGGGTTAAAATCATTGAACTGAATAAGATAGGTTCCAACAAATTTTACAATTATTCAATACAGTTTTATGGAGAGGGTTAACATTATTCTGCCTGAAATAAAATATGTGCAATCCACATTGAAGTCTTGAGAGGGTTAAAAGCATTGAACTGAATAAGATAGGTTTCAGCAAATTTTACAATTATTCAGTGCTGTTTTATGAAAAGGGTTAACCTTATTCTGCCTGAAATAAAATATGTGCAATCCACATTGAAGTCTTGAGAGGGTTAAAAGCATTGAACTGAATAATTTATAATCCATTTCCTTGCAAGGTAAAGGGTTTCTCTCAACTCAGTTCCAGAAACTGACATCCCATTATCATAACAAGGTTAGAATATTACATTTCATTTCTTGACAGCTGACTCCAATGGTGTTTACATTTTCTCCAGTGTGAATAACATAGCATCCTATTGCTTGGGGAGAATTTACTCTATCAGGAAATTGGAGGCTGTGAAAGCCCTGTGGCCGATTAGGCCATACTCAGTGGCTCTAGCGACCTGAAAAACATAGGTGGCCGGGAACTTTTGACTGTCTAGCAGTATGCCAAAAATCAGCGAGATAGGACGATTCGTTTACGAGTTATCGTGAGGACAAGGAAGTGCATGGAAGACAGAAGACAGAAGAAGAAGAAGAAGAAGAAGAAAAAGAAGAAGAAGAAGAAGAAGAAGAAGAAGAAGAAGAAGAAGAAGAGAAGAAGAAGAAGAAGAAGAAGAAAAAAAAAAAGAAAAAAAAAGAAAAAGAAACCGTACAAAAACAATAGTCTGTGTGTTTCACACAGACTAATAATGAAAACCATTTCCATTCTCACAGTGTTGTTCTAAACACGAGGACAAGGTGGCTTGTAGTGGGAGTGGGCAGAAGATGGAGTGCTGTGTCCAAAAATAGATTCAGTGTGTTAGGTAATTTCGAGAATTCTGAGGAGCAGGTTGGGTCTGAAGAGGTGAAGGTGGAGGTAGGCATGGAGGTTAGTGTGGCGGAGTGCAAGATTGCGAGCCGGTCCAGTGGGAACAGAGGTGGTAACAGGGGTAGTAGGACAGGAAAGAGGACAGGAAAGAGGCAGTTGGTGGTTGCAGGGAGTAGTATAGTGCGGGGTTAGATAGGATGGTGTGTGGGCCCGACCGTGTCAACAGGACCAATTTGTGCTTTCCGGGGGCTAGGGTGGAGGACCTAAGGGACCGAGTGAGTGGATTAGTAAAGGGGTCAGGCCCAGACCCAGTGGTTGTTGTACACGTGGGGACCAACAACATCAGGGAGAGAAAATCAGTTCAGCTTAATGAGACTTACAAGGACTTAATAACTCAACTGGATGCCAAGAATGCACAGGCAGTGGTTTCGGGGCTTCTCCCAGTACTAGGTGGTGGAGGCGAGCGTAATTCGCGGATCATTGGGACCAACGAGGAATTGGGGGAGTATTGTAAGGAACTTTGGATACCCTTTGTAGACAATTGGGGATCGTTTGGGGGCAGAAAGGACCTATATGGAAGGGATGGTCTCCATCTTAGCCCGAGGGGTACAGAGGTTTTAGGAAGAAATATGTTGCAGGTGGTGGAGATTTTTTTGGTATAGGGAGGGGAGGGGGATCAGCGAAGGGGGGAATGAACACAGGAAATGTGTCACGAACCATAGGTGTACAAAATGGGACAAGGGGGATAAGAAAAAGGGATCAAAAATCCAAATCAATAGGAATAGCTTCCCAAGGAAAGCACAGGTACACAAAGTAGGATATACAAACATACAGGGACTAGATAATAATGGGACCAGTAGGCGGAAGCCAATGAAGCTTGATACCCTGAAAGTGGGTTATAGCAACATCCAGGGTCTCCACCGGAAAGTGAGTGAAATTGCTACATTGATCGAGGCAGAGGAGTTGACGTCATGGGCTTAAGCGAAACGTGGGTAAGACACAAGGAACGGGTAGACCAAGTAAGGGGGTGCGCGTGGATAGATGTAGGGCGAACAGAAGGCCAGAAAAAAGGGGGAGGGGTAGGCATGTATATTAAAGAGGATTTAAAACCGTCGCTGATCACAGACCTGGAAAACATCAGCACCCCGGCTGAGGTATCGAAAGAAATTGGATGGGTAAGGATCAGTCTAAAAAACAAAAGTATTGCCCTTGGGGTTGTGTATTGTGCGGTGGAGGGAAGCAAACCCGAATGTAATGATTCGATGTACTCAACACTAAGGTCCAATATCACCGAACTACAAAACAAGGGGCTCGGTATAATTTTGATGGGTGACTTTAATGGCCACATAGGTAATGATGAAGAAGGCATAGAGGGTGGGGACAATAAAGTCAACAGGAATGGAAGGAAACTGTTGAACTTCACAAACGAGCTCGGTCTGAAGATTCTGAACAGGGACGCGAGGTGTAAGGGGAAATGGACCTGGGAGAGGAACGACAGAAAATCAATAATCGACTACATCCTCACAGATATTAATTTATGGAGGGAGGTGATAGGGGTAGAAGTGGATGATGAGGGTAAAATGGAGGCGGATAGTGATCACAACTTGATTACAGTGACGATCAGGGCCAAAACTCTAGTAAAAAGCAAAGGAAGCTCTAAGGAGATTTGGGAACTCAAAAACGATGCTGACTGGGCGAAGTTCAATGAAAAACTGAAACCAAAGCTTGCAACCGTACCCAAGAGGGGCAGTGTCCAGAAGATGGCCGACGTCATAGTTGCGAGCCTGGTGGAGGCAGGAAAGGAAAGTGTAGGAAAGGTCAGGGTGCCAACACGGGAACTTGGGTACAGAGTGAATGAAGAACTGAAAAGGGCCATAAAGGGAAGAAAAGCTAAATGTGCGGCATACAGGAGAAGTAGAAAACTTAAGGGGGCGGAAAGCAACGAGGCCACAGTAGCAAAGGAAGAATACCACCAAGAACGAAATAAAGTAAATAAGATTAAAGACGATAATCGGAGAGTGCGAAATAGCAGTCTTATTAGGACGATAAGAACGACAGGGGGGTCGAGTTCGAACGTATTTTGGAAATGGGTGAATAAACGTAACAAAGGAAGTAACCCACAGAGTATTAAAGTAGATGGCAGAGTTACAGACGAGCAAGATCAAGTCGCATCAGAACTAGTCAAGCACTGGGAAAAGGTAAACGATAAGCGATGGGGCATGGGGAGCCCACCTGAGTGTCCGAATCAGGTCGAGGAAAACCTATCGAACTTCGTGTGCAACGAAATTAAAACGGAGGAGGTAATCAAAATAATAATAACACTTTGGCCAGCCGCTGATTTGTTGCGGTTCTCGGACGAGAAGGCCTTGGTTACCCCTGAACTCCCAACTGCCTCCCTGTTCCCACGCTTCTGCTCTCCTCCCAACATTCGGAGACGAACTGCTTGATGACATCCCTTGCCCCATTCTTCCCAATCTCTCCGATTAGCACATTAACCCTCTCCTTTGAGTCTCCCCCTAACCACATGTCCTTCATTCTCCCATCCCACTTCCCCATTATACTCCCAGTGAATCTCATTCTTTTAGACTGATACTTTGGGCATTCTAGAAGGAAGTGTCCCAGGGTCTCCACCATGCCCAAGTTACACATCTGGCACTCCCTTTCACCGTCTTTCCCAATTTTTCCCCTCAGCTCCAGGGATCGCGACCTCAGCTTGAACAGCAGTGACCACCCAAAGGTGCCATCAAGGTACTCTTCAAAACCTGGCCTCTCTTTATCACGCAGGCCACCCAAAGACCTCTTTGATTTGACCCCCTCTCGCCAATTACGGTTACAATCCTCCATGACCCTTTCTCTGACGATTTTTTTACCCTGGTTTGGCCCAACGTCCAGGTCCGAGATCTCCAATGAGTAGTTCTCTACTAGCTCCCTCACTTGGACCATCCACCCCGTTTTGATATTTGAGTTGAAAATTCGCAGGAACATTACTTTACACCATCGGCTGTCGGGGAGATTCACCAAATAATTAAGATAACCGAGTTTCAACAGGTCTATCCTGTCCTTGATCCTCATCCACCCAAGCTCACCCCTGATTGCTTCTAGCGCTGCGGCATTACTCGACCTCGTTATCCATCGGCCTGCATCGTTCTGTAAGATTTCCAAGCTCTTTACGCCCATCAGGTTTAGGGGTACCACTTCACAGGTGTGAAAGGTGATATAAAAATTAAGGGATGGAAAAGCGGGAGGAGTGGATGAAATTCCTAACGAGTTTATCAAAAATGGGGGAGAGGAACTCGTGGAAAGCCTAACTGCCCTATTCAATCTAGCCATAGAAAATCAGGAGGTCCCAAAAGAGTGGAGAGAAAGCAACAGTGACATTTATTCACAAAAAGGGGGAAAAAGACGTTTTGGATAACTATCGAGGGATCTCTGTCAGTAGCAGCATTGGAAAGGTTTTCTGTAAAGTCCTTTATGGGAGACTAGAGGAGGTGATTGAAGAGAAGGGTTTTTGGGGAGAAATCCAGAATGGCTTCAGGAAGGGAAGGAGAGTAACTGACCATCTTTTCACGCTATCCCAAATGATAGAATCCGCGAAAGCAAAAAAGAAAAAGATGTTTATGGCCTTTTTGGATGCCAAAAAGGCACACGATAGAGTATGGAGGGAGGGTATGTGGCGCAAGCTGGAGGCTCTGGGCTTAGGAGGCGAGTTTGTTGGAATTATGAAAGCATTATATAAAGATGTACAGAGTGAACTTAGCCTGGGAAACATTACAACAAAACGTGTGCCTATGGAGATATGCCTAAAACAGGGGTGTATCCTTTCGCTGGTCCTGTTTGCATTGTACATCAAAGGTTTAGGAGATGAACTCCTGCGTAGCGACGAGGGGGTAGCAGTTGCGGACTTGAAGATCCCGGGGCTATTTTTTGCAGACGATATGGTTCTAGTGTCAGAAAGCGAAGAGGGGCTAACGAAAATGCTGGGAATTGTTGGGAAATATGGGAGCAAATTGAGACTCGAACTTAATGAAAGCAAGAGCAAAGTTATACCTGTGGGCCGCAAAGTGGACCCCACACGAACGTGGAGAGTGGGTGAGTTCTGCATTCCGGAAGGGAACAGCAAACTTCTCAGTGTAGGAGAGACAGGTGATTACGAGTATTTGGGGGTAAATATAAGCATTACAGGAAGAGGCATCTACCGAAACCACACAAATAAACTGATTCTGAAGGGGAAGCGAATCCTTAACCAAATGAACCTTATAGGGACAAAAAGGTTCAATAAGGTTTTCGTGGGAAAGACCATTTGGGAAATAGTGGGGCTGCCAAGTATAACATACGGTACGGAAGTGGTACCCCTAAACCAGACGGCCGTAAAGAGCTTGGAAATCTTGCAGAATGATGCAGGCCGATGGATAACGGGGTCGAGTAATGCCGCAGCGCTAGAAGCAATCAGGGGTGAGCTTGGGTGGATGAGGATCAAGGACAGGATAGACCTGTTGAAACTCGATTATCTTAATTATTTGGTAAATCTCCCCGACAGCCGATGGTGTAAAATAATGTTCCTGAGAATTTTCAATTCAAATATCAAAACGGGGTGGATGGTCCAAGTGAGGGAGCTAGTAGAGAACTACTCATTGGAGATCTCGGACCTGGACGTTGGGGCAAACCAGGGTAAAAAAATCGTCAGAGAAAGTGTCATGGAGGATTGTAACCGTAATTGGTGACAGGGGGTCAAATCAAAGAGGTCTTTGGGTGGCCTGCGTGATAAAGAGAGGCCAGGTTTTGAAGAGTACCTTGATGGCACCTTTGGGGGGTCACTGTTTTTCAAGCTGAGGTCGCGATTCCTGGAGCTGAGGGGGAAAATTGGGAAAGACGGTGAAAGGGAGTGCCAGATGTGTAATTGGGGCATGATGGAGACCCTGGAACACTTTCTTCTAGAATGCCCAAAGTATCAGTCTAAAAGAATGCGATTCACTGGGAGTATAATGGGGAAGTGGGATGGGAGAATGAAGGACATGTGGTTAAGGGGAGACTCAAAGGAGAGGGTTAGTATGCTAATCGGAGAGATTGGAAATAATGGGGCAAGGGATGTCATCAAGCACTTCGTCTCCGAGTGTTGGGAGGAGAGGCGAAGCGCGGGAATAGGGAGGCAGTTGGGAGTGCAGGGGTAACCATGGCCTTCTCGTCCGAGAACCGCGACAAATCAGTGGCTGGCCAAAGTGTTATTATTACACACATGGACATAGATGGGACCTCGGTATTTTGACAATGCCAATAAGTCTTCAGATAGGCTCTTGGGGGTCTTCAAGGCCTTTCAACGTCTACATTCCAACATTACTTAACCTTTTTACTTGCAATATATTTTCCAGAGGTACCATGCATGCACTTCATCATTGTCTTGCTAATATGAACATTTGCCATCATCTACAAATATGGCAGATCCGGAGTTGGTGGAGCCAATATTTATAAAGCAGTTTATGCTCATACTTCAGGTTTGGTATGGCCTATAGTAATGGTAACTACACCAAATGAGTTGAAACGTGCTGAAGGTTCAAAATGTGGTCGACATCTATGCGGTCAAGAGAGGTCATTAAATGCATACTTTTTCGACCTATCAGGAATTTCATTTTATACCAATTAATGCAGTTCTGAAGATTATACATGTATCTCATCATTCAAATAAATGGCAGCGGCAATAATGTCCATTTCTGATTCCTTGATCGAACCCTATAAATGGTGTGCACATATATGCCTTTTCGGGTTTCTTAGAAACATTGTTCTGATTCCTGTATGAATATTTTGTCCATGAAAGAATTTCACAAAAAGCAGTAGGGAGAAAGCTGTGACTGTCACATACAATAACATGATCTATTTATTTAATCTCATTGTACAGAATTAATTCCCAAACCAAGTGAAAAAAAACCAAACAACTTGATCATGAAGAATTCTGGTGTACATGTAATTGTAAAACTACACTGAAGATTTGTTATTGAAACCTATCCCAATACTGTCAGGATGCCGGTAAAAGACGCAATACTGACATAGTTGAATGTACTGTTAACCGTGTTAGTGCTATGACTGTTTAAAATAAATTTATTAGAGAAGTTCCAGTTTTATGTATGCCGTGCTTAGGTCAGTAGCTGCTCTTTTATGAGCAGGCCTTCAAAAGAGCTCTTAGCGTTTTTAAGGTTTTTATGACAATATCTCCGACACAGAGCCTATGCACCCTTTGTCAGCGCGACAACTCAAATACAGATTGTCCTATCTCTATGCATTTTGGCATGCTGGTTAACAATAACCAGTTTGCACTCATCTATGTTTTTTTCACCCGTTCCATCTGAATGACAGATGACAGATCTGAAGTTTGTGGAGCCATTATTTCAAAGTGGGTTGCGCTCATTCTTCAAGGTAGATGTAGGCATGGGACTATACCGACTGAGTTAAAAAGTGCTGGAGATTCAATATATGGTCCACCTGAATGAGGTCATCAAGTGCATATTATTCAGAAAGACTGGGAAATGCATTTACACCTTAATGTATTTCTAAAGTTTATGAATGTATTTCATCACTCAAATTAGTGGGCAGAGCCAAAATTGTCCATTTCTGATTCGTGTATCGAACCCTTTGATGCTGGTATATGCCTTTTCTGGTTTCTTATAAAAATTGTTCTGATTCCTGTATGAATATCTGTAAATACTGTTAACGAAAACCCATTTCTGATTTGTTAAAAAATATTTTACACCAGAAGATAAGCCTCCATAAATTCTCTTTCTGTAGAGTTTATTCCTGATACTTTAACCCTTTTCACACAGACTTGAATTTACTGGATGCAGTAAATTCTGTTACTCTAGTGGTTTTATTAGACCTTACTTATACCTTTATAAAACCCCAACAGTTGGTGCTGGTGAATACACAAAGCTGTTTCTGGTTTAACGTTGCTGCAGATTATTTAATGGGCAACCCTGGAATACACGCAGACTATTCCCTGTTGGACGTGTGAGTAATTTGCCACACAGTATGGCTCATATTTTGGATTTCGGATTCGAGTATTAAAAAAACCCATAAAAACTTCATATTGTTAGGGAAGTAAACTGCCCCTTTTAATATGTTAGGTCTATGCATACTTTTTGCGTAAATTAAAAGTTGGGAGTCCGTGAGTAGACAACACAATAAACACCTGACTGCACAGGAAGATCAGTGGTAAATTAACCCTACAGCCCTCTTGGGCCCTATTGGCCTGTAGGATTAAATTATTTTTGAACCTCATCGCATACAAGACAGCCTCTTCCATTCCGTTGTAGATAGTAGAGTTCAAGACGACACCATTGATGTGCCCTAGGCTTAAAGGGTTACATGTCATCCATGTATGAGACTGGTTGAGGTAACGTGCTCCTGTGGACATGTTCTGTCCACACGTTGTTCACGACACAACATTGAAAAGTGAGCTGAAAATCGGGCTGTCACGTGTAAATGGCTGTTTAACTTGTACCTGTGTTTATATGTGGCAAATAAAAAAACCAGTATTTGATTGATAATGCCTTTGCGTGGAATAGATGTGTGGAGGGGGAGAAACAAAAGCCTTTCTTTCAAAGTAGATGGTGTACAGAGGATCATCTCTTATGAGTCAAGATTTAACATGAAATTTCCGAACCATGTTCACTAAATTGGACCTGAGCCTATGTTTACCGATTTTATTGAACGAGATTCAGAAATTTCATGTCAAACTGCTACGAATTTGAAATTCTTTCTATCACATAATGTGTAATTTAACCTTTTTTACAAAACGTAATAACGAAAACTGCCCAGATCTGTTAATAAAAATCTCCTATCAAATTTCATGTTTTTTCAATTTCTGCCTGTAGTGCATAGCCTATAATCCTCATTGGCATGAGCTCTTCGAGTCCGTTCTAGTAGCGGGGGCCACAAGCTACATAAATTCCGAATCATGCTGATAACATGTCATGGGCTTTGAAGACACAATCATGTAGCCGTATTAGGATTCTCAGGCTTGAGAACAGTTGCCACACGTCATTATAAGACTGTGTTTTCTGTTTTGTTTGAATAGAGTCACTGCCTCAAAGGTCACGTAGAATTTCGAAATAACAGTAATTAAAAGTAAACACTTCCTTTGATGAGTTCTCACTTGACCTTCTAGACTGTATACATTTAATTAGCTGAAAATACTTATCTCCTCTGTGAAATAGATTCGTTGGACATCAGTATTTTTTAACTGAACGTAATTAGGCTTTTCCCTCTGGAAAAGACTATTGTTTTTGTACGGATTATTATTTTTTTGGGATTTTCTTTCTTTACATTTTGTCCGTACGATTCAGAAGCCATTTTCGAACCAACCGATTTTCACACAATTTTGCACACGCATAGAGGGGCACAAAATCTACAAATGTACCGAAGTAAAATTTTCGATTTAACCCTTATTTCGCCAGAGTTGGCCAAAAACTGTTAAAATTAGGGTTTATGGGCACTTTCTCGAAACACGTCTTGCAGATTTTTTTAAACCATTCAGCATTATTAAACCTGTCTGTGACACGACCATTCATATACAAGAGATATTAGGCAATGCATATGTTAACCCTCCACAGGCTGTCAAACATCGGAATTTTGATGAAATGGGCTGTTTTCGGGCCCCTAAAGCATGCAAACGATACACGAGAAGTAAACATAACTTCCTTTATTGGAAGTGGGATTCACAGTGGATCATTTTTGTAAGTAATAAGGTTATTCAAAAAATCAAGTGTTAACCCGTTTTGGGCTCGTTAAACTGCAATACCCGTTCAAAAGCTAAAAAATGCATGTTTTCTGTGGATTTCTCTAAACGAGTCCTGCAGACTTTCAAGAAAAATTGTCCACGCACGCGCAGGCCTTGGTGTGACAATAGAAGATGCATGGACAAAATACTCCGGTGAGCATTTGTTAACCCTCCACGGGCTGCTAAAAGTAAAAATTGTGATAAAATGGGCTGTTTTGGACACCAACAGTACCCAATGGGTACGCCACAAAGAAAAGGGCCTTCTTTTAACGAGCGCACAATTTATACGGAAACATTTTTGTAAGTAGTAAGGGTATTCAAAAGTCGAAGTCTTAACCCATTTTGGTCAGGCTAAAGAGGGATACCCCTTAAAAGCTTAAAATTCCCATTTTCTGTGGATTTCTCTAAAAGTATCGTGTAGGTTTTCAAGAAAAATTGACTTCTCGCAGATCTTTGTGTGACATTACAAGTTGCATGGACAAAATATTCCGATGAGCGTTTATTAGTCCTGTACAGGCTGCCAAGCATCGTAATTGTGTTGAAATGGGCTGTTTTCGGACACGCACAGCACCCAATGTATACCCGAGAAATAAACATAAACTCCTTTGCTGGAAGTGGAATTCACCGAGGGCCATTTTTGTAAGTAATAAGGGTATTTAAGAAACCAAGCGTTAACCCCTTTTGTGGTGGTTAATAGCGATACCCATCAAAAGTTTTCCCTGAATTTCTTTACAAACAACCTGTAGAGAAAATGGACATTGATAGGTCTTGGTGTCACGTTACCAGTTGCATGGATAAATTATTCCGGTAAGCATTTGTAAACCCTCCATGGGCTGCTAAATGTCAAAAGTTTGAAAAAATAGTCTGTTTTTGGATACCAACAACATCAAATGGGAATGCCACAGAGAAACCTAACTTCTTTTACCGGACGCAAAACTGATTGGGAAACATTTTGGTAAGTAGTAAGGGTATTCAAAAATCGAGGTCTTAACCCATTTTTGACTGGTTAAGGAGATATACCCCTTAAAAGCTTAAAATTCCAGTTTTCTGTGGATTTCTCAAAAAAAAAAATTCAAGAAAAATTGACCATTCGCAGATCTTGGAGTGACATTACAAGTTGCATGGACAAAATATTCCGGCAAGCATTTGTTAATCGCCCAGAGGCTGCCAAGCATAGACATTTTGAGAAAATGGGCTGTTCTTGGGCACCCATAACACCCAAGGTGTATCTGCTAGATAAACATCACTACCTTCATTGGAAGTAGAATTCACCTAGGATCATTTTGTAAAAACCAAGCATTAACCCTTTTAGGGCTGGTTACAGAGCGATACTCCCCAAAAGGTTAAAAATTCATGTTATCCGAGGATTTCTCAAAAAACATCTCGTAGATTTTCAAGAAAAATAGGCCATTCTCAGATCTTAGAGTGACATTACGAGTTGTATGTACAAAATATTCCAGTAAGCATTTGTTAACCCTATGCAGGTTCTCCAACATCAAAATTATGATAACATGAGTAGTATGTAATGTGGTTTTAAGGTAACATTGGCAGGATCTCATTGTAGGATCTCATGTGACGTCATAGTTACGTGACGTAGTGGCGCCATGTTGTGTTGTCATGGTAACCCGCGTGAGCGGCCATGTTGTGATGTCATCTCCATGGTGATACGTGGTGTGAGTGCGCATGCGCAGCGCGTGTTGTTAAGGTGATACCAAACAACACGACAATCCTTCCAAATCACCAAAATCCACCCAACTTTTTACTATTTCGAATTCTTTCAGAATTCTCTACTTCTATCTATATATGTAATAGTTTACGTCTACATAGGCATGTTCCTTTGTTCCGGAGTATACTCCAGTAGCGTAGAAGAGCCTATTAGTTGGAACAGTTTACCTTATTATTACTATAATTAGCTATTCTGGTCTATTCTTGTTAGTTCTGACCCTATTCCAAGTACTCTTGTTGTTTCATTTATCTAGATTATAACTAACCAATCAGATTGCTTGGTTTCCCATAACCTGTATGCAGAGTTATCTCCCATGTGTATAATAAAAGCCTATATCCTATGGCCTTATCCCATGGAATTCCATTTTTGGGAAACACCTGTGGTTGTGGAATCCTTTTTTTGTCATATGTGTTTATGTGAAAAAGCACAATGTGACACAATGTGCCCTAGCACAAAGGCACATGCTTTATGTGCCGATATGTGCTGATGTGAAAAGGCACAATGTGACACAATGTGCCCTATCACATAGGCACATACGGGTATTTGAGGATACCTATGGCCAGGTATTGTATTATTTGAGGATACCTATCTAGTATACCTTCTGGAGAATCCCTTTTTTGTCATATGTGCTTATGTGAAAAAGCACAATGTGACACAATATGCCCTATCACATAGGCACATGCTTTATGTGCCGATATGTGCTTATGTGAAAAGGCACAATGTGACACAATATGCCCTATCACATAGGCACATACGGGCATTTGAGGATACCTATGGCCGGGTATTGTATTATTTGAGGATAGCTATCGAGGATACCTACTGGAGAATCCCTTTTTGTCATATGTGCTTATGTGAAAATGCACAATGTGACACAATATGCCCTATCACATAGGCACATACGGGTATTTGAGGATTCCTATGGCCTGGTATTGTATTATTTGAGGCTACCTATTGAGGATACTTATCGAGGATACCTTTTGGAGAATCCCTTTTTTGTCGCATTAGGCTATGTAAAGGCCCTCAATGGGTCTAATGTAGTCTTACCAACCGCTTCCATCTTGTCGCCAAAGCTCCAAAGCCATTACAAGGTCTATGGCCTATCTGTCCTATCATTAGCTTCTACAGCAGTCTTGTTCCATTGCGGCCTTGTACCAGTACTATTGGCTTCTGTTATTCTGCCCCATATCTCATCCATTACTTCATAGCTATACCTATCTCAGTCTCTACTATAACATTGATCAAGGTTGAATCAGATTTCCTCTGTATACATATAAGGCATTCCGTTATTGAGATTCCTAGCCGAGTCCGTAAAATTTGGATTCCGTGTTTTAACATCAACACTCGAGGGTATGGAAAAGGATTAATAACCCCCAATTCAACAATGACTACAAGAACCTGGACAGAGATAACCAACCACTACAAAACAACAAAGGTACAGAACGAAGATCCAACAGAACCAAGATGTAAACATTACAAAGTGAAAGAATGTCAAACTAGTCGGATTGATCGAACTAGTTGGACAGACTGAACAGATCTGATCAAATACAATCAAGATGGAAGTGAGCATAACAGATAGAAGAGAACTGACCCAATGAAGGTATAAATGAAAGTGTCAATGACACTGTAGCTCAACTTGTCAAGACAAAGACATGTACATGTATAGTATGTGACACAGCAATGACAAACATCTAGGTAATGACCTGATAACAAAGGTACATATAAAGTATTGTAACGGTCTGTACATAAATACTGACCGTTGCCTGTAACAAATGTATAGGTAAAGTATTGTAAAGGTGGGTGACAGTCAGATGCTGAACTAGAAAAGAAATCTTTGAGTCCCAGAGTGGGTCTGACTGAACCCCAAAATATTTATTCTCATAGCACAGTGATAACAAAGGCACCCCAAAACACATTCGTTCCTGTCCCAAGGTGAAAACAAAAGTACTCAAGAAGTTTTGTGAAGATCAGTTCATAAATACTAGCTGTATAGAACTTGTGACAAAAAACTGATTGGACCTAATTTCGGTACAAAATGGCCACTGGCAGCCATCTTGAATTTTGGACCGTACCCAGAAACACTCATTCTCATCCCAAGGAGATAACAAAGGTACCCAAGAAGTTTTGTGAAGATCGGTTCATAAATACAGCCTCTACCCTCAGCCGTATTGACATGTGTGCTTACATTGTGTAAGTAGCACTGAATAAATCAAAGTTCATCTAATTTGCATAATTTCTGCACGAAAAAAAAACCCTTACAATATGTGATGTATTCCATGTTACTAAACATTCATACAAAAATTTATTCAAATCAGAACTTTCATACAGAAGTTCTATACAAAAGACTGATTGCACTAATTTTGGTACAAAATGGCTGCTGGTGGCCATCTTGAATTTCGGACCACACCCAAAAACACTCGCTCTCATCCCACGGTGATAACAAAGGTACCCAAGAAGTTTCGTAAAGATTGGTTCATAAATATGGCCTCTAGTCTGAGCTGTATAGAAGATGTGTACAAAAAACTGATTAGACCTAATTTCGGTACAAAATGGCCACTGGCAGCCATCTTGAATTTTAGACCGCACCCAGAAACACTCGTTCTCGTCCCAAGGTGATAACAAAGGTACCCAAGACATTTCGTGAAGATCAGTTCATAAATACAGACTCTAGTCTGAGCCGTATTGACATGTGTACTTACTGTGTGTAAGTCGCACTGAAAAAATCAAAGTTCATCTAATTTGCATAATTTCTGCACGAGAAAAAAACCCGTATTATATGTGATGCATCCCATGGTACTAAACATTCACACAAAAAAATTATTCAAATCAGGGCTTTCATATCGAAGTTCTGTGCAAAAATCTGATTGCACCTAATTTTGTACAAAATGGCTGCCATCGGCCATCTTGAATTTCGGACCGGACCCAAAAACACTCGTTCTCGTCCCGAGGTGATACCAAAGTTACCCAAGAAGTTTCGTAAAGATCGGTTCATAAATACGGCCTCTAGCCCGAGCCGTATTGGCATTTGCACTTACAGTGCTGAAAGTAACCCCCAAAAACATCAAAATTAGTCTAATTTGCACAATTTAAGTACGAGAAAAAAACCCGTATTATATGTGATGTATCCCATGGTACTAAACATTCATACAAAAAATTATTCAAATCAGAGCTTTCATATGGAAGTTCTGTACAAAAAACAGATTTCTGCACCGTCGGTACAAAATGGCGGCTAGCAGCCACCTTGAATTTTGGACCGCACCCAAAAACACTCGGTCTCGTCCCACGGTCATAACAAAGGTACCCAAGAAGTTTCGTAAAGATCGGTTCATAAATACGGCCTCTAGCCCGAGCCATAGCAGCTTGGCACTTACAGCTCTGAAAGTAACACTAAATAAATCAAAGTCAGTCTAATTTGCATAATTTATGCACGAGAAAAAAACCCGTATTATATGTGATGTATCCCATGGTACTAAACATTTATACAAAACTTTATTCAAATCAGAACTTTCATACAGAAGTTCTGTACAAAAAACTGATTTTTGCATCATCGGTACAAAATGGCCACTGGCAGCCATCTTGAATTTCGGACCACACCTAAAAACACTCGTTCCCGTCCCAGGGTCATAACAAAGGTACACAAGAAGTTTCGTAAAGATCGGTTCATAAATACGACCTCTAGCCCGAGCCATAGCCAATTGTTGACGTACGGACAGACGGACAGACGGACAGACGGACAGACGGACGACGGACGACGGGCCATGACAATAGCTCAAATTTGACTTCGTCAAAGTTGAGCTAAAAATTAATCCCTTTGAACACTTTGAATGGACTTTATGTAATTAAAACCCTTTTGAACTGAACAAAATTGAATGAACCCTTTGAAGCCAATACAGTTTTTAACTATAACCTCTATAACCCAGTGTAAACCCCTTTGAACTGAGTGAACGAAATTTTTAACCATAACCTAAATGAAGGTATTAACACCCTTTGAACTGAACAACGTTTAACTGAATGAATTTTTGAACTATAATCCCAATGAATGTATTATCACCCAATTGAACTGAATTCTTCCAATAGGGAAGGGGAATACCCTCGAGTGTTGATGTTAAAACACGGAATCCAAATTTTACGGACTCGGCTAGGAATCTCAATAACGGAATGCCTTATATGTATACAGGGGAACTCTGATTCAACCTTGATCAATGTTATAGTCGAGACTGAGATAGGTATAGCTAGGAAGTAATGGATGAGATATGGGGCAGAATAACAGAAACCAATAGTACTGGTACAAGGCCGCAATGGGACAAGACTGCTGTAGAAGCTAATGATAGGACAGATAGGCCATAGACCTTGTAATGGCTTTGGAGCTTTGGCGACAAGATGGAAGCGGTTGGTAAGACTACATTAGACCCATTGAGGGCTTTTACATAGCCTAATGCGACAAAAAAGGGATTCTCCAAAAGATATCCTCGATAAGTATCCTCAATAGGTATCCTCAAATAATACAATACCAGGCCATAGGTATCCTCAAATACCCGTATGTGCCTATGTGATAGGGCATATTGTGTCACATTGTGCATTTTCACATAAGCACATATGACAAGAAGGGATTCTCCAGAAGGTATCCTAGATAGGTATCCTCAAATAATACAATACCTGGCCATAAGTATCCTCAAATACCCGTATGTGCCTATGTGATAGGGCACATTGTGTCACATTGTGCCTTTTCACATAAGCACATATCGGCACATAAAGCATGTGCCTTTGTGCTAGGGCACATTGTGTCACATTGTGCCTTTTCACATAAGCACATATCGGCACATAAAGCATATGCCTTTGTGCTAGGGCACATTGTGTCACATTGTGCTTTTTCACATAAGCATATATGACAAAAAAGGGATTCCACAGCCACAGGTGCTTCCCAAAAATGAGATTCCATGGGATACGGCCATTGGATATAGGCTTTTATTATACACATGGGAGATAACTCTGCATACAGGTTATGGGAAATCAAGCAATCTGATTGGTTAGTTATAATCTAGATAAATGAAACAACAAGAGTACTTGGAATAGGGTCAGAACTGACAAGAATAGACCAGAATAGCTAATTATAGTAATAATAAGGTAAACTCTTCCAACTAATAGGCTCTTCTACGCTACTCGGGTATACTCCAGAACAAAGGAACATGCCTAGGTAGACGTAAACTATTACCTATATAGATAAAAGTAGAGAATTCTGAAAGAATTCGAAATAGTAAAAAGTTGGGTGGATTTTGGTGATTTGGAAGGATTGTCGGGTTGTTTGTGGTAATTAGATTTACACTTTTACAATCGAACATACCCTCAGAACATACCCCGTCTTATTGCAGAAAAATTGGGTAACATAGCAATCACGTGCTAACATAGAAACCAAGATGGCGGCCTCCAGTACACAAAATGGACGACGGAAACACGTATCACCTTAACAACACGCGCTGCGCATGCGCACTCACACCACGTATCACCATGGAGATGACGTCACAACATGGCCGCTCACGCGGGTTACCATGACAACACAACATGGCGCCACTACGTCACGTGACTATGGCGTCACATGAGATCCTGCAATGAGATCCTGCCAATGTTACCTCAAAACCACACTACATACTACTAACATGGACTGTGTTTGCGTACCCACAGCATCCAAAGTTAAGAGGAGAGATCAACATAAGTGGAAGTAGAATTCACTGAGAATTATTTTTGGAAGTAATAAGGGTATTCAAGAAACAACCCTTAACCCGTTTTTGGCTAGATAAACAATGATACCCATCAAAAGCTTAAAATTCATGTTCTCCCTAGATTTCTCTGAAAACATGTTGTAGATTTTAAACAAAAAATGGCCATTCTCAGTTCTTGGTGTGACATTACAAGTTGCATGGAAAAATATTCCTCTTAGCACTTGTTAACCCTCTACAAGCTGCCAGACATCAATATTTTGGATACAATTGAGATAAAATGGACCATTTTCAAATAGCCACAGCACTTAGTGGGTGTGTGTCAAACAAACATAACTCATTTTGTTGGTCATTA
Source organism: Pictodentalium vernedei (assembly GCA_031216915.1). Lineage (NCBI taxonomy): Eukaryota > Metazoa > Mollusca > Scaphopoda > Dentaliida > Dentaliidae > Pictodentalium > Pictodentalium vernedei. The sequence goes on from CM062296.1 coordinate 561,621,630, forward strand.
ACTTGTCGGACGACGGTATTGATATTAACCCTCTCCACCATTAATGATGGTTTTTACCTAAACATTTTTTTATCAAACTGAGTCATTTGAGACTACTATACCCACCTTTCTCATAACATCAATAAAGGAACTTCAGTGAGACGTGAGGCAGTTAAAACAATTCATCAGACACTCCGCGGTCATGAAAAATCATGGAAGCTCATCTAGAAAAGCCATGATTCTCCAGAATCATAAAGTCTAGTTACAATTCATTATTTTAAAGAAAGAGAAAAAAGACAGCCAGCTTCTGAGTGGGATTTTCTCGTTGAAAATAGAGGGGCGAAGACACTTTAAAACGTAAAGCAAACGGAACAATACACCACATCGCATTTTTACAATTTGGAACAGTTCTCAACGGTTGCGGCTAGTCATATATCAATACAACAGACATCAAATGTATGGTAGGGTTTCACAATAAAAATGCTTGTCATTGAACATTTTCGGTTCTTAAATTGGCACTATGTGTATTGTGGTGGAGAGGAGCAGAAAAATGTCCCTCCGTAACCCCCGCCCGCGAAAATTATTTTCCCGTCAATTTGAGTAGTTTAAAACGCCGTACGTCCGTGATAATACCAAAGCATGATACTGAACGTACGTATTTTTGTATCAAATAAATACCATTGGAACAATCGAAAGAACGTGAAATCTCCTCTTTTAGATTACTGTTTTAGTAAATACAATAGTCAATTACAACTATCTTTACCCCGCATTACATGCCCGTTACTAATATCATCGCTTGAGGGGAACAAGGCGTCATTTGCAATGCTTTACCTTTGCAGATGGCGTCTTGTTCCACTCCAGGGACGATATCATCTGAATAATCTGAATCCCACTAGACCTAATTTGGAAGATGCCAAACCTGACAGTATGACTACATAACACCCTAAAATTATTGAATCAGCATTACCTGTTTAATCAGATACAGAGAAGGAGTTTGGGAGGTTGCAAAGCACTTTCACTCGGACGAAAATGTATTGAGAGGATGTCCCACCCCATTACTGAGGCACTCTAGTTAATAATCATAGGTTATATTGCCGAATGAACAACTAATCCATTACTTATTATCCCCAGATTAAAATAGGACCCCCCCCCCCAAAAAAAAAAAAAAACCGCCCCTGAAAAAAAAAAAAAAAATTAGACAATAGACGGGCAGAAAAGAAACAAATAATTATTATTTTTTTTCAAAATCATACGCGTATCACCGTTTCCAAGATACATTGTGGAGCTCCAGTTCTTTGTACAGCTTTCAAGATGTTCTTTCCGTCGGTCGACACGGTTGTCAAACTCTCTATAAACACGCCTAGAGGACTGTGGAGCAACACCAAAATTTATTTGGGTGATTTTGACCTTCTATATCCATCCTCTGCATTTAAAATGTACTTTATTATGTTAATTAATCTGTACAAGGTTGGATATTTGCGAGTTGAAGATCAATTTAAACGGCTGTGGAATCGTTGTAGGTTATTGTTAGCTCTCGGACAACCTTGCTGCCACTGATGCCATTACAATAGTGATACGCGGTGTAAGTGCGCATGCGCAGCGCGTGTTGTTAGGGTGATACGTGTTTCCGTCGTCCATTTTGTATATTGGAGGACGTCATCTTAGTTTCTATTGTAGCACGTGGTTGCTATGTGACCCAAAACTCACTAATAGGACAGGGGTATGTTCGTAGGATGTGTTCGATTCAACGAAAGTAAATCTATGTACCACAAACAACCCGACAATCCTTCCAAATCACCAAAAACTGTCAAAAATCATCGAATTGGACTTTATTTGGTGTGGATTCCCCCAGAATCCTTTTTTCCAATAATAGACACGTTTGTTCAGATGGATGGATGGATGGATATGGATGGATGGATGGATGGATGGATGGATGGATGAATGGATGGATGGATGGATGGATGGATGGATGGATGGATGGATGGATAGATAGATAGATAGATAGATAGATAGATAGATAGATAGATAGATAGATAGATAGATAGATAGATAGATAGATAGATAGATAGATAGATAGATAGATAGATAGATAGATAGATAGATAGATAGATAGATAGATAGATAGATAGATAGATAGATAGATAGATAGATAGATAGATAGATAGATAGATAGATAGATAGATAGATAGATAGATAGATAGATATTTTTCAAAACAAAGGAGCACGGGCACAGGTCGGGAATCGATTTCTGTTGTAAATTATTTCTATGGAATTCAATGTTGTTTTAATATTTTTTAAGTTATATGACTTTATGACAAAATGAACTCATCTCAGAAGTGCTTTCACAAGAATGTTTCGAAGACTGGGATTTTTTTTATAAGCTATGATGCATAGTTTGTTAATGGCTTCTGGCAGTTTGGTGTTTAATTCTTTGAAGTTGTTTTTGAAAATTTTTGCAATTTCGACATTGCGTCGATTATAAATCAAAGGAAAACAAATAATTTTATTTGGCAACCCAGAATACTCTCTATTGAGTCCGTATGGGAGATAGGTCCTGAGCTTAGATAGATAGATATTCGTTCAGTAGCATACAGGAAATACAATAGTTACAATCACATAGTTCAATTAATATATAACATTTTGTATACTACTGGGAGATGACATAGCCAGATTGGCTGTCTTCCAATCATCTCCCTAAGGAATGTATTGCAATACTGTTTACGGGCCCAGACTGTCGACGTTCTTATAAAAATCATCTCATCGGTTATAGAGAATTTACTATGTAGGGGTTGTGCTAGACTTGGCAGTTAAAGTGCTTTCTTGTGGATGACTTTCAGCTTGGGGCCTTCTGGCTCTGTGCTGCAAATGAAGCAACCTAAATTGAGCAGTTCGAGTAAAAGAGATGTAGAAATTTGCTTCAATCCTTTATTTATCTTGAGAGCGGCCCACAGCTATAAGACATCCCCAGGCGAGGTCATTTAACGCGGACAAGGTGGGTAAAGCTATTTGGAGGACAGGATGTCTTTTCGTCTGGTCATTTAATTTGTTCATATATAGGTAAAGTAAAGCAGGAAGACGTGTTATGACGGTGTCCAAATCAGCAACAGCACACCCTCTCTCAATCCAGGGGGTGGGAACGGATCGTACTACCGTTGATGTGATCACCGCCGCTACGGTGTTTTATATAGTGCAATCTGGACAATAAAGATTGCTACATTCAACATTGTCTGAATAAAGTGCTAGAAGCCTGGACAACAGCTTCTTTTTAAATACATTTCTATTGTTCATCGTACGTAGATCTCTATCTAGCGCATTCCAGATCCTGGGATACAGGTTAGTAGGTAGGCGGTCCAGGGCTTTTGTTCTTGTTCTAGTTATTTGAAGAAGATCACGTTGTCTAGTGGTTCTGACAGGCATACTAGCTACTCTGAAAAGTTATCAAATGACTGGGGAAGATTGTCATTTTTCCAATCAAAGACGAAGAGGGATACATGGAATTTATACAGGTCAGTCACCTTAAGTATTTTGTCCCTTTTGAAGAGTGATTCTGTGTGGGCATTATACTTTTTGTTATTAATTAAGCGCAGTGCTCGTTTTTGAAGAGTTAGAATTTTATTGATAGATCTCGAATTTCCCCATGCTTGGTATCAGAGCGAAGTATAGTGTTCTCATAGCCTCATGAGGAAGGATTGCCTTTACCTTGTTAAGGGCAAAGTTTGCGCGTGCAATCTTGGAACAAAGTTGAGCTATGTGGACGTTATATGATAGACAATTATCAATGGATATACCTAGAAATTTTAGTGATTTTTCAGCTTCATTTGGTCCAACCTTATTTATTATTTGGTTGTTGACGAAAATATTATTGTGAGAGAGCGCTTGCTTATGGGATGGATTAAACACAATATATTTAGTTTTACTTGCATTCAATGCCAATCTGGAGCGCGGTGGCTCAGTTGGTAGAGGTGCAGGCTGCAAGCCGAGAGGTCCTCGGTTCGAATCCCAACTGCGGCAACCGCGTTGTGTCCTTGGGCAAGACACTTCATCTCCATTGCCCGCGTGGGGGCACGATGACGCCGTGTACTAAGGCGTACTGCACGTCGATGGTGCGCATGTCTTCAACCAATCTAACCCTGCCTGTGCTGCAGTGCGGAGTTACGATGTTAGGGAGCTGGCAGCTGCTCGTCGTTGCTCGGTGGTTCTCTCCGGGTACTCCGGCTTCCTCCACCCGTAAAACTGTCACGGTCATGATTAGCCATTGTGCATAAATATGTGACCTTAAACACCAATAAATAAATAAATAAATATAAATAATGCCAATCTATTCACGGAACACCATTCGGAGATGTTTTCTAGCTCTTTATTCACAATAATTGTCAGATTGTCAGTGTTAGATCCTGAAAGGTGTACGTTGGTATCATCGGCAAAAGATAAAGGGTTTCATGTTGTTGAATTGCAAAGATCATTTATGTATAGCAAAAATAAAATAGGTCCTAATATTGAGCCTTGTGGAACACCACAGGTTATTTCAGCTAAGTCAGATGTGCCTTCACCGTATGCAACAAATTGGTGTCTATTTGATAGGTAACTTTTGAACCAATTGTTGGAGATGCCCCTAATTCCATACCATTCTAGTTTCTTCAATAGGATATCATGGTTTATGGTGTCGAACGCCTTAGATAAGTCCAAAAATACCGCTAAGGTTATGTCTTTACTTTGCCTAATATTTGCATCGGCAATGTACTTTAGGAGATGTAGGACAGGGTGGATAGTTGAGTGATTTTTTTTTCTGAACCCATATTGACTGCTACATAGAATTTCAAAGCGATCGAGAAAGCTTATCAGCCTAATTGACACGAGTTTTCCTAAAACCTTTGAAAAGATGGGAAGGATACTGATAGGCCTATAATTGGTAAAATTATGCACATCTCCAGATTTGAAAATAGGGATTACCTTTGCAATCTTCATTTGTTCTGGCACTACACCTTGGACAAAGGAAATATTGATAATATGTGAGAGAGGTACTACAATTTGGTTGGTTGATTGATTGCTTGATGAGAGTTGACGTGATATCATTACTGTTTTTACTTAATTTTGATTTCATTGACTGCACTATGTTAACAATTTCGGCTGGCGTAGTTGGTGTCATAAAAAAGGTATTTCGAAAATCCCCTTTCATGTAATCCCAGAAAGGCTTATTTGACATAGGTAATAACTCTCTTGTTTGTTTCCCAATGTTCGCAAAAAACTGTTAAATTCTGTGGCAATTTGGTTAGGATTAGTTATTTCTCTTTCACCTTGCTTAAAAAAGGAGGGCAGTTTTGCTTCTCGTTTTGCTTTGTTTATGCTCTCATTTAATATTTGCCACGTTTTACGCATATCATGTTTATTTTCAACTAAAATATTCTTATAATACGTGGCCTTGCATTGTTTTTTTCAATCTGTTGAATATCCTACAGTAATTTTTTTTAGTTCTGAATATTGCGGTCGCTCGGACACTTCAGTTTTTTGAGGTAGAATTTTCGTTTATTTAATGACGAGATCAAGAGGCCCTTCGACATCCAAGGTTGTTTCCTTATAGTATTTGTCTTTGCCTGTGTCTGGGATAGAGGAAAGGCAATTTCAAAGACATTTAGATAAATTTCAATGAATGTGTTATAATCCATGTTTGGGCAATCTAGTTCCATTACAGGAGAGAAGTCACACTGAGATAAAAGTAAGTTAAAGTGGGAAACACTTTCTTTGTTTATTTTTCGTTTGGACACAACAGGTCGACGTCTACTTTCCTTCGTATCGGTTTCAATATAGAATGTGCCAAAATGGTCAGATACATCAGTTATTACTATTCCCGTGTTTGAATTTGTCGAGATATTATTTGAAAATATGTGATCGATAAGAGTGGCAGAATAGGGAGTTACTCTTGTGGGCTTGGTTATTAGAGGTAGGAATCCCTGACTGAACATTAAATCAATAAAATATCTAGTCTTATCATGGGAACTGAATTTTAACATGTTGATGTTCAAGTTCCCTACAATGTAGGATGGATTGTTTTCGCGATTTAGTTTGTCGGTTATTTCATTTAATTTCGATATGAAGAGGTCAATATCTGCTTTAGGAGGCGTATTTGGTCTGTATAGCACTCCTATTATTTTCTTGGATTTCTTGGTATTGATTTCGATGAAGAGGGATTCAATTACATGCGGAATAAAAAGAGTCAGGTCCGGGCGAACTCTATAATCGACATGTTCCTTAATAAAGAATCCCACCCCGCCACGACCATCATCGTCATTTGGTCTACTGTTCATAAGGAGTGGGTGGTAGCCATTAAGTGTGTATGACATAGTGGATGGAATTTTGAATATCTCTGTTAATCCAATTATGTCAAAGAAACTGTCCATGTCATGCAGGTTGAGTAAAAGATCATTTAGGGCATCCCAGTGTGCGGTCAGCCCTTGGCAATTTATGTGAAAAACAGAAAAGGACTTATTCAGTAGAGTACGACATGAGGCAAACTGTTCGGGAGAGTAGCACGAGCAATCATTTTTAACATTTTTAAAGGGGGACAAGTCATCATCTTGTCCGTTGTAGACTTTTTCCTTATAATGACTAATAAAGTCGTATTCTGGCCGCATTTGGATCTCGCCCAACTCTATTCTATCCGCCATTACTAACAATGTAACTGCCAAGTACTATAAGTGCACCACGCCTAACAGAAAACAATATGAAATTTGGTAAAGAGGGATGTACTGAATACGACAAGGTTTGAGCCAGTCTAAGGGTGATTGCACTGGACCTCATGCTAAGGGCAACAGTCTGGGGCAATGCAAACATAATTATATTAATGGCGGAATCTCAAAAGGTTGAAACAAAAGAAAAGAAGTTGTTATAACAAATCAGGGCTATGTACATAGAGAAACAGTAGCTATACATGGGTTCTTGAATAACTGGGTTTCTGATCGACTCTCACATTTCATACAACTTTTTATTTAGTAGCATGGATGCATTAATTAATAATCGGTACCACACTCGCTCATCAACCCACAAAGCCCGCCATCACTCAAGTCAGTGATTGAATGCGCGAGTAAATGAGCGAGCGAGTCAGGGTGAGGAAGCATCGAGTTTGCCAAGTAGGCAAGTAGAGATTATAAAACCAGCCGTACACCCCGAAACCCAGACCGGGGCCCGCATCCCCACACACGCAACCAAACTTGTCTACAGTCATGAGGTATGAAACCTTTCGGTAAATAAGTTAAATGCCGTATCTACACGGCTTAGGGATTTCCAGTACCACACACAGGACCAATCACATGTGAAGAGGTTCGACGTCCCCGCCCAAGACAGCGGATGTATAACAGTTTTAGCTAACTTTATTCAAGAAAAAAATAGGGGAATAGGACCCAGACCGCCAGACAACAACATAAGAGATTATTTAAACTTAACATGTGAAGGAGAGCTGAATAAATAAGGAAACAGAGAAGAAGTGGGAGGAGACCCCCCTGAATGCATGATGCATTACCTTTGCATTCATGAAATCATAAGAAACTAACTGATGTGCTTTCAATGTAGAGGCTGGCGTATTCAACCTCCCCGGAAGAGGAAAAGGAAGTATTTATATTGGAAGCAGAAGTAAAAATCGACCAGCTAAACGCAGTTGGTGATGTTTCTCGCGTTGGTTTAAGTTGCATTGAAGTTCATCGGAAACGTCTACTTAACAAAATGAACTTGCGTACCACTTCAAAAATATGACGGTTCTCCTCAATACTCAAAAATTCTGAGCCAAAAAGTAGTGCGGATATATCCCTTGCAAATGGGAATACATCAAGTTCATAACTGCGTGTATCTGAAAACAGTGGACAATGTAAGAGATATTGTTCTGGTGTCTCGCACTCGTCACATTGACAAAAAGGGATAGGTGATAAATGATTATCGTACAAGTGAAAAATTAAGGCTACTACAAAGCAGTCTCAACCTACAATGGTATATTTGTGCTGTTCGCGATTTCGCTTCACTGTAAAATATAGGTGTGCGAGTCACTCGTTCGAGCAATTGCTCGATAGCACATTTGCTCAATGGACTTCGAGTCGTTCGAGAAGTGTGTGGAGTCACTCGATCGAACAATTGCTCTAAAGCTCATTTGCTCGATGGGCTTCGAGTCGTTTCAGTAACTGCTCGATAGCTTATAAGGGTAATTTGGAATAGGTATGTCTTGGGGTGGCCAAGTAGGCTGCGCCAAGCAGGTAATAGTATCCTCAGATAAGTATCCTATAAAAGGTATCCTCAAAAGGTATCCTCAAATAATACAATGCCAAGCCATAGGTATCCTCAATTACCGAAATGAGGTTAAGAGTCGCATGTGTGAGTCACTCGAACGAGCAATTGCTCGATAGCTCATTTGCTCGATGGGATTCGAGTCATTCGAGCAATGACTTGTCAGTAACTACTCGATAGATTCATGGGTTTAGTAATGATATAAGCTTTTGTTATACACAAGGGAGACAACTGCGTATGGATATGTATAAATTACGGGAAATGAAGCAATATGATTGGTTAATCAGCTTCCGTGAAGTGAACTGATTGGATGATCTGGATAAATGAAACAAGAACAAGTGTACTTGGAATGGGGTAGGAACTATTGACATTACGCACCACCTCACCAGTAATAGGATCATACAAAGTATTCGGTAGGTTAATACTATCAACGGTTAAGATGAGACCAACAGGGGCATATACCAACCATACTCTGCTGCCATGCTGTACTACCAGCCATTAACCCCACCCCACAATACCGCTTGGTAATATGAAGCATCTGGTGGATAAGTAGTACCAAGGGCTAACAAGAGACCTACAGGGGTATATACAGCCTATGCTATACTACAGTTCTAAACTACCAAGCATTACCCCCACCCCATAATACCACTTGACCTACCATAACGTACTACCTATACAGCCATATAATAAAACAAAGCAATCGGTTGGTTAATAGTATCAAGCACTAACAGGGGGCCTGCAGGGGTATATACCATCCATTCTATACTACCGTTCTAAACTAACAGGCATTACCCCTACCCACAATACCGCTTGGCTTAGCATTACATACTGTCTATACAAGTCATAGGATAGCATCAAGCATTAGGCGGATTAATAGTACTAAGAGCTAACATGGGACCTGGAGGGATACAAAGCGTACATCCTATACTACCACACTAGGCGACCATGTATTACACCCGTCCACCCCACAATAACGTCTGTCCCCGCCTTACATAATACCTAAACAAGTCATGGGATGACACAAAGCATTAAGTCGATTAGTAGCATCAATGGCTTTCAGGGGGTGGGGGGGGGGGGGCGAGGTATATGCGTCCATACTATACTGCCGTTCTATACTAACAGGCATTACCACCACCCCCATCCCACAATACTACTTGACCTGCAATAACTTACTACCTATACCAGTCATAGTAATACAAAGCAATCGGTTGGTTAATAATACCGAGGACTAACAGGGGACCTACAGGGGTAAATACCGTGCATCCTATGCCCCCGTTCTGAACAAACGATTATAATACTGCCTGACCTAGCATTACGAACTACCAATACCAGCCATAAGATAATACAAAAGATTCGGTAGGTTAATAGTACTAAGGGGCTAATAGGCCAACAGACCATTCATCATATACTGCCAATCTGGCGACCATACATGACCCCCATCCCCACAATAGTGCTTGACCTAGCTATAGCAGACATAGGATAATATGAAGGCCCGAGGGCTAATAGTATATCAACATGGATATATACCACTACTTCCAGATCGCCCCCCGAGAAGTCCGACACCCCCGACCCGAACAACGTTATGTCAGACAACAACAGTGGTCAACGTTTCTATGACGTCGCGTGCGTACCATGACGTCACGACGTCAATAGCAACCTCCACTGTTTCGCGGGTAAACTGTAAAAAAAACACCTTCTCCAATAATTTTCCATCACATACCCATAATATATACATTAGCCTTGTGTTTACATACATCACTATACATACCACAGCATAATATATATGCTGTACATGTTCCATTTGCCGGATCTAGATGGATGGAGCCAACGTTTTGCACATGAAACAATTGCTCCGGCAAAAAGGTCCGGTTTCTGTGGAAATTTAACACTAGCTGCTCCGGCAAAAGTCCGGGTAATCACGGTCGATCGGGTACCTGACATACTACTAAGGACGAATTTTCGCGAACAGATAAGGGCAGTTTATTCCAGTGGCCAGAGACGCTGGGAATGAAATAAGACTGATACAAATGTGTCCGAGAAAACGGATCTCCGTAGTTCTGAGATGACCGAAGATTGAGAGATGGATTCGACGATAGGATAAGTGGATTAGCAATGTATGTGGGAGACATGTGATGATGCATTTTGAAAAACTGCATTAGATTATTAGTCTGTGTGAAACACACAGACTATTGTTTTAGCACGGTTTCTTTTTCTTTTTTTTTTTTTCTTTTTTTTTCTTTTTTTTCGTCTTCTTCTTCTTCTTCTTTTTAGTCTGTGTGAAACACACAGACTATTGTTTTTGCACGGGTTCTTTTTCTTTTTTTTTCTTCTTCTTCTCCTGTCTTCTGTCTTCTCATCACTTTTTTGTCCGCAAGATAACTCGCAAACGAATTGCCCTATCTCGTTGATTTTCAGCATGCTGATAGACAGCCACAAGTTCTCGGCCACCTATGTTTTTCAGAATCCTGGGTATCAGAGGTGTCTGTAGGGGTGTTTTGAAAGTGGGTCACGCCCATATCTCAGGAGTGATATGACATATGGACCTGGGACCAACACCAAATGAGTCGACACTCGATGGAGATTCAAAATATGGGCCAAGGTCACGAGGGTCACCTTGGGGTCATTGAGTGCATTTTTCATAATTGCTGGAAATCACATTTTTTGACCCCTAAACCATTCCTGATGTACACACATGCATTTTGACGTAAAAAAAAATTGGGCGTGGCCAAAATTTTTGAAAGTGGGTCACGCTCATATCTCAAGCGTGGTATGATGTATGGACCTGGGACCAACACCAAAGGAGTCAACATTCGACGAAGATTCAAAATATGGGTCAAGGTCACGGAGGTCACCTAGGGGTCATTAAGTGCATTTTTCATAATTGCTGGAAATCACATGTTTAGACCCCTTAAAGCATTCCTGATGTACACACATGCATTCTGACGTGAAACAAACTAGGCGTGGCCAAAATTTTTGAAAGTGGGTCACGCTCATATCTCTAGCATGGTATGATGTATGGACCTGGGACCAACACCAAACGAGTCGACACTCGATGGAGATTCAAAATATGGGTCAAGGTCACGGAGGTCACCTAGGGGTCATTAAGTGCATTTTTCATAATTGCTGGAAATCACATTTTTTTACCCCTAAAGCATTCCTGACATACACACATGCATTGTGACGTAAAAAAAAGTGGGCATGGCCAAAATTTTTGAAAGTGGGTCACGCTCATATCTCAAGCATGGTATGACATATGGACCTGGGACCAACACCAAATGAGTCGACACTCGATGGAGATTCAAAATATGGGTCAAGGTCACGAGGGTCACCTTGGGGTCATTGAGTGCATTTTTCATAATTGCTGGAAATCACATTTTTTGACGCCCTAAACCATTCCTGATGTACACACATGCATTTTGACGTAAAAAAAAATTGGGCGTGGCCAAAATTTTTGAAAGTGGGTCACGCTCATATCTCTAGCATGGTATGATGTATGGACCTGGGACCAACACCAAACGAGTCGACACTCGATGGAGATTCAAAATATGGGTCAAGGTCACGGAGGTCACCTAGGGGTCATTAAGTGCATTTTTCATAATTGCTGGAAATTACATTTTTTGGACCCCCTTAAAGCATTCCTGATGTACACACATGCATTTTGACGTAAAAAAAAGTGGGCATGGCCAAAATTTTTGAAAGTGGGTCACGCTCATATCTCAAGCATGGTATGACGTATTGACCTGGGACGAACACCAAATGAGTCGACACTCGATGGAGATTCAAAATATGGGTCAAGTTCATGAAGGTCACCTAGGGGTCATTAAGTGCATTTTTCATAATTGCTAAAAACCACATTTTTTGACCCCCCTGAAACATTCCTGACATACACACATGCATTTTGACGTAAAAAAGTGGGCGTGGCCAAAATTTTTGAAAGTGGGTCACGCTCATATCTCAAGCATGGTATGACATATGAATCTGGGACAACACCAAATGAGTCGACACTCAATGGAGATTCAAAATATGGGTCAAGGTCACGGAAGTCACCTAGGGGTCACTGAGTGCATTTTTCATAATTGCTGGAAATCACATTTTTTGACCCCTAAAGCATTCCTGACATACACACATGCATTGTGACGTAAAAAAGTGGGCGTGGCCAAAATTTTTGAAAGTGGGTGACGCTCATATCTCAAGGATGGTATGACACATAGACATGGGGACCAACACCAAATGAGTCAACACTCCATAGAGGTTCACAATATGGACAAGGTCACTGAGGTCGCCCAGGGATAACTGAGTGCATTTTTAGTATTGCTTGGAATCACATTTTTGGACACCTAATGCATTCTCTTGACAAACCTTTTGAATGCTATGCACATATATGCCTTTTCTGGTTTCTTCGAAGAATTGTTCTGAGTCCGTTATGAATATCTGTAAATACTGTTTACGAAAATCCATTCCTGATTTGTTTAAAAATATGTTACTCCCGAAAATAACCCTCCATAAATTCTCTTTCTATATAGTTTTTTTCCCTATAGATATTTTAACTTTTTTCTTACAAGCTTGAATTTACTGGATGCAGTAAATTTTATTTCTCTAGTATTAACATTATTTTCTATTTCAATGATTTTTGTCTGATGCGTTTCTCCCTTTTGACCTCAAAATTCCGAGCAAAGTGCAATTTTGGAAAAACTGGTCAATTTTCTCAGCTCTGTGACCAAATTTTTTCAAAACGTTTCCTATGAGAAGTTTGGGCATTCATCCAAGAATAATTTGGCTGTTATATATTCTATTCAAAGCTTTAACCTTCAACTCGTTTTCGAGCCTTGAATTCGAGTACCCTTAACTTGTTCATAAAAATGGTTGATTTTTAGTTCATTTTTCTTCCATTTACGAATGGTATATCGAAAAATGATTTACATGTTCGTATTCACAATTACCTATCGAGCATATTTTCTGTTGTACGATTGGTTGTAAAGTTTAACCATATGCCCATTCTGTTTGCATAAAGATAGATGCTGTCCAAAAAACTCACGCTTTTTCAGAATTTGGTACGATTAAGTGACAATTTACTCCATTCCTTATTGACTGAGTGCTGAATGTTTTCAATAGCTGCATGCAGCAGTCATAGTATGAAAACTTTTGTTTTATATGTGGGTATTAAAAGTTTAACCCTTAGCTGATCTGAGACTCCCATATGGGTACTGTCTGAATAATTGTGATTTTCGTTATATCTGAAAATTCTGTTGACATTCAGATTTACAGTTCAAGTCCAAGAAGATTTTCCTTGATAGGGATTAGGGTAGCTGTAACGTTTAACCTAATCCCTGTTTCGGTTGCATAAAGATAGGTGCCGTCGAAAATAACTCCATTTTTCAGAATTTGGTAAATTTAAGTCGCAATTTACTCCATTCCTAATTGATTGAGTGCTGAATGTTGTCTATGGGAGCATGCGGCTGGCAAAGTATGACAACTTTTGTTTTACATGTTATTATTAAAAGTTTAATCCTTGGCAGATTTGAGAGTTCTCAAGTGGGTACTGTTGAAATAGTTGTTATTTTCGTAAAACCAGTACCTGAATATTGGTAAGCATGCAGTGATCTTTCGGTCCTATATAAAGGTGCAAATAGTTAAAGTTGAACAGTTCATCAGACAGAAATAATGCCAAACTCTGCCTTTGACAGGTAAATAATGAATGGAATTTTCATTGATTTGAAAATAAAGTGGCGACGAACCGTTCCCACGGTTTCCACGCGAGGCGTGGTGTTTTCCACGCGGTCAGAACACTCGATTTCATGCCCAAATGTCGCCCACTCTTCGTAGAACAAGTTCTGAAAATTGCAAGTCGCTGCCTTCAGCGGTCTTTTCCCGCCAAAAACCTACTCACCGCCATTTTTTCTCACTTTTAACTTCCGACGATTCTCAAATGTTTCAAGGTTGCGATGGGATCCCTGGGTGCTGTTCTTAAAGAAGCCACTTCGATTTACAGCCATCTCTCCGTCAGTCACGCTCTATTGTAACTGTTAAGTGGACCTACCCCAGAGAGGAGGGGGCACCACGAGACATCGCGCCCATTCCCGCCCTCTTCTTTCGCTCCGACTTGAAAAAGACTAAATTCAGAAAATTACCTCCTCTCTTCAAAAACGCTATATGTCAGCGAATTCTCCGCCGATTTCCACGAATTTTTCGCTCAGCATTCACGAATAGTTGCTCCATCGGATGCCTGGAAAGGCGACTCGAATTGCGCATTTCCTCAAGTCCAATTCGAAAAGAGCGTATGCACATGCGCGTGAGGCTCCCACGGGCTACGTGTCGGTTGTTGGATTTTTCAGGCACAGGTCGAGTTGGGCAGAGCTTCTAGAACAAACGTTGAATATTTCGAGTCGCTACTCCAAACACTCTCTCCACAATCTACTGTACATGTAACAGAGTGTATACTTTTTATGACCTGCCGGCAGTACCAACCACCCTTCTAGTTTTATATCATGTTATTAATAAACGTTTAACCCTTGGCAGCTTTGGGGCTTCTCTTATGGGTACATCCACGGTGTTTTCACCCGGTTGCAAGACTCAAGAAAGATACTAAACTGTCGAGCGGGGGTAGTAGAACACACTATATATTAAAGAAGGAATACCCTACAGAGTTCGTAATGATATTTCGTTCTTTATTCCCCATGTCTTCGAATCTCTGTTTATTGAAACTAAAGATAAATACCAATCCAGAATTATTGGCGTTATTTATAGACCCAACACTCCTCCTAAAGCCGACATCAACCTTTTCTTATCAAAATTAAATGAAATAACGAATGTTTTAAATGCCGAAAATAAAAAAGTTTATATTATGGGGGATCTTAACCTGGACCTTTTAAAAGCAACTACACACTCAAAAACGGAAGAATTTGTTAATCTCATGTTCAGTCAAGGCTTTCTGCCGTATATCACCAAGCCAACGAGAGTAACCTGTCGTTCTGCTACTCTGATAGATCATATCTTCTCTAATAATGTTCCACAAGCAGCATTACCTGGAATAGTCATATCTGACGTGTCAGATCATTTTGGTGTTTTCTATATTGAGGAAAACCCCAAACCAAAAGATACACCACACTTTACACTAAAAAGAATAATAAATGCAGAAAGAATAGTTGAATTTAAAACACTTATCTCGCAAAGTGATTTTAATCCTGTAATGCAGTCGAATTGTCCCAATGAGTCATATGAAACCTTTCTAAACATCTATATGGAAGCCTATGAAAGAGCATTCCCTCTCAAACGTGTTAGCCAGAACAAAAAATTTATTAAAAAACAGCCATGGATGACAAGGGGGCTTGTAATATCCTCCAACAACAAAGAAAAAATTCTACAAGAAAAAACTCCATGCTCCCACCGAAAGTAACTCAGAAAACTATAAAAACTACTGTAGAATCTTCAACAAGGTAAAAAAACAATGTAAAGCTACATAAAAACTACTGTAGAATCTTCAACAAGGTAAAAAAACAATGTAAAGCTACCTATTATAGAGATATCCTAAACGAAAACAAAAACAATATGCGAAGAACGTGGCAGATTTTAAACGAAGCCATCAATAAAGGAAAACCTGAAGCCAGATTACCATCGTTCTTCATCCAGGACAACATCGAGTTAAACGAGCCCCATGCCATCGCAGAAGAATTCAACAATTTCTTTATCAACATTGGAAAAAACACATCCGAACAGATTCAGAAAACTAATAAGTCCTACACAGATTACATGGACAACAATGTCTCCAATAATCTCTATTTAATACCCACAAATCCCACAGAAGTCAACCGAGTAGTAAATAAAATGAAGCCAAAATTATCTAAAGACTGCGATGACATCACAACCTGTCTTCTTAAGCATACGATAACCGAAGTATTGGATCCTCTAACACATGTAATTAACAACTCTTTCCTAAACGGCAAAGTACCAGACAGGATGAAGATCGCGAAGGTGATACCCATATTTAAAGCGGGTGACGAGCACAGCTTTACAAATTACAGACCTATCAGTATACTTCCGGTATTCTCAAAAGTAATGGAAAAACTCATGGAAGTGAGGCTAGAGAGTTTCCTCAATAGGTTTAATATTTTATATCCTCACCAATATGGGTTCCGAAAGCGACATAGTACTATTCATCCAGTTCTTCAGCTCCTTAAAAGCATTGCAATAGAAAATAATAAAGAAGAAAAAAACAGCACCTTAGCACTGTTCCTGGATTTGTCAAAGGCTTTTGACACCATAAATCACGAAATACTATTAGGTAAACTGGAAACATATGGCATCCGAGGTGTCACCAACAATTGGTTTAGAAGTTACTTGTCCAACAGGTCTCAATATGTCACGTACGGAGAGCACAAATCGAACTTAGCCAAACAGAGTTGTGGTGTACCACAGGGCTCGATTTTAGGCCCTATTCTTTTTCTTTTATATATAAATGATATAAGTAACTCAACATCACTCAATCTTTTATCATTTGCCGATGACACCACTGCACACTGCCCGGGCTCCGATAATAATCCCATTACATCGTATTTCAATGACGAGCTCCAGAAACTATTCGAATGGTGCTCTGTGAACCAGTTAATGCTGAATGCTAAGAAGACCTCGTACATCATACTTAATCCAAATAAAGGTAGGAACAAAAATCTTTGTCAAGAGGTAAAAATAAATAACCAAAACATTAACAAAGTTGGGGCCACCGAAACAGAAAAATCTGTTAAATTCTTGGGAATTAGCATTGATGAACATTTATCCTACAAGGCTCACATATCCCGATTATGCTCGAAAATAGCACGCGCAAACTATAGTCTAAACAAAGTTAAAAATATTCTCCTCCACGGAGCTATGAAAACTTTGTATTACGCCCTCGTACATAGCCATTTGGTATACGGAATCCAGGCATGGGGCAACTCAAGAGCTATCAAAAAACTAGCTGTCCTGCAAAAACGTTCAATACGAATAATTAATAACAAAAAGTACAATTCTCATACAGATCCCCTGTTTAAAGAAAACCAAATACTCAAGGTTGATGATTTGTTTAGGCTACATGCACTACTGTTCGTGTTTGACTGGCAGAACGGCAGATTACCGGTGTCTTTCAATGATATATTTAAAATTACTGACAATCCATCTGGTAGGAGAACTAGACAGTCAGGCCTCCTATACATAGAAAAAACACGGACCCAAACTCTGGATAAATTTCCTTTATACTCCTTCCCGAAATTATGGAATGCTCTGGACGACACAACTCGTAATATTAGCGACAGAAGCATGCTTAAGAACAAGCTAACTTCCACATTCATTTCCTCATATTCCAGTTATGTCAGCTGCAACAATCCCTACTGTCCTGATTGCACTTCGTAAACTTCGTAAATTGTCAAAGTCGTGGTCCGCGTCTAAATCTGGAATCCTCGTCTTGTGCAACCTGTCGCGCTTCCTCCTTACAGTGGTGCTATGTAAAATACTATATGGATATAAGTATGAACTTGCAAATAAAAGTCTACACAAATAAATCAATAACATTCGTCATCCTACGATGATGATGCAGCTAACGTAGACACCACACCCAAACATCACGACCAACGTCCTTGTCGCAGTCTAAACGATACGAACTTCACGATGGGACTTGTTGCCGCCCTCATGTGTTATGATAAGTAGTGGAGGGAGTCCTATAGGCAGGTTGCTTCTTGCCTACCTTGAATCACCGTCTTTCCGCTGGCGAAAATGAAACACTAATACTCTAATATCAGAAAAGTAATGATTCGATCGTCATTCTCCATCATGTGTCACATAATTGGCTCTCTGTTCATTCTTTCAGTCACAGTCTGTTTGCAATCACCCCATTTTCTTCCAGGGGGTGGCAGGTAGACAGCCAATCTGGCTATGTCACTTCCTACGGTATACTTCACATTACATTTGTGCAATATGTTTATTTGTAACCATTTTACATGTATGTGTACCGTGAATAAAGAATCTGAATCTGAATCTGAATCTTCTCAGAATTTCAAGTGGCTGCCTTGGACGGTCTGGTTACAATTGGCGTATGTCCTTTTTATGCCCACAACGAATAGTCAGGGGGCATATTGGTTTACCTCTGTCTTTCCCTCTATCTTTCTCCATATAGGGTACATTGTTTGTCCGTCTGACCTCTCTTCTTAGCTCATCTTGACAAAGTCAAGCTGACCTAATCTCATCGCTCTCCATCCGTCCGTCGTCCGCCGTGCGTCAACACCATTTTTTGGTCTTCTCCTCCAAAGCCACTGGGCCAAATTCAAGTGAAAGTTTGCGTGATGATTCCAAAGGGGCATTACATTTTTGTTCAATTCAACATGCCCAGTCCCATAGGATGGGAGTGGGGAAAATGCTCCAAAATATTTTTAAAATCTTCTTCTCAAGAACCAGTGTGTACAATGACTTGACATTTGCTATGGAACTTCCTTTTGGGGAGTAGAATCAACTTTTTCAAACTAAGTTCGTGACGCAATATTTGGTTTTGTAATGGGAGGGGTAAGATTTTTTACCCCGCCCAAAATTTCTATTTTTTGAACCTATGGTCCGGTATGAACCAAATTTGGTATACGGTATCATTGGGTCATAAGTACTTGATCCATGCAAAAAAATAATAATTCCCGCATCCCCATGGAGTGCTTTCACTTAGTTAGAATGCTTTCACTTTCATATTTGGTATACAACATCTCGGGGGGGGGGGGGGGGGGGGGGTTCAGATTCAAGTTTGTTCAAATTGGATCCATGGGATAATATTTGGGCCCGCTATGATAGCCCAAATTTTAACTTGATGCAATATGAAGAAATTTCTTTAAAATTTCTCTTCTTCAGATCCATCAGTCAGAATGCTTTCATATTTGGTACACAACATCTCCAGGGAAGTCAGATTCAACTGTGTTCACATCGAGAGCTTGGGTTAATATTTGGGCTCCCTATGGAGCCGGAATTGGCAATTTTGCTGAAGAATTAAAAAATTTGTATTCAGTACACTCTAGAGGTGTGTAACTAAGATTATTCCACAAAGGTTGTATCAAGGGGCTTCATTGGGGAGATCAACATATTACTTTATGATCAACTGAAGAAAAGGCATGATGCCCGTATTATTTTTGTCACTCCTGAGGGACTCAAGAATTGATAGTGTAGCCTATGGAGATGGCTTGCTTAATATAATCATTCTTGGACTCTGTTTAAATTGTGTTCTGTTCAAGATGAGCGCTTCGGGCCCCGTGAGGCCTCTTGTAATTTTCAAGGTATTACATTTTTATTTCACAGGATGTTTGTACATTTTCCAGATGTGTGCATATTGTCAGAATTTTGACTTGCCTCAATATTTTCCAAAACTACTGGTTGTTAAACTTAGTCCATTTTTAGCTCAACTTTGGCGAAGCCAAATTCGAGGTATTGTCATGGCCCGTCGTTTGTCCGTCCGTATGTCACGCCGTACACATGTCTCGGGCTGGAGGCCGTATTTATAAAACGAAACTTCTTGGGTACCTTTGTTGTCACTGTGAGACTATAACAAGTGTTTTGGGGCCCGGTCCGAAATTCAAGATGGCCACTGGCAGCCATTCTGTACAAAATTAGGTGCAATCAGATTTTTTTGGCGCAGAACTTCCATATGAGAAGCTCTGATTTGATTAATTTTTTGTATGAATGTTTAGTACCATGGAATACATCACATATAACACGGGTTTTTTTTCTCGTGCGTAAATTATGCAAATTAGACTAACTTTTGAGATAATTAGTGTTACTTTCAGCACTGTAAGTACCAATACCAGTACGGCTCAGGCTAGAGGCCGTATTTATGAACCGATCTTAACTAAACTTCTCGGGCACCTTTGTTATCACCGTGGGACGAGAACGAGTGTTTTGGGGTCCGTTCTGAAATTCAAGATAGCGGCTTGCAGCCATTTTGTACAAAATTAGGTGCAATCAGATTTTTGCGCAGAACTTCCATATAAAAGCGCTGATTTGAATAATTTTTTGTGTGAATGTTTAGTACCTTGGGATACATCACATATAATACGGTGTTTTTTCTTCACATACATAAATTATGCCAGTTAGACTAACTTTGATCTATTTAATGTTACTTTCGGCACTGTAACTGCAAATGCCAATACGGTTCGGGCTGGAGGCTGTATTTATGAACTGATCTTTTCGAAACTTCTTGGTAACCCTTGTTATCACCGTGGAACGAGAACGAGTGGTTTTGGGTGCAGTCTGAAATTCAAGATGGCCACTAGAAGCCATTTTGTACTTTAGTTAGTGCATCAGTTTCTTTGTACAGAATATGTATGAAAGTTCTGATTTTAATAAATTTTTGTATGAATGTTTAGTACCATGGGATAATCACATATAGTACGTTTTTTTTTCTCGAGCTGAAATTATGCAAATTAGATGAACTTTTGATTTATTCAGTGCTACTAATACACAGTAAGTGCACGTGCCAATACGACTCGGGCTAGAGGCTGTATTTATGAACCGGTCTTCACAAAACTTCCTGGGTACCTTTGTTATCACCTTGGGAAGAGAACAAGTGTTTCTGGGTGCGGTCCAAAATTCAAGTTGGCTGCCAGTGGCCATTTTGTACCGAAATTAGGTCCAATCAGATTTTTTTGTACACAACTTCTATACGGCACAGGCTAGAGGCTGTATTTATGAACCGATCTTTACGAAACTTCTTGGGTACCTTTTGTTATCACCGTCGTATGCGGACGAGCGTTTTGGGGTGCGGTCCAAAATTCAAGATAGCCGCCAGCAGCCATTTTGTACCAAAGTTAGTGCAATCAGTTTTTTGTACAAAACTTCTGTATGAAAGTTCTGATTTGAATAAATTTTTGTAGGAATGTTTAGTAACATGGAATACATCACATATGATACGGGTTTTTTTTCTCGTGCGGAAATTATGCAAATTAGATGAACTTTGATTTGTTCAGTGTTACTTATACACAGTAAGCGCATATGTTAATACGGCTCGGACTAGAGTCTGTATTTATGAACCGATCTTCACAAAACTTCTTGGGGTACCTTTGTTATCACCTTGTGACAGGAATGAGTGTATTTGGATGCCTTTGTGATCACTGTGCTACAAGAACAAATATTTTGGGGTTCAGTCAGACCCACTCTGGGACTCAAAGATTTCTTTTTATGCCCCCCCCCCACCCCGACTAAAGTCGGGTGGAATATAGTGATTGAAGTGTGCGTGTGTCCGTCCGTGTGTGTGTACATGTGTGTGTGCCCGAGCCAATTACTCGAAGACTGTTAGGGCCACAGTCATCAAACTTCACACAATTATAAAGGACCATGGGAGGATGTGCCACACACCATAGCCGGGGTTTCTCTGGTTATAAAGTAGTTTTTGCTCATGCTTCAGGCTTGGTGTGACCTATAGAAATAGTACCTACACCAAATGAGTTGAAACTTGCTAGAGGTTCAAAATGTGGTCCACCTCTATGCGGTCAAGAGAGGTCATTAAATGCATATTTTTGCGACCTATTAGGAATTTCATTTTATACCAATTAATGCAATTCTGAAGATTATACATGTATCTCATCATTGAAATGGCAGCGGTAGTAATGCCAATTTCTGATTCCTTGATCGAACCCTATTAATAGTGTGCACATATATGCCTTTTCGGGTTTCTTAGAAAAATTGTTCTGATTCCTGTATGAATATTTTCTCCATGAAAGAATTTCACAAAAAGCAGTTAGGGAGTAAGCTGTGACTGTCACATACAATAACATGATCTGTTTATTTAATCTCATTGTACAGAATTAATTCCCAAACCAAGTTAATTTAAAAACAAGAGGCTCTCAAGAGCCTGTAATCGCTCGTCTGACAGAACTACATATCCCTCAGTTATTTTAATCAAAATCAAAGAATGCAGTTGGCTGCCATGCTACTTCATCTGTGTGAAACAGAATGATGACTGCTTTTAGAGGACTTTCCATACATTATTTGTGCCAAGTTTGGTTCACACTGGCCAGGTAGTTTCAGATAAGAAGATAAAACTGTGATTTCCTACAGGGATTCCATTGACTATGAGCTGCAACTACAGCCATGTTTGGAACTCGATCAGAATTGCATGAGGAGCATTGATAGAAGGTGTCCCAGTCATCAAGCATGTGAAGTTTCAAAACATTTGGCCTCGTAGTTTCAGAGGAGATTTTTCAAAATCGACCAATCAGAATCATAGAATGCTTCTAGCAGCCATGTTTTTATCCAACAGGAATAAAATGAGGTACGGTTGTAGAGAACCTCTCATAGACGATTCCTGCCAAATTTGGTCCACATCGGCTCAGAAGTTCCAGAGAAAAAGATGAAAATGTGATTTCGCATAAGGTTTCTATAGTAACTATAAGCCACAATTACAGCTATGCTTGCAACTCAATCAACATTAAATGAGGATCTTTGGTATAGAGTGTCCCAGTCATCAATCAAGTGAAGTTTCAAAACATCTGGCCTTTTTGTTTCAGAGAAGATTTTTCAAAATCCACCAAGTCGAATCAAAGAATGCCTCTGGTGGCCATGTTTTCCGTCCCACAGGAATAAAATGAGGATGGTTTGTAGAGGACCTCACATAGACGATTCCTACTAAGATTGGTTCACATCAGCTCATTAGTTCCAGAGAAGGAGATGAAAATGTGATTTCCCATATGGGCTCTATCATAACTACAAGCCACAATTGTAGTCATGTTTGCAACCCGATCAACATTAAATGACGACCATTGGTCGAGGGTGTCGCAGTCATCAAGCATGTGAAGTTTCAAAACATTTTGCCTTGTAGTTTCAAGAGGAGAAGATGTTTGAAAACTGACCAATCAGAATGAAAGAATGCTTCTGGCAGCCATGTTTTTCAACTGACGGGAACAAAATGAGAATTGTTTGTAGAGGACCTCCCATAGACCATCCCTGCCAAGTTTGGTTCACATCGGCTCAGTAGTTCCAGAGAAGAAGATAAAAATGTGATTTCCCAGAGGGTTTCTATGGTAAATATGAGCCGCAATTGCTGCCATGTTTGTAACCTGATCAACCCGATCAACATTAAATGATGCTTGTTGGTAGAGGGGGGTTCCAGTCATCATTTATGTTAAGTTTCAAAATATTTGGCCTTGCGGTTTCAGAGGAGAAGATTTTTTAAAATCCACGAACCAGAATCAAAGAATGCCTCTGGCGGCCATGTTTTTCATCCAATGGGTCCGAAAGGAACAAAAAGAGGATCGTTTGTAGAGGACATCCCATAGACCATACCTGCCAAGTTTGGTTCACACCAGCTCAACAGTTCCAGAGAAGGAGATGATAGTTTGAAAAGTTTACAGATGATGCCGGATGCCAACTGATGGCAATAGCTCACATGATATGGCTCTTTGGGCCAGGTGAGCTAACAAAAGTACATTTATTGATAAATAAATAAATACCAAGGTAAAATATATGTTATACAATTAAGAGAACTTGAGTGTTTTTATATCTAATCTTTGAATAAATTAATACATTTTTCAACAAACTGTAAAAAAATAATAATTATATACAGAATATTTTTAGTTACCCCGTGTCTGATCACGTGGTACGGGTTTTTACCTACCCGAAGCCAGCCGTATCCGATGAGGCCGAAGGCTGGCTTCGGGTAGGTAAAAATTCGGCCTCATGGGATACGGCTGGCTTCGGGTAGGTAAAAACCCGTACCACGTGATCAGACACAGGGTAACAAATTTATCTATTGACTTTCCGTTTTAGAAGTACAATCTATTTCATGTGTGAACACACACAGCATGAGATCTTTTATCTTCCATTGTTGAGCCATACAGGTTCTGTGGAATTTTTGTGCAAAAGAGTTTTTGTGAAAATATAATAATAATAATAATATATATCACTTATATAGCGCCTATCCTAATAAGAGCCCTAAGCGCTTTACAAAAGAAATCACAAATAAGATAGATAAAATCAATAAAGTCACCCGGTTTGTGTGTCAGCGACAAAATATGCCGATATGACTAGTATAAATAAATTATTGAATTTCTTTTTTTCTTTTTTGTCTCAAAAACATAGCTTATGAACCCCACATTGGAGGGTACTCGACAAGCTCATTCCAATAAGGGGTCATGAGCTATATTTTGGAGATAAAAAATTAAAATATAATACATGTACGCTGTAAAACTGGAATGACGCGTCTTCTACGGGGTATGGACAGTTTGTAGATTTCGGATAGAGGCTTCCACTGGGTATGGGAAATTTGTCAGTGGCTGGGCGGACGTATCGTGGGTTTCAATGAATTTGGTCTCATACCACGTATATATCAACCAATCAAATCAAAAAATTCACTTTAGTCAATAGATAATGTGCCTTTTACAGTGAAAATTAAATCAGTAAACAAAGCAAATGAATGAATGATAAATATACATTATCATGACCATATGCATATCCTGTAATTTGTATCAGAATCGAGGCCGTGTTTACAATCAGATCGCAACGAGCCCGTCAGGGCGAGTTGTGATCCGACTGTATACACAACTGAGAATCTGATACAAATTACAGGACATACATTTGGTCATGATAATACATTTATCTAACAATCTCGTTATATAAAGCCCGTTTTTCGGTTTAAATTGGGTTGGAATTGGTCAAAATTTTGATTTTCATATTTTAGAGCGTAATAACAATGCATAATAATAATAACACTTTGGCCAGCCGCTGATTTGTCGCGGTTCTCGGACGAGAAGGCCATGGTTACCCCTGTACTCCCAACTGCCTCCCTATTCCCACGCTTCTCCTCTCCTCCCAACACTCAGAGACGAACTGCTTGATGATATCCCTTGTCCCATTCTTCCCAATCTCTCCGATTAGCATATTAACCCTCTCCTTTGAGTCTCCCCCTAACCACATGTCCTTCATTCTCCCATCCCACTTCCCCATTATACTCCCAGTGAATCTCATTCTTTTAGGCTGATACTTTGGGCATTCAAGAAGAAAGTGTTCCAGGGTCTCCACCATGTCCAAGTTACACATCTGGCACTCCCTTTCACCGTCTTTCCCAATTTTTCCCCTCAGCTCCAGGGATCGCGACCTCAGCTTGAACAACAGTGAACCCCCAAAGGTGCCATCAAGGTACTCTTCAAAACCTGGCCTCTCTTTATCACGCAGGCCACCCAAAGACCTCTTTGATTTGACCCTCTCTCGCCAATTACGGTTACAATCTTCCATGACCCTTTCTCTGACGATTTTTTTACCCTGGTTTGCCCCAACGTCCAGGTCCGAGATCTCCAATGAGTAGTTCTCTACTAGCTCCCTCATTTGGACCATCCACCCCGTTTTGATATTTGAGTTGAAAATTCTCAGGAACATTACTTTACACCATCGGCTGTCGGGGAGATTTACCAAATAATTAAGATAACCGAGCTTCAACAGGTCTATCCTGTCCTTGATCCTCATCCACCCAAGCTCACCACTGATTGCTTCTAGCGCTGCGGCATTACTCGACCCCGTTATCCATCGGCCTGCATCGTTCTGCAGGATTTCCAAGCTCTTTACGGCCGTCTGGTTTAGGGGTACCACTTTCGTACCGTATGTTATACTTGGCAGCCCCACCATTTCCCAAATGGTTTTCCCCACGAAAACCTTATTGAAACTGTTTCTCCCTATAAGTTTCATTTGGTTAAGGATTCGCTTCCCCTTCAAAATCAATTTATTTGTATGGTTTCGGTAGATGCCTCTTCCTGTAATGTTTATATTTACCCCCAAATACTCGTAATCACCCGTCTCTCCCACATTGAGAAGTTTGCTGCTCCCTTTCGGAATGCAGAACTCACCCACTCTCCACCTTCGAGTGGGGTCCACTTTGCGGCCCACAGGTATAACTTTGCTCTTGCTTTCATTAAGTTCGAGTCTCCATTTGCTCCCATATTTCCCAACAAATCCCAGCATTTTCGTTAGCCCCTCTTCGCTCTCTGACACTAGAACCATATCGTCTGCAAAAAATAGCCCTGGGATCTTCACGTCACCAACTGCTACCCCCTCCTCGCTACGCAGGAGTTCATCTCCTAAGCCTTTGATGTACAATGCAAACAGGATCGGCGAAAGGATACACCCCTGTTTTAGGCCTATCTCCATAGGCACACGTTTCGTTGTAATGTTTCCCAGGCTAAGTTCACTCTGTACATCTTGATATAATGCTTTCATAATTCCAACAAACTCGCCTCCTAAGCCCATAGCCTCCAGCTTGCGCCACATACCTTCCCCCCATACTCTATCGTATGCCTTCTTGATATCCAAAAAGGCCATAAACATCTTTTTCTTTTTTGCTTTCGCGGATTCTATCATTTGGGATAGTGTGAAAAGATGGTCAGTAACTCTCCTTCCCTTCCTGAAGCCATTCTGGATTTCCCCCAAAAAACCCTTCTCCTCAATTACCTCCTCTAGTCTCCCATAAAGGACTTTACAGAAAACCTTTCCAATGTTGCTACTGACAGAGATCCATCGATAGTTATCCAAAACGTCTTTTTCCCCCTTTTTGTGAATAAATGTCACTTTGCTTTCCCTCCACTCCTTTGGGACCTCTTGTTTTTCTATGGCTAAATTGAATAGGGCAGTTAGGCTTTCCAAGAGTTCCTCTCCCCCTTTTTTGATAAACTCGTTAGGAATTTCGTCCACCCCTCCCGCTTTTCCATTCCTCAATTTTGAGATCACCCTTCGCACCTCCTCAGTTTTGATTTCGCTGCACACGAAGTCCGAGAGATTTTCCTCGACCTGGTTCGGACACTCCGGTGGGTTCCCCATGCCCCATCGCTTATCGTTTACCTTTTCCCAGTGCTTGACTAGTTCTAATGCGATTTGATCTCGCTCTTCTGTAACTCTGCCATCTACTTTAATGCTCTGTTGGTTATTCCCTTTGTTACGTTTGTTCACCCATTTCCAAAATACGCTCGAACTCGACCCCCCTGTCGTTCTTATCGTCCTAATAAGACTGCTATTTCGCACTCTCCGGTTGTCGTCTTTTATCTTGTTTACTTTATTTCGTGCTTGTTGGTATTCTTCCTTTGCTACCATGGCCTCATTGCTTTCCACCCCCTTAAGTTTTCTACTTCTCCTGTATGCAGCACATTTAGCTTTTCTAATCTTTATGGCCCTTTTCAGTTCTTCGTTCACTCTGTACCCAAGTTCCCGTGTTGGCACCCTAATCTTTCCTACACTTTCCTTCCCTGCCTCCACTAGGCTCGCAACTATGGCGTCGGCCATCTTCTGGACACTACCCCCCTTGTGTACGGCTGCAAGCTTTGGTTTCAGTTTTTCTTCGAACTTCACCCAGTCGGCATCCTTTTTGAGTTCCCAAATATCCTTGAAGCTTCCTTTCCTTTTCTCTAGGTTTTTGGGCCTCATCGTCACTGTAATCAAGTTGTGATCACTATCCAACTCCATTTTTCCCTCATCGTCCACTTCTACCCTTATCACCTCCCTCCATAAATTCATATCTATGAGAATGTAGTCAATTATTGATTTTCTGTCGTTTCTCTCCCAGGTCCATTTCCCCTTACATCTAGCGTCCCTGTTCAGAATCTTCAGACCGAGCTCATTTGTGAAGTTCAACAGCTTCCTTCCATTCCTGTTGACTTTCTTGTCGCCACCCTCTATGCCTTCTTCCTTGTCACCTATGTGTCCATTAAAGTCGCCCATCAGAATTATACCGAGCCCCCTGTTTTCTAGTTCAGTGATATTGGACCTTAGTGTTGAGTATATCGAGTCATTCCACTCGGGTTTACTTCCCTCCACCGCACAGTACACAATCCCAAGGGCAATACTTTTGTTTCTCAGACTGATCTTTACCCATCCAATTTCTTTTGACACATCAGCCGAGGTGATAATATCTTCCAGATCTGTAATCAGCCACGGTTTTAAATCCTCTTTAATGTACATGCCTACCCCTCCCCCCTTTTTCTGGCCTTCCGTTCGCCCTACACCTATCCACACACACCCGCTTACTTGGTCTACCCGTTCCTCGTGTCTTACCCACGTCTCGCTTAAGCCCATGACATCAAACTCCTCTGTCTCGATCAATGTAGCAACTTCACTTACTTTCCGGTGGAGACTCTGGATGTTGCTATAACCCACTTTCAGGGTACCGAGGTTCATTACCTTCCGCCTATTGGGCCCATTGTTTTCTGGTGCTAGTCTTGGTAAACTTATTCTGTCCCCCTCACTCTTGTTCACCCCACCTATGTCCACTCTCGTTATACTTGCCTCTGACCTCCCACCCCGCTCCTCTCCAAAAAAGGCTCTGCTACCCGTAGAATTTTATCCCCTAATACCCGTTTCCCCGCCCTGCTAAGATGCAGCCTGTCACGCCCGTACATGCTCCCATTGCCCCAAAACGTGTCCCAATGGTCGATAAAGGGTATTCCCAGATCAACACAGTAGTCCTCCAACTCTTCATTTAGCGCCAAAAACCATATAATGATATTATTTGTCATAGCACTGTGCTTACCGGAAGTTGAATCTATATGATTCGGAATCAGAATGAGTCGTCTATATGATACGGAATTGGAACGCATTATGTGATACGTACCGTTTCTCGTTGTTTTCAGGCCAAAATCTATATGATTGTTAGATAAAAGTACATATAAAAGCCACAGTAAATTTTTTTTTTAGCAGATATTATTTGTCATAGCGCTGTGCTTACCGGAAGTTGAATCTATATGATACGGAATCAGAATGAGTCGTCTATATGATACTGAATTGGAACGCATTATGTGATACGTACCGTTTCTCGTGGTTTTCAGGCCACAATCTATATGATTGTTAGGTAAAAGTACATATAAAAGCCACAGTTATATTTTTTTTAGCACTTTTCATCCTTGTCCTGATATGGGCTTTCAAAATTAACCACTTGAAGACTTCAGCTCTTTCAGATACAAGATTCATCCAAGAATGAGAACAGACTCTTTTCCCACCTTTGCGTTTCGTAAAAATTCAAGTAATGTGACCAAAAATTGAAAACAGCCATAGGTCAATTCTGAGGGGTAAGAGGGAACATTTCCCCCCTCTACTCACACATATTGCCAGTTTAAATAATGAAATGCCTTTGGGTCAGTGAGTAATTTTTTACAATAGCCAAAACCACGCCAAGAAAGTTTCCTTCTGGCACCAACTGCCTAGCAAAACTATACTGGACCACGCACACCACTTGGCCACCGACAGACCCTAAATAAAGCCAGCATCCTTTCTTGATTCTATGGTGGTACACAGGAAATTTGAAGAAGAGATGTTCTCACTGATTTTAATGAGGTGGAGTATGTTGAATTAAGTGATGTAATTATACGACAAGAAGTTATTTTTTTATATTAAATATATAAGTATCTCTATATTATGAGGAATTAAGAACTTAATTTTTGTTTCATTAAAAATTCCTTGTACACAAACTGTTACAAATTATCAAGAATCATTTCAATGCAGCACACTTTTGATTTGAAATCTTTGCAAGAATATTTTAATTCAGACCTGTTGTTATCCTTGGACCTGACATTCTGAAGCATTTTCTAAGTCGATTTGGCCTTTAAATTTCTCTCAGTGACCCCAATAGTTAAAACCCATTGCCGATAACTCTCTTTGTTTCACCTTCGCTGTTACCCTGAAATAATAACTGCCAAGAACAATAAGTGTACATTATTGTCAAGAATTACCAGGCATTCCTAAAAGAATGATGACAGGGCATTCGTTTAACCCTTTACGTAACATGAAAGGAAGACTACACTTGCAAATAAAATTCTTGAATAATATTTTTCCTTTTTTGTCCCCAAAACATAGCTAATGACTCCTCATGGGAACAAGCTCAATGAGGGTTCACCAGCAATTTTTGTGACAAAAAATGAAGCTAGACTGAAGCATGCCCCCGCACAGCACATGGACACAGGAGGTGGAAGAGCAAACAGTGATTTGTTATTCGAACATCAGTTGTGTCAGTAAGACACATATAATGGCCCCACAAAGTCTACCACACCCAAACCACATACAACTCAGGTGAAATTCTACAAAAAATTTACCAGGTTCAACAACCTGTAATTTTGTGAAATATTGAAGCAAATCAAAATCCTGGCAATATGCACACCTCTCGTATATGTACAACGATCCTGAGAAATTAAAAAAGTCTGTGTTTGAAAACCGTGAGAGGAGAACAATGTACCCTAGATGCAGACGGACAGTGGGTGACAGATGGACGGACAGACAGGGGTAAAACAAGATCCCCCCCCCCTCCCTCCTCCCCAACTATTTGTCGCGGGGGCATAAAAATAATGAAAACTGAATGGTGCTTTTTGTGAATAGCAATGACCGGTTTTGGCCATTATGTTGGGCAAAGGGTTAAATAATACATACATATTGTTCTAATACACACATTCATCCTGACCAAACAGAGATTTTACCACAAGAATTTACTGAAACATCTGTGCTAAGCGTGCCATTGTCTTCGATCATCAAAGACAACAGAACGCTGAGCACAGAAGTTTCAGTTGAAGTTTGATGATAACTCAACAATAACTTACCGATCAAAAACTTTTTCACATTTTCAATTTTTATTCTCCGCACTGTTATAAAATTATTTCCTTTTTCCGCATTAAAGCAAGAATTTAATGTAAGTAAGTTTTAAGACAGATATTACACTTGACCCAGGATATCTGGCCAGGTAATGGTCTTGAGCGTTTCCCTCAACCATTATCTGGCCAAATACCATGGGTCTTGTGTGTTATCTTTTACAGAATGAATGTAAGTATAAAGCACAAGAATATTGACATCCACTTAAATTTGATATGACCCGATATTCTCCTATTTTGGGGACAGATCTTTAGATCAGTCTAATTGGGGCACAATGGCAATTATGGATGTGGCCTGCATGGTGTGGAGAACTAGAGGGGGTATCAGTACCCCGTGGCTCACCAACAGGTGGCCAATGTAAAGGGGTGGCTGGAGTAAAAAAAAAAGTTCAAAACTTGCACACAGAAGTCCAAAATTAAAACAAATAAGCAGCTAAAGGGTTAAATAATATAATAATAACCCCTAAGAAACATGCTAACATAAAATAGGAACCATGGCAACATGCTACAAGGTAAGTCTCCACTTTGAAAAAAAGAAAGACAAACCTCAAAACCTGCACATAAAAGTAAAAAAAAAAAAGTATCACATTTGTTTCAATGGGTTAAAATTGCGAAAAATACACGGATAATGTCACAGTAACCACCATGGCAATATGCCAGTAAGGTGAAACCCTACCTGAAAAATATCCTCTTGGAAGAAAAGAAAGAAAAACCTCAAAATCTGCACATAAAAGTCAAAAAAGTATCACATTTGTTTCAAAGAGTTAAAATTTAGAAAAATACCCTGAAAATGTTACAATAACCAGCGTGGCAATATGTCAGTGAGGTAACAAACGTAACAAACATACAACAGGGTAAGGTAAATGAATCAAATTTAGCAGTCTACAAGCTGGTAAGCAGGTAATAATAATAATAATAACTCTTTGGCCAGCCGCTGATTTGTCGCGGTCCTCATAAGAGAAGGCCATCATTCCCCGTGCACCCCACCCCCTCTTCCCCTCCTCTCCTCCCAGCATTCAGATATAAACTGCTTAATAGTGTCCCTCACTTCCTCTTTTTCAATTTCTTCAATAAGCATTCCTACCCTCTCCCTCGTGTCCCCCTTCAGCCATCTATCCTTTGTTTCTTCACCCCACTTCTGCATTATTCTTCCAGTAAATTTTATTCTATGAGGTATATACTGTGGGCATTCCAAGAGAAAATGTTCCAGGGTCTCCACTACTCCAGAGTGGCACATTTGGCATCCCTTTTCCCCATCTCTCCCAATTTTTCCCCGAAGCTCCAGTGATCTTGATCTCAGTTTGAACAGCAGTGACCCTCCAAAGGTGCCATCTAGGTACTTCTCAAAAGCTGGCTTTTCTTTATATTGTAACCCCTGCAGTGATCTTTTCACGCTAACCCCTGCTCGCCAGTTTCGATTGCAATCTTCCATGACTCTCTCTTTGACAAACCTTTTGCCTTCTTTCATTCCTACTTCTATGTTTGTGACCTCTATAGAGTAATTGTCCATTAGTTCCCTCACATGTTTTGACCACCCCGTTTCTATATTAGAATTCCAAATGGTATCGAGCATCAATTTGCACCACCGGTTGTCAGGCAGGTTTCTCAAGTAGTTAAAGTAACACAGTTTTCCCAAATCTACCCTGTCCTTGATTTTCATCCACCCAAGCTCCCCCCTTACTGCTTCCAAAGCTGCAGCATTACTCGACCCTGTTATCCATCTGCCGGCATCATTTTGAGTATTTTCCAACTTCTTAGTAACGGTTTGGTTTAATGGAATCACGTCCGTGCCATACGTTATACTTGGTAAACCCACCCTCTCCCACAGTGTTTTCCCCACAAAGACCTTGTTGAAACTATTTTTCCCTAAAAGTTTTAGTTGGTTCAGAATTCTTTTCCCCTTCAGAATCAGTTTGGCTGAGTAATTTCTGTACACCCCTCTTCCCGTTATATTTATGCTTACCCCTAGATACTCATACTCTCCCGTTTCTCCTACAGTGATTTGTTTGCTTTCCCCTTCGGGGATTGAGAACTCCCCCACTCTCCATCTCTTCGTCATATCTACCTTACGTCCAACGGGTATTACCTTGCTTTTATTTTCATTTAGTTCGAGCCGCCAAGTGTTCCCATAACTACCAACAATTTCCAGCAATTTCTCTAGCCCCTGTTCAGTTCTAGACATTAACACCATGTCGTCCGCAAAGAATAAGCCTGGTATCTTTATGTCTCCAACATTTACCCCCTCCGCACTCTGAATTAGTTCGTGACAGTTTATCATGGCAGATTATCCTGTTGAGTTATGCTATTAATCTTGGCATAGCACAATGGGCGATTTAGAGCTTGGTACACTGACACTGGCTTATCAAAAGAAAATATGTAAGGCTTAATCATGCTGTATTGTTGTGGCGCTACTCAGCATAGGTAAATAATAGATGTCTTTGTGTTCTTACATTGTAAAAACATGAGTAACCCCTGGTAGAGGTTTGTTTACTTGACAACTCAGCTCACCTCCCGAAAAGAGTATATAAGCAGAAGACTTGCACTGGTCAAATCAAAACACAAATTTCGGACTCGCTAATCAAAGCCTCAATCAACACCCAATAAGGCAGCCACTTAACTCCTAACTTAACTCCTGCCCGGCACCTTAAAACTAAATAATAAATATGGAACGATTGGGCCCAAGCACGAGAGGATGTTACTGCCCTTACGAATGTAAAGATTCGTGCATTTCATACTCATGAAAAAGATCGATCCGCAAGTATACAGAAGAAGTCTCCTTGGCTACGAATCGAAATTAAGTATTTTTATTGTTTACTAATCATATATATTTCATTTTCAGGTTATTTTATTCAACTTTGTGGGGAGGTAGTTTAGTATAGTAACTGGGACAAAGTTAGGAGGTCTTTAATAAAACTGTGAGCGCTAAGTTGTCGAACGGTTCGTCGTGTTGCCTTTTGTCGCGTGTTTACAGTTTTCCCTGTCCGATCGCGTAATTTTGTTTTGATGATGGCGAGCAAGTCTGTTCAGACGGAGGTAAGTATGGAGGTAAATACGTGTAACATCGCGGTCCAGGTCAACGGTGCCAACGGGGTAAGTATTGGTGTGCAGACAGAGGTCACTGGGGGTGTCGGTCAGAGCCGGGTTGGTGGGGCCACCGATGGCGATATTGGGCTTGAAGTTTGTAAACAGTGTTCTATGATGTATGCGGACTGTCGTTCGATGGGATATGGAGAGGTATGTGCAAACTGTCAGGAAATCCTCCGCCTACTTGAGACAATTGTTAAGTTTGAGGGGGAGATAGCTGAGCTGAAGGGAAAACTTGGTAGGGCGGGGCTGTCTGGAGTTACGCCTGTGAAAGTAGCTTTCCGAGAAGGATGGATGGTTGTCGGTGGTTCCAAGAGGAAACATGGGGGTAGAACCTTTGATGTGAATGAGGTAGGTGATGAGGTGGGGGCTGCTAGAAAAGTACGTAGGACAGATGAGGGGGGCCCAGGCCGGAGCAATGCTGTAAAGCGTTTGGCGTGGACTATCAAAAGTGGTAGGAAAGGGGGGCCAGAGAAGCAGGTAGATAGGGGTGTAAAGCCCAAAGGCAGTGGGGAGTGCAGCACCAGAAACAGATTTGATGTGCTCGATTCGGTAGAGTCAGAGGAGGGGATGGAGGTAGTTGCAACAGATAGTAGCTTGGGGTCTAGGCCAGGAAAAAGACCAGGGGAGTAGTCCAGGTAGTTCAGGGCCTGGAAAGAGACGGAGGGACAAGGATAGGAGTAATCCTAGGTCAAAGATACCGATACCGATAGTGATTCCGAGTGGGGCTGTTGGAGAGGAAGAGGACGCTGTAAACAATAGGAGACTAGAGGAGATAAATAGGGCGAGGGCCAAAAGTAAGTTGGTGGTTGCGGGAAGTAGCATAGTTCGGGGGATCGACAAGGTTGTCTGTGGTCCGGACAGTAAAAATAGAACAGTTCTGTGCTTTCCGGGGGCTAAAGTGGAGGACCTGAGGGATAGAGTGGACGGTATTGTAGCTGGGTCGGGGCCTGATCCGGTAGTGGTATTACATGTGGGGTCCAATAACATCCGGGAGAGGAAATCAGTTCGTTTGGTGGACACATACAAGGACCTAATTAGTAAGCTACTTACCAGGAATGCTCGGATCATCGTTTCAGGGGTGCTCCCCGTTATGGGTGGTGGGAATGAGAGGAACTCGCGGATTATGGCACTAAACGAGGAGCTGGAAGAGCACTGCAAAGACTTGGGAATACATTTCATTGACCACTGGGATTCATTCTGGGGACAAGGAGAGTTGTATGGGCGAGACGGATTGCATTTAAGTAGGATGGGTACAGACCTGTTGGGCCAAAAAATTTTACAGGTGGCTGGGCCTTTTTTGGAGAAAAGGGGGGTAGGGGACCACAGCCGATAACCCAGAGGGGCACAAATGCTGGGAACATAGGAAGAACAACAAACATGCACAACACAGGGACATACCAGGGGTATAATAATGTGCCAGTGATGACAAAAAAACAAAGATTCATTAAGTTTGGGTACTGCAACATCCAGGGTCTGCACAAGAAAGTAAGCGAAATATCAACAATGATGGACGAAGGAGACTTCGATATAATGGGTCTAAGTGAGACGTGGATACGACGGGATGAGCGGGTTGATCAGATGAAGGGTTGCGTGTGGATAGGAGCTGGGCGAACTGAGGGTCAGAAACGGGGTGCGGGTGTTGGCATCTACGCTAAAGAGGAATTACAGCCCTCATTGATTACAGATCTCACAGAAGCAAGGACTCAGATTCCAGTATCCAACGAAATAGTCTGGGCAAAAATCAAGTTAGGAAGCAGGAGTGTTGCCGTTGGTGTTGTATACTTAGCAGTGGAGGGAAGTAAGCCCGAGTGGAATGATTCAATATATACAACTCTTAGATCGAATATCACAGAGCTTGAAAGCAGAGGATTCAGTATTGTCCTAATGGGGGACTTCAATGGGCACATCGGGGATAAGGAGGAGGGCATACAGGGAGGTGATAGGAAAATTAACACGAATGGGAGGAAGATGTTGGACCTATCAAAAGAGCTTGGTTTAAAGATCCTGAACAGGGATGCGAAATGTAAGGGTAAATGGACCTGGGAGAGGAACGATAAGAAAACAATAATTGATTATATACTCACTGACGTTAGCGTATGGAGGGAGGTTATAGATGTAGTAATAGATGACGAGGGAAAAAATGACTTGGGTAGTGATCACAACCTGATAACAGTTAAGATTATGGGCAAAAAGACGAATAGAGACAGAAATACCTTCAAGGAAGTTTGGGGACTAAAACAAGGAGCCGACTGGAAGCAGTTTCGGGAAAAACTAAAACCAAGTCTTGAATGTATACCTAGGGATGCAAATGTCCAGAGTATTTCAGATGGCATAGTAAATAGCCTAACAGAGGCAGGGAAGGATTGTATAGGAAGGGTGAGGGTCCCAACGAGAGAGCTCGGATACAGGGTTAACGAGGGACTGAAAAAGGCTATAAAAGAAAGGAAGGTAAAATGCGCTGCTTACAGAAGAAGTAGGAAGCTTAAAGGGGTGGATAACAATGACACGAGACTAATGAAAGGAGAATATGAACTGGCACGAAAAAAGGTGAATGAGATAAAGAATAATAATAGGAAGGAGCGCAATTGCAGTCTTGCCAGAACAATAAAGAAAACGGGGGATTCGAGCTCAAACGTATTTTGGAACTGGGTAAATAAACGGGGGAAAAGTAGTGTGCAGAGGATCAAAGTGGATGGGGAAAGTACAGAAGATAAAGGCCGTATCGCCTCAGAGTTAGTCAAGCACTGGGAAAAGATAAACGATAGGCGATGGGGCAGTGGGTCCCCACCAAAAAGAAATACACTGGTGGAGGAGAACCTATCCAATCGTGTATGTAGCGAAATAACGGCAGAAGAAGTGCGGAACGTGGTCTCGAAATTAAAAAATGGTAAAGCGGGAGGGACTGATGAAATTCCGAACGAATTCCTCAAAAATGGAGGGGAGGCACTTATTGAAGTCCTGACAAACCTTTTCAACCTGGCTCTGCGAAAGCAAAAGGTCCCCAGAGAGTGGAGGGAAAGTAAGGTGTCGTTCATACACAAAAAGGGGGATAAGGAAGTTCTAGATAACTATAGGGGGATATCAGTTAGTAGTAACATCGGAAAAGGATTCTGTAAGGTCATATACGGTAGACTTGAGGAAGTTATTGAAGAGAAAGGTTTTTTAGGAGAAATTCAAAATGGTTTCAGGAAAGGTCGAAGAGTCACTGATCACCTATTTACACTCACCCAACTGATAGAATCAACAAAGGCTGAAAAGAAAAAGATGTTTCTGGCATTTCTAGATGTGAAAAAAGCGTACGACCGAGTGTGGAGGGAAGGTATGTGGCGAAAGCTCGAGGGCATCGGACTGGGGAGGTGACTTTGTGGGAATCATGAAAGCACTGTATACAGATGTGCAAAGCCAACTCAGTCTAGGGAGTATCACTACAAAACGAGTCCCTATGGATATAGGCCTCAAGCAGGGGTGTATCTTTTCACCGATTTTGTTTGCATTGTATGTTAAAGATTTAGGGGACGAACTAATTCAGAGTGCGGAGGGGGTAAATGTTGGAGACATAAAGGTACCAGGCTTATTCTTTGCGGACGACATGGTACTAATGTCTAGAACTGAACAGGGGCTAGAGAAATTGCTGGAAATTGTTGGTAGATATGGGAACACTTGGCGGCTCAAACTAAATGAAAATAAAAGCAAGGTAATACCCGTTGGACGCAAGGTAGATATGACGAAGAGATGGAGAGTGGGGGAGTTCTCAATCCCCGAAGGGGAAAGCAAACAAATCACTGTAGGAGAAACGGGAGAGTATGAGTATCTAGGGGTAAGCATAAATATAACGGGAAGATGGGTGTACAGAAATTACTCAGCCAAACTGATTCTGAAGGGGAAAAGAATTCTGAACCAACTAAAACTTTTAGGGAAAATAGTTTCAACAAGGTCTTTGTGGGGAAAACACTGTGGGAGAGGGTGGGTTTACCAGGTATAACGTATGGCACGGACGTGATTCCATTAAACCAAACCGTTATTAAGAAGTTGGAAAGTACTCAGAATGATGCCGGCAGATGGATAACAGGGTCGAGTAATGCTGCAGCTTTGGAAGCAGTAAGGGGGGAGCTTGGGTGGATGAAAATCAAGGACAGGGTAGATTTGGGAAAACTGTGTTACTTTAACTACTTGAGAAACCTGCCTGACAACCGGTGGTGCAAATTGATGCTCGATACCATTTGGAATTCTAATATAGATACGGGGTGGTCAAAACATGCGAGGGAACTAATGGACAATTACTCTATAGAGGTCACAAACATAGAAGTAGCAATGAAAGAAGGCAAAAGGTTTGTCAAAGAGAGAGTCATGGAAGATTGCAATCGAAACTGGCGAGCAGGGGTTAGCGTGAAAAGATCACTGCAGGGGTTACAATATAAAGAAAAGCCAGCTTTTGAGAAGTACCTAGATGGCACCTTTGGAGGGTCACTGCTGTTCAAACTGAGATCAAGATCACTGGAGCTTCGGGGAAAAATTGGGAGAGATGGAGAAAAGGGATGCCAAATGTGCCACTCTGGAGTAGTGGAGACCCTGGAACATTTTCTCTTGGAATGCCCACAGTATATACCTCATAGAATAAAATTTACTGGAAGAATAATGCAGAAGTGGGGTGAAGAAACAAAGGATAGATGGCTGAAGGGGGACACGAGGGAGAGGGTAGGAATGCTTATTGAAGAAATTGGAAAAGAGGAAGTGAGGGACACTATTAAGAAGTTTATATCTGAATGCTGGGAGGAGAGGAGGGGAAGAGGGGGTGGGGTGCACGGGGAATGATGGCCTTCTCTTATGAGGACCGCGACAAATCAGCGGCTGGCCAAAGAGTTATTATTATTATTACTCTCCCCCACAGCGACAAGCACACACACAGCACATACCACAGGAGAGTATGTTACTGCCCTTACGAATGTAAAGATTCGTGCATTCCATACTCTCCACACACACACAGCAGACACCACAAGGACACGCAACTAAAGAGGTGCTACTTTTATCTTTACAGTTTACATATTCTAATGAAAACTAATTCTACTTTCTTCTTTTAAGCAGGTACACAGAAGATGTTTTTTGGACCAGCTCCCCAATAACCGCTACAGACAGTCTAACCGTTATGGAAACAGTCACCCCACGGTTCCAGAACATCCTCCGCTCCATCCCTAAAAGTGGTCAACCACTTTAAGGGAGGCGAGCGTTGGTCCTGCGTCCCGCCTCTGCCCCTTTTTGTAAGCGCATTTGCGCATGTTTTTGTCCCAACCCAATAGGTTTACAATGCAGGCCTGCCCCCGAACCAGGGAAGTTCGGGTCTTCTTCTTGGTGGTCCCCGAAAGGGGTCGTTGTTGTTTTCCTTCAAAGAGTCCAACTATAACAGAGACAGCCTGAGGCAGATTATACTTGCCAGTGATGGCCATCACTCATTATCATCCTCGAAGCGGCAGACTATACTTGCCCGAAAATCCAGATCGACTGCATCCTCGGGGAGAGGTAGTACCTTTGTGAGAGGACCCAACCTCCCACACTGGTCCTCACCCGAGGGTCCAACCGACATCAGTCAGCGAGACCGCCTACCCACAACTGGAGACACCTGCTGAGTACCGGATCCTTTTCCTCCTTCGACACGCCTAGACATGTGACAGCCATCATATACAGCTACCAAGGGTCGAAAGGGGCTTGTCCCCCATACCATCCCTGCGCGCCTTCGGCGCGCGAAATCATTTCCTTTCGATTGGTCAAATCAGACGTACGTCGTTTTCATTATCATCGTTCATTCATCAGACATCAAGACAATTAAGAAAAGTGATTTTTATCATATTCTTAATATTAAAAGAGTATAAACCTTATTAACACATTTTAACACTTCTAATACTGATTCATCATGGCAGCTTATATGAAAAAATCCACCTTTGACATACAAGAGAGAAGACGGGAGGAGAACAAAAAGAGGAAACAAGAGAGAAGGGACAGAGAGAACGCAGCTAGAAGGGGAAACAAGGTAAGTGAGAGTCTTTCTACCAATTCTAGTGTTGGGGGTGATGATAGGGCAAGTCCAGACTGTGGGGGGTATATTCCAGCTCAGTTCCTGGAGGAACTCAGAGGGCTTAGAGAACAGATTGCCCATCTGACAAAAAAACTAGAAAAGAAGGAGGCCAAAATTGAGGAAAATGAGGCCTTTATTAGGGACTTGTTTAAGGGAAGCCTTACTCAGTCCATAGCTTCACCTGTCTCACCTGTCTCGCCTGTCTCTCCCATCAGGGAGATCCAGGTAGTGGCAGAGGTTCATAAAGTCCCTGAAACTCTGATCACGCCTACAGAACAAACTGAGGAGAAGGAGTCGGATACTCAGGTTAAATGTGCCTCTGTGCACAAAACTTACGCTGAGGCGGCGGGGGGTGTCAAAGCACATGAGGTGTCTGCAATGGGCACACTGAGTGCTGAGTCCCCAGTAGTCTCGGCAGACTCTGATTTACTGGATCCCGCTGATCCACTGAACAGCAAGGTCTTCTGCCCTGACAAGGATATAGCGGAAATGTTGGCCACGCCAACAGGTCTGGGTGATAGCCTGCCCCAGTCTTCAGACCTCTTGGCCAGCACCACCACGACTACTAAAACACCCAACAAAAGAAAGAAAATAAGTCTAGAGCCTGAGGTGGAAACACAGGAAGTGGCGGATGAGGAGGGGTTCATTCACACTTTTGATAGACAGCCGAAAAAAGTGAGGAACTGCCCCTCCTCACCCTCTGACTCCTCTGCCTCCACCTCCGGCTCGGGATCTGATCCAATCTCAGCCTCAAAGTTATTAACCGCTCCTAATATACCACCGCTCATGGAGAGACCCTGGAATAAAGTTGTAGCCAGTAATACAATGAATCTTAATCAAAACTCTAACATCAATAGGGGGAAACGGACTCTACCCGCTTCCACCAGTGCCGTAAGCAAAAACGGTAGGAATAGCCAAAGAGACAACAAAGATCACAGTTCCCCTAGATCTGTAGTTGTAGTCACCAGGGTTCACCCCGACACGCCCAGGGAACTCATTAATCAGGGGCTGCAGAATTGCAAATGGGAAAGATTTACTTCAAAGGCCACAGGCAAGACGACGTGGAAATTAAAAGCCGTATGCCCCAATCAGGAAACCAAATCAGGAATGCTAGCCAACGGAATAATCATTAATAATAGACGGCACGTTGTGGAAGAATACAGATCTACTCCTCCCCCGATTCAGTGCCACAAATGTCAGAAGTTCGGACATATGGCCAACAAAGGCAGAGGGATCCTAACCTGCATGAAATGTGGAGGTAATCACCTCAGCAAATCATGCAGATTAGAATCCCCCTCCTGCCCCAATTGTAAAGAAAACCACCCAAGCAGCTACCGAGGATGTCCCCATTATAAGAAGGTTAAAACAAGCATAGAACTAAAAAACCTACACCTAACCAAGCCTGAAAACGCCTCATCTCCTCATGCCGTCTGCTCCCTTATCGCGGGCGCACTCTACTCAGTTTTACAAAAACATGTCAATACCAATTTGGGTGACATCTGCCAAGATGTCAGCCGATCCGCGTCCAGACTCTTCAAGACCCAAATCTCCGAATCCTTAGTAAAAGCTGCTATCAACACTAATTAAAACCACCGACTATCCGTATCGGAACACCGTAACTAAATATCAACCCCATCATGAATAAGTTACAAATAGCCGTGTGGAACGCTAGAAGCGTTAATAATAAAAAAA
Organism: Pictodentalium vernedei; assembly: GCA_031216915.1. NCBI lineage: Eukaryota > Metazoa > Mollusca > Scaphopoda > Dentaliida > Dentaliidae > Pictodentalium > Pictodentalium vernedei. Next base: position 561,663,315 of record CM062296.1, read on the forward strand.
ACTTCAAATGAGCCGATACTTCGAAGGTACAGACATTGTCTGTATCTGCGAAAGTTGGCTTCAACCCAGCAAGAATTTTTCAGTCAGCGGGTTCAGGACTATAAGAAGAGACCGACAAACCACCAAAGGTGGCGGCGTCGCTCTTCTAATAAAGCAGAACATGAAAACTAAAACAATAAAAACCAATCACCTCGATGCAGAGGTGATTGCAACTGAAATCACTGTCGACAACAAAAACATCGAGATTGTTTGTTATTATAACGACCCAAGCAAAATTGTTTCTGACACTGTCTTTGAATTCTTTACGAGGAAATACAAACACTGCATCTTCCTCGGCGACTTCAATGCCAAACACTTGTACTTTGGCTGTAACAAAACCTCCCCTAACGGTGAAGCCCTCCTTGAAATCACTAAAAAGCATAACCTTCATGTGGTTATGAATGACAGCTCTGCAACTTATATCAGTAATAACCCATTATTTTCATCCGAGATCCTCGATCTAATTATCGCCAGTGACTCTCTGATAAATCACATAGATGACCACTGGGTCGGCGATGACGACTAAGGCAGCGATCACCTCCCGGTCCATGCCTCACTGCTGCTAGGAAATGGCCCACTCAGGTACCCCCCCCCCCCCCCCCCCCCCCACTCTCCGCAGAAATTTTAGAAAAATTAATTGGAACCTCTATCGTGACATCATCGATGTCAAACTCACAAACACCCCCCATCCAATGCAACGGAACTCGAAACCCAATGCGAGGGCATAGAGAAAATCATTAACTCAACCCTAAACGAAATATGCCCAAAAGAAGAAGTACGCCCCTGGAGAAATACTATCTCGGGCGACACACTCTCACTAATCAAAACTAAACGGAAAGCTCTTCGCGCTCTTAAAACCGAAACTGACCCCGGTAAGAAAGCTGACCTCAAAAAAACATATAACCGTCTTCATGGGGAGGTCAAGAAAGCCCTCCAAGCTGAAAAACAAGCAAACTGGGAAAATGCAACAGCCGATCTAAACGGAGTCCAGGATGCCAAAAAATTCTGGGACTCCTTCAAAACCCTAACTGGGCAAAAAAACAAAAGCCGCAGGCAAACCTCTTAAGAAGGAAGACGGTTCCTTCACGCGCACCGACAAAGAAAAGGCCGACACCTTTGCTGACCTCCTAAGAAAAACGCATCGCCCGCATCAAGGCGCGGGCAACGACGACGCCGCCATAAACGCCATTGATGACTACATCAATGAACACCCTGATATCTTCCGTGACCCCAAATTCGATAACGAGCCAGAAGACGGGGATGACGATGACCTCGTCATCCCCATCACTAACGACGAAATCATCAACGTAATAAAAAAATGCAAAAATTCCTCCTCACCCCGGCGAAGACGAAGTAAGCTACAAAATTCTAAAACAAAGCCCATACTCCCTAATCGAAAAACTAAAAAAACTGTTCAACGCATGCCTCACCCATGGCTATTTTCCAAAATGTTGGAAAAAAGCCATCGGTGTCATGATACCAAAACCGGACAAGGACCCCTCCGATCCAGCCAGCTACCGCCCAATCAGCCTACTCAGCTGCATTGGTAAGACATTCGAACGAATCCTTACCAATCGGTTCAGGGGGCACCTTGAAGACAACGATTTTTTTAATAAATGGCAAAGAGCCTATAGAAACCGCAAAGAAGGCATCGAACATGTCTACCGACTAGTTACCCAAATGAAGGCCGCTATCAATAATCAGCAAATAGGCGCGGCAGTCCTGTTAGACGTCGAAAAAGCATTTGACTCCGTCTGGCACAATGGAATGCGCTACAAATTATCAGAAATGAAACTCCCCAAGAAACTCCTCAGATTACTATCCTCTTTCTTAAATGATCGCGAAATTAAAGTCAGAGTGAACAATGAAATGTCTGACAGTGTCCCCCTTGAAGCAGGCACCCCCAAGGATCCGTCCTGATCCCCCTCCTTTACATCCTCTATGTAAATGACCTTAACTTCTCCGAAGATCGTGTACAAGTCTCCCAATTCGCGGATGACAAGGGCCTTTGGGACTCTAACAATACGGCCAATCTGCTCCAAAAACCCCTGCAACGCGCTCTCGATGACCTAGAACAATGGTGTGCCAAATGGAGAATTAAGCTAAACGCCAATAAAACCCAACGAATCATCTTTACTCGAAAGAAAAATAAACGAGATTTTGACCTAAAACTTATGGATAACACCCTCCCAGAATGCAAAGAAGCGAAATTCCTGGGCATCACCATTGATCAGAAACTATCAATCAACAAACATACCGACGACATGGAGAAAAAAGCTACTAAACGAATCAACTTACTGAAAATGCTCAAGGGAACTTCATGGGGGCCAACCAGTCCACCCTACTCAAACTATACAAATCCTTTGTGCGCCCAGTACTTGAATACGGTGCAATAATACTAACTGACCTCAACCAAACTAATATGGGAAAACTCCAGAGGGTCCAAAATCACGCGCTTAGAGTTGCCCTTCGCGCCCCATGGGACACACCCATAAAAACACTCCACGACAGGGCCGATATCCCCACCATTAAAGCCTGCCTAGCCACCCTGGCCGCGAAAAATCATGACCGGTTAGCAGACAGCTAACTAATCTCCGATCTAGGAGTAATTTGCGAAAGCCGACAAAAGCCCAAAAATTGCAATCAAAACTAAGACCGCTCGAATAAAAACTAGGGAATGACAAGGTGAACTGCGATCCCCGACGCCCGCAAATACCCCTAAACTAAACTAAAATAAATAAGTCCGCAACTAGCGAAGGGTACAACAGGAAAGAAACACCCTCGGGTGTGGTCTAGTGTGCTAGACCTGTTGCCCTTCCGCTGACAGCCTCGGAACTCAACCCGCATTAAACGATCGCGATCCCCGACACCCTCAACTTCAAATAAACTTAAACTAACCTAAATAAGGCCACTTCCAGCGAAGGACACAACAGGAAAGAAACACCCTCGGGTGTGGTCTAGTGTGCTAGACCTGTTACCGTCCCGCTGCAAACTAGGAAGTTCAGCTCACTTAAAACGCTCGCGATCCCCTACACATTAAAACTAAATAATAAATAGGGAACGATTGGGGTCCCAAGCACGAGAGTATGTTACTGCTCTTACGAATGTAAAGATTCGTGCATTTCATACTCTCCCCCACAACGACAATCACACACACAGTACAACACCACACGAGAGTATGTTACTGCCCTTACGAATGTAAAGATTCGTGCATTCCATACTCTCCACACACACACAGCAGATACCACAAGGACACGCAACTGAAGAGGTGCTACTTTTATCTTTACAGTTTACATATTCTAACGAAAACTAATTCTACCTTCTTCTTTTAAGCAGGTACAGAAGATGTTTTTTTTTTTTTTTTTTTTTTTTTTTTTTACCAGCACCCCAATAACCGCTACAGACAGTCTAACCGTTATGGAAACAGTCACCCCCACGGTTTCTGAAAACATCCTCCGCTCCATCCCTAAAAGTGGTCAACCACTTTAAGGGAGGCGAGCGTTGGTCCTGCGTCCCGCCTCTGCCCCTTTTTGTAAGCGCATTGCGCATCTTTTTGTCCCAACCCAATAGGATTACAATGCTGGCCTGCCCCCAAACCAGGGAAGTTCGGGTCTTCTTCTTGGTGGTCCCCGAAAGGGGTCGTTGTTGTTTCCTTCAAAAGACATCCTATCTAACTGAGACAGCCTGAGGCAGATTATACTTGCCAGTGATGGCCATCACTCAATATCATCTCCGAAGTGGCAGACTATACTTGCCTGAAAACCCAGACCGACTGCACCCTCGGGGAGAGGTAGTACCTTTGTGAGAGGACCCAACCCCTCACACTGGTCCTCACCCGAGGGTTCAACCGACATCAGTCAAAGAGACCATCACGACGCCGCAACCGGTGACACCTGCCGAGTACCTGAACCTGTTCCTCCTTCAACACGAGTAGACATGTGGAAATTAGTCACTTACAGTCAACGAGGGTCGAAAGGGGCTTGTTCCCCATATCGTCCCTGCGCGCCTTTGGCGCGTTAAACCATTCCATTCTGGTCAAATCAGATTCATTCGTGGGTCATTCACACATCTGACTTCAGAGCGTGAACATCACCCAGATAGCCATGGAACTACCAGATAGACTAGTGAAAGCCATTTCAGCTCTGGGCGTCTCATGCCCTGTCTCCTGGACTATCCAGGAAATAGGCTTGAGTGTCCACCTGAAAGTGGAGTTTGAAATTGAGAAGCCAACAACAACACCAACCTCTTCGGGGAGAGGTAGTACCTTTGGAGAGAGGACCCCCTCTCCCACTGGTCCTCACCCGAAGGGGCACGGAGGCCCTGAAAAGAGACAGCACAAGAAGAAGAAGAAGAGCCCATCGACCAAGCGCAGGGACGCCCGGCGCTTGGAGGCCTTCCGGAATAGGAAGAAAGAGTTGAGTGAGGGGGTGGAGGCTCTGGAGGCAGCCGCCAGTTCCCCTCCTAGTCCCACTGGTACACCCAATCAACTGCCGGCTCCTGAGCCGGTACAGTTGGATGAGGAACGTCCAGTGGAGACTGAGGAGGAACTGGAAGTTGCTTTTTCACCGCCTCCCATCCCTCACTCCCCTCTTCCTTTACTACCGGAACGCCTGGACCTGGAAGATGCGGCCAATTTGTCGACAGAAGAACTCCTCAAAAGATCCAAAGCATTACTAGAAGAGAGCTACAAATACTGTCCTAAAGAGATGCACACCACAGCGGCCCGAGAAATCCAAACCATATCAACATCACCATCACAACCACCTCCAAAGAAAAAACACAGAAAAAGGAACAAACGCGGCTAAACCTCCTCCTTCCTTTTCCTCCCTTGACACGCCTAGACATGCAATACGAATCTTCTACAGTCTCCGAGGGTCGAAAGGGGCTTGTCCCCCATATCGTCCCTGCGCGCCTTCGGCGCGCGAAATCATTTCTTTCGGCGTCTTGTGTTTAACTGGTCAAATCACCTCATAATCATCCTCGAAGCGGCAGACTATACTTGCCCGAAAATCCAGATCGACTGCACCCTCGGGGAGAGGTAGAACTTTTGTGAGAGGACCCAACCTCTCACACTGGTCCTCACCCGAGGGTTCAACCGACATCAGCCAAGAGACCATCACGACGCAACTGGTGACACCGGCCGAGTATTCGAAGCAGTTCCTCCTTCAACACGCCTAGACATGTGAGAACGAATCAGCTACAGTCAACGAGGGTCGAAAGGGGCTTGTCCTCCATACCGTCCCTGCGCGCCTTCGGCGCGTGAAATCATTCCTTTCGATTGGTCAAATCACCAGATACCTCAAATCACATACGGCATCCTATCTCCCAGAAGGCTTGATGGATGACTCCCGGTTTTTCAAAACTAAACTGTTGGAGCTTTCTCCACTTCTTTTTTGTAACCGCTATGGTCATATACCGGGGCCGCGACCAAACCGGCGTTGCTGTTTGGTTTTCTTTTCCTATTCTTCCCTTAAACTTGCCATCGCACAACATTACATTCTGGCTCGCCACCATGGTGGGACTCAAACCTCTGCCATCGCCGAACTGGAACCGAATAGAGCCCACTCTCTAATAGTTTTAAAGGCGTTGAGGGATTGAGTTATTGACCATCTAACACTACAAAGTAAACTGCTGGGTATTCTAACCGCGTGCATACCCCCCTCAGACTCCATTTTGGGCAATAGGAAAGCTAGGCCTGTGTGATCCAAGTGAAATAAAATAAGGTTAACCGGGTCGCAAGGGATTTGTAAATCCCACATCGTCCCTGCGCGCCTTCGGCGCACTAAAACCTTTCATTCATCGGTCAAATCACCATCAGTAGTTTGACCAGTGCATGTAAATAAATATCTGACGTTATATATTCTTTTTCATTGAAGGTGAGTCTAGTTGTTCAGTAATTTATTTGTATTTCATTTTAGAACCCTAAGTCAATATGCGCTTGGTATGCACTCACATATATTCTGTTGGAACTGGCTAAACATTCTTTGAATGTTTGGCGAGTTTCAATGGATAAACAATACATTTTGGGCTATGGAAGAGTTAGTTCGAAAAATCATTTCGTCAATAATGTGTATATAATTGTAAGTAATTTGAGAAGTGAAAATACCTACTTGTGAACATTCACCAGTTAAAATTCGTGAATGCCACGGAGTATGTGTCTGTGTATTTATTTTAATTATCGAAATGCAAATCTTGAGAGGTATGACATATACGTTGTTTTAAACTCAAATTATTAGCAGCTTTAAGCAGTGTTTATTAATCATTTATATGTTCCACAGAAGTTCGCAAGAGCTGTTGATTCCCAGATCAATGGAGCTCTGGTGAACTTCTGTGAAACATAAGCACGTGCTAGGCCATGGTGTTATATTTTAGAATAACACAGGGCAAAGTGAGTTGGCTCTTGGAGGTCATATTGAAGTATTAATTGGCAAGAATTATAATTATTTACTCGCGGGAAAAACGAGGCACTGTTGATATCCAGAAATGTGGATACAGAATCATAATTTGATAGGAATCTTTTGATATTAGACAAGGAGCTTGCCAAAATGTTTAAAGTTGTCTAACAGGCAAATGAGGTAATAGGAGCTTTGACTTGTCCTTTATTTCTTTAGAAGCTGTAAAAATAAAAACTGTATATGTTCTTGCAGTATTGTTCGAAGGAGGCAAATCTGAGGAAGAGCTACTGAAGCTCTATCCTAAGATTTGCCAAAACAAAATATTTAGTTCAGAGTGTGTATTGCAAAAAAATGACCTTAGGTATTTATTTTTATATAAACAAACTGGTTTACTTATTTTGCCTAAAGGTTAGAGTCCAATTCTCATGTGGCCGTAACCAAATAATAAATTGTAGCTCATGGAGCTTGTCACAATATAGAGCTCGGGGAGCTTGACACAGTGTGTAACTCAAGGAGCTTGCTGCAGTAAAAATATATGTTCTCGTCTTGTTTCACAAGCAAATGAAGCGAATAGAGCTAAGACTCCATTTCCTTTATTTGCTTGGAAACGAACATGCCAGTATAGCCAAAGTTATTTATTGGTGTTTATGGTCACTTTTATGTGGACTTCACCGTTTGGAATTGCCATTCACATAATTGTATTTTAGTATTGTTTCCCTGGCTGACGCAGCAAGGGGAGCATGCTACGGCTCTTCTTCCTTCCTCTGCTTGGAAACAATCTGGATACATCGGCGCAAAGAGCTTACTGCTGTAAAAAAAACTCAACTAGTCTTGTTTTGCAAGCAAGCGAAGTAAATGGAACCTTTGGCCCTATTTCCTTCACTTGCTTGAAAACAAGGCAACCTGTTTTAATTCTTATGTTTATGTCCAAAATGTGGACTCGGTTCCAAGGCAAGCTGACATGAGTAATTTAATTGGGCAACAACAAATTTGTGTTGGTTCAGTTCTAGAATTCGCCTCCCTTGTTCACGTTGCCTTAATCGGCCGTGTGAACAAGTGTGCTGGCCGTCCCTAGGCCTGGGATGGCTGCTCTTATCTTGACGTTATGATATTGCCATAATTGTTACACTGCCAAAATGTATAGAACCATATGTTGCTTTAACCCTGAGGGTACAAGACACAGATCCCTAAGGGACACTTTGTAAGTTTTGTCTTTATACCTGTATTCAAAATAACCATCAGTAGTTTGACCAGTGCATGTAAATAAATATCTGACGTTATATATTCTTTTTCAATGAAGGTTATCCCACCCAAATAAAAAAAAACCTACAATACTAACATAAAATAGGAACCATGGCAATATGCTACAAGGTAAGTCGCCACTTGGAAGAAAAGAAAGACAAACCTCAAAACCTGCACATAAAAGTAAAAAAAAGGTATCACATTTGTTTCAAGGGGTTAAAATTGAGAAAAGTACCCTGTCACAGTAACCACAATGGCAATATGTCGGTAAGGTGAAACTCTACTTGAAAAATATCCACTTGGAAGAAAAGAAAGACAAACTTGGCCTCAAAACTTGCACATAAAAGTCAAAAAAGTATCACATTTGTTTCAAAGGGTTAAAATTTAGAAAAATACCCTGAAAATGTTACAGCAACCACCATGGCAATATGCCAGTGAGGTAAAACTCCACAAATATCAAAACCTGCACACAAAAGTACAAAACCTGCACACAAAAGTCCAAAATTAAAGTAAATAAGCAGCTAAAGGGTTAAATAATATAATAATAGCCCCAAGAAGCATCCTAACATAAAATAGGAACCATGGCAATATGCTACAAGGTAAGTCGCCACTTGGAAGAGAAGAAAGACAAACCTCAAAACCTGCACTTAAAAGTAAAAAAAACATCAAAACCTGCACACAAACGTCAAAATAAGTCCAAAATTTGATTTAAAGGGTTAAAATTAAGACAAAATACCCTGGAAAGAGTTAAATGTTATCGTGAACCCCCATAGCAATATGCAAAGAAGAAAACATTTTTTTAAAAAGCACAAAAATCCAAACCTGTAAACAAAAGAAGTCCTAAATTGAAGTAATTAAGCAGGAAAAGGATTAAAGAATACAACGTAGCCCCAAGATGCATGTTTACATACAATAGAAATCATGGACATGTGCTACAAGGTAAATCTACACTTGGAAGAAAGGGGGGAAAAACCCATGAAAACCTGCACGCAAACGTCAAAATAAGTCTAAAAATCTATTCAAAGGGTTAAAAAAATTTAAAAATGCACTGGAAAGATATCAATGTTATAATAACCACCACTGCAATATGCAGTGAGGTCAACCTCAATTTAATTTTTTTTTTATCACAACCTGTACATAAAAGTAAAAAGCTGTAAGACTAAGTCCAAAACCTGTACATAAAAGTCCAAAATTGAAGTAATTCAGCGGGAAAAGGGTTAAAGAATACAAACTTAGCCCTAAGATGCATGTTTACATACAATAGAAAGCATGGCCATATGCTGCAAGGTAAATCTCCACTTGGAAGAAAGGGAAAAAAAACATCAAAACCTGCACGCAAACATCAAAATAAGTCTAAAATTTGATTCAAAGGGTTAAAATTAAGACAAAATACCCTGGAAAAGAGTTAAATGTTATAGTGAACCACCATAGCAATATGCAGAAACTAAAAAAAAATTTTAAAAAGCCAAAAAATCAAAACCTGTACACAAAAGTTCAAAATATTTGAGAGCGGACGCCGACATGAGGGCTATGCCATAGGCTCACACAACTAACGTTGGTGAGCCAAAAAGCACCGGTATTTTCTACTTCTTGGCATCTGTTTTAGGTCCCCGTCTTAAAATGATAGTTTATAACCCCTTGTTATAGGTCTTCATCATGATCACTAGTTCCCACCACCCTTCGATGTAAGTTTACTTGACCAACTCGAGAATGCTTCTCAGTATCCTAGTGTCGAGCCAAAGTCCAAGCTGAATGTAAATTATGCATGGTGTTTACTGTGAAATGCCACGAACATGAATATAATAGATCGCAGGCTTTAAACGCATGATCGTATAGAATTCACCACTGAAAACAATTGCCGTCGACAGTGTCGTATACGACACTGTCAACGCCGATTGCTTTTCAATGGCGAACTCTGTGGGTTTTTAAACAAAAATATTTATCTGTTACATTGTTTGCTTCCCAGGTAAGCTCTAAGCTAAATTGCAAGCATCAGGGAAAACTGGCCAAATGAAATATTGTCGAAACACTGCAAAAGTTTGGAAAAAGTTTCAAACTCCGCATAATTTGGGTGCAAATGATCATATTTGGGCATAACGTTTACCGTCGTTAGTTGGGAAGAATTTAAAGGCCTGTTTAGAGAATGAATTCTTTCCCTGGAGAGAGTTCTCTTGAGCCCTATTCATTTCAAGAATATACATGGATAAGCCCCCCCCCCCCCCCCCCTACACACACACACCCGAACTTCCATCGTCTCTTTGAGACTTTGAAAAACTTTCTTTTCAGATGACCCTGGTCTTAATGAGGACCCTTACATTATTACTCCAACCTCTCACTTTCTGCAGGAACATAAAACCGAGGAATGTTCAGAATACAAAATGTATGGAATGTGCAGAATATCAAACCAAATACACTAAGTACATGATTCTTCCAAAAAAAGATGGAATGAAAAATGAAATCTGTTTATAATTGCCAACAAATTGACATCTCTGCATACATATCCTATCAACACAATGAAATATTTATAGCCTTTTTAGCTCATCTTGACAAAGTCAAGCTGAGCTAATCTCATCGCTTCCCGTCCGTCGTCCGTCGTCTGTCGTCCGTCGTCCGTCGTCCGTCAACACCATGTTTTGGTCTTCTCCTCCAAAGCCACTGGGCCAATTCAAGTGAAAGTTTGTGTGAGTGATGGTCCAAAAGGGGCATTTCATTTTTGTTCAACTCAGCATGCCCAGCCCATAGGGAGGGAGTGGGGGAAAATGCTCCAAAATATTTTTAAAATCTTCTTCTCAAGAGCCAGCGTGTACAATGACTTGATATTTGCTATGGAGCTTCCATATGAGGTGTAGAATCAAGTTTGTTCAAACGAAGTTCGTAAAGTAATATTTGGCTTTGTAATAGGAGGGGTAAGATTTTTGGCCCCGCCCAAAATTTCTATTTTCTGAACCGAAGGTCCGGTATGAACCAAATTTGGTTTGTGGTAGTATTGGGTCATAAGTACTTGACCCATGCAAAAAAAAAAAATTCCCGCATCCCCATGGAAACCCTGGGAGCTAAAAATAGAAATATTTTCAAACGCCCATATTTCCCAAACCCCACGGAACAGAGAGGTTTTATTTGGTATGAAGTATCCTTATGACCAGTAGAATTAAATGGTAAAAAAAAAATGCCATCGGTTGTGTTAGGGTGTTCTGTAATGGGCATCGAAAAAATGCTGAGTCAGCATATTTGCAAAAATTTTAAAAAATCTTTTCTCCAGAACCAATCATCAGAATCTTTTAATATTTGGTATACAGCATTCATAGGGGGGTCAGATAATAGGTTGTTGAAATAAAGCTCATTGGTTCATATTTGGGCTCTCTGCAGGAGCCCGAGGTTTTAACACAGGGTAATATGGGGAATATTCTTTAAAAATCTTCTTCTTCAGAACCACCAGTCAGAATCTTTTAATATTTGGTATACATCATTGTTATGAGGGTCAGATTCTAGATTGTTCAAACCAAGTCCCTAGGTTAATATTTGGGCTTCCTACGGAAGCCCAAATTTTATCTTTGTTCAATATGGAGGGTAATTTAAAAAAATCTTCTTCTTCAGATTCATCAGTCAGAATGCTTTGATATTTGGTATGCAACATCTCTATGGGGGTCAGATTCAAGTTTGTTCAAATCGAATCACTAGGTATATATTTGGGCTCACTATGGTAGCCCAAATTTTTACTTAGTGCAATATGAGAAAATTTCTTTAAAAATCTTCTTCTTCAGATCCACCAGTCGGAATGCTTTTATATTTGGTATACAACATCTGTAGGGGGGTCAGATTCCAGGTTGTTCAATTCGAGTGCCTAGGTTAATATTTGGCCTCCATATGGGAACATGAAATTTAACTTAGGACAATATGAGGGAATTTCTTCAAAAATCTTCTTCTTCAGATTCACTTGTCAGAATGCTTTCACATTTGGTATACAACATCTCTAGGGGGGTCAGATTCAAGTTTGTTCAAATTTGATCCATAGGTCAATATTTGGGCTCGCTATGGTAGCCCAAATTTGAACTTAGTGCAATTCGAAGAAATTTCTTTATAATTTCTCTTCTTCAGATCCAACAGTCAGAATGCTTTCATATTCGGTACACAACATCTCTAGGGAAGTCAGATTTAACTGTGTTCAAATCAAGAGCTTGGGTTAATATTTGGGCTCTCTATGGGAGCCGGAATTGGCCATTTTGCTGAAGAATTAAAAATTTTGTATTCAGTACCCTCTAGAGGTACTAAGATTAATCCACATAGGTTGTATCAAGGGGCTTCATAGGGGAGCTCTACATTTTACTTATGATCAACTGAAGAAAAGGCATGATGCCCAGATTATTTTTGTCACTCCTGAGGACTCAAGGATTGACAGTGTAGCCTATGGAGATGGCTTGCTTAATGTAGACTCATTCTTGGACTCTGTTTAAATTGTGTTCTGTACAAGATGAGCGCTTCAGGCCCCTTGAAGCCTCTTGTTTCATTAATGTCCTAAAACAGGCAGCAGTAGAGTTATGTGGTATTGCCAAAAGGATAAATTGTGATATTAAAAAACATGAGTGTATATAGCCTTTTTACAGTGGGGAAGGGTGAGCAGGGGGGTCTAAAATTGTTGTCACATCAAAAAAAGAATTTTGGCATTTTTCAGGCCAGTAAAACCTCTTTACTGTTTTGGCACCCCAAACTCATTAGTTATGAAAAATTCAGTCTAAAAAACATGTCCCAGTTAGCCCAAAATTTAAAAACAAGAGTGGAGGGGTGGGCGGCAATGCCCCAGGGCATACCCCACGATGCATAGAGAAGAAAAAAAAAGTTAGGAATATTCTCGGACGGACTCACGGATGGATGGACGCATAGACGGACGCATGTAATCCAGTATACCCCCCCCCCCACCCCCATTTTCTTCAAAAGTGGGGTTATAAAAAATTCCTTCCATTTTGCAAAAGTTTACCAACAAAAAGCCTAAAGCAATTACCAACAAGCTCAACATTTTCCAACAAAATTTGCCCATCCCATCCCACCCCCTCCCCACACCCCATTTTATGCCACCAACTAAGTCCAAGACTGTGATTAACTCTTAATCTAGAGTATTTTCTACATATTTGTCATCATCACATGTAGTCATGGCTGCTGTAAAGATTTGATGAAAAATTAATCTAAATGTAACATAAATGAAAGTGTCAATGAACCTGTAGCTCAACTTGTGTAAGACATGTACATGCATAGCATGTGACACAGGAATCACACACATCTAGGTAATGACCTGATAACAAAGGTACATGTAAATATTGTAAAAGTCTGTACATAAATACTGACCATAGCCTGTAACAAATATAAAGGTAAAGTATTGTAAAGGTGGGTGACAGTTAGATGCTAAACTAGAAAAGAAATCTCCATGGGGTTAATGTTACAATGGGGGATCCTTGTATGGTGCACCATAAGCCAAATGTTAGCAATTGTTTTGGCCTGTTTGATTCAAACCCTTCTAAGGTTGATTCATAGTAATTAATAAACATTTGTCCAGTCCTTCTTAAAATATAGGTATTTTAATTTTTTATCTTTAGCTCATAGGGTTCCCACGGGTGAGGAGGTTTTATTTTTCTCATTGTAAATAGAAAATCGGGTTGTGCTAATAATGTTTACCCTCCCCAAACAACACCAAATATTAACACAGGAACTTGGCTTCAACACATTTGAACATACACATCATACAAAAATTTATTCAAATCAGTACTTTCGTATAGAAGTTCTGTACAAAAAACTGATTGCATCTAATTTTGGAACAAAATGGCCACTGGTGGCCATCTTGAATTTTGGACCACACCCCAAAACACCCGTTCTAGTCCCACGGTGATAACAAAGGTACCCAAGAAGTTTCAAAAAGATCAATTGATAAATACGGCTTGTAGAAAGAGCTGTGTTGATGGACGGACAGACGTCCAGATGGACGGACAGACAACAGGCCATGACAAAACCTCAAATTTGACTACATCAAAGTTGAGCTAAAAATAAACTCATAAATTCCTTCCAAAGAAAAAGTCATCAATAAATATAGAAGTTGTGTACAAAAAAGCTGATTGCACCCAATTTCGGCACAAAATGGCCAATGGTAGCCATCTTTGATTTTTTACTGAACCCCAAAATACTTGTTCTTGTCCCACGGTGACAACAAAGGTACCCAAGAAGTTTTGTGAAAATCAGTTCATAAATACGGCCTCTAGCGAGAGCCGTATTAAAATGTGCACTTACTGTGTACAAGTAGCACTGAATAAATCAAAGTTTGTCTAATTGGCTGGTGGTGGCCATCTTGAAAATTCGGCATTGGACCGCACCCCAAAACACTCGTTCTCGTCCCAAAGTGATAACAAAGGTACCCAAGATGTTTCGTGAAGATCAGTTTATAAATACAGCCTCTAGCCCCAGTCGTATTGACGTGTGTACTAACTATGTATAAGTAGCACTGAATAAATAAAAGTTCATCAAATTTGCATAATTTATGCACAAGAAAAAACCTGTATTATATGTGATGTTACTAAACATTCCTAAAAAACTTTATTCAAATCAGAACCTTCATATAGAAGCTCTGTACCAAAAAAATGATTGCACCTAATTTCGGTATAAAATGGCCACCGGCAGCCATCTTGAATTTTGGACTGCACCACTTACTGTGTAAAAGTAGCACTGAACAAATCAAAGTTCATCTAATTTGCATAATTTCTGCACAAGAAAAAAACCTGTATTATATGTGATGTATTCCATGTTACTAAACATTCATACAGAAATTTATTCAAATCAGAACTTTCATACAGAAGTTCTGTACAAAAAACTGATTGCACTAATTTTGGTACAAAATGGCCACCGGCAGCCATCTTGAATTTCGGACCACACCCAAGAACACTCGTTTTCGTCCCAAGGTGATAACAAAGGTACCCAAGAAGTTTCGTGAAGATCGGTTCATAAATACAGCCTCCAGCCCTAGCCGTATTGACATGTGCACTTACAGTGTATAAGTAGAACTGAACAAATCAAAGTTCATCTAATTTGCATAATTTCTACACGAGAAAAAAACCTGTATTATATGTGATGTATTCCATGTTACTAAACATTCATACAGAAATTTATTCAAATCAGAACTTTCATACAGAAGTTCTGTACAAAAGACTGATTGCACTAATTTTGGTACAAAATGGCCACCAGCAGCCATCTTGAATTTTGGACCGCACCCAGAAACACTCATTCTCATCCCAAGGTGATAACAAAGGTACGCAAGAAGTTGCATGAAGATATGTTCATAAATACAGCCCTTAGCCTGAGCTGTATTGACATGTGTACTTACTGCATATAAGTGGCAATGAATAAATCAAAGTTCAACTAATTTGCATAATTTCTGTATGAGAAAAAAACCTGTATTATATGTGATGTATTCCATTTACTAAACATTCAAACAAAAATTTATTCAAATCAGAACTTTCATGCAGAAGTTCTGTACAAAAAACTGATTGTACTAATTTCGGTACAAAATGGCTGCCGACGGCCATCGTGAATTTCGGACTGCACCCAAAAACACTTGTTCTCGTCCCACAGTGATAACAAAGGTACCCAAGAAGTTTCGTAAAGATCGGTTCATAAATACGGCCTCCAGCCTGAGCCGTATTGAATTGTTGACAGACAGACAGGCGGGCCACGACAAAACCTCGAATTTGACTACGTCAAAGTTGAGCTAGAAATCATTGAAGAAAAAATCCATTCCATTTGCAGGGTAAAAATATGATTAAATGTGTCCAAATTTATATCAGTGACCAAAGAAACCCTGCACTGGGCAAGAATATCCGCAAAAAGCATGCAAAGAGTTAATGGTTTGAAATAATCAGTCCAGTTCTTTTGTGAAAATGGGGTAATTCTGTTATAACAAGAGGCCCCAGGGGGCCTGAGGGCGCTCACCTGACATGATAGCCTAAATATCAACCCAGAGAATTGATTTCAACAAGTTGCATCTGCTCCTCCTAAGAAAAGCCTCCTACCAAATATCCAAAGATTCTGACCAGTGGATCTAAAAAAAAGATTTTTAAAGAATATTCCTCATACTGAACTAAGTTATAATTCGGGCTCTCACAGGGAGCCCATATATGAACCCAGGGACTTGGCTTTAACAAACTTGAATCTCACCCTCCCCTAAGGATGCTGCACACCAAATATCAAAACATTCCGACTGCTGGATCTGAAGAAGAAGATTTTTAAAGAAAATTCCCCATTTTGAACTAAGTTACAATTCAAGCTCTCACAATGAGCCCAAATATGGACCTAGGGACATGGCTTGAACAAACTTGAATCTTACCCCCTAAGGATGCTGCATAAAAAATATCAAAAGCATTCATCTGCTGGATCTGAAGAAGATTTTTAAAGAAAATTTCTAATTTTGAACTAAGTTGTCATTCGGGCTCCCATAGCGAGCCCAAATGTGAACCAAGGGACTTGGTTTGAACAAACTTGAATCTCAGCCCCCTAAGGTTGCTGCATGCCAAATATCAAAACATTACGACTGCTGAATCTGAAGAAGAAGATTTTTAAAGAAAAATTCCTCATATTGACTACGTTATAATTCGGGCTCCCACAGTGAGCCCAAATATGGACCTAGGGACATGGCTTGAACAAACTTGAATCTCACCTCCCTAAGGATGCTGCATACCAAATATCAAAACATTCCGACAGCTGGATCTGAAGAAGAAGATTTTTAAAGAAAATTCCTCATTTTGAACTAAGTTATAATTCAGGCTCCCACAGTGAGCCCAAATATGAACCCAGGAACTTGGCTTGAACAAAATTGAATCTCACCCCCCTAGCATGCATACCCAATATCAAAAGATTCTGCTTGCTGGATGTTGAGAAGAAGATTTTCAAAGAAATTTGACTGAAATGCACTAAGTTCAAATTTGGGCTCCTATACTGAGCCCAAATATGAACCCAGGGGGCCGATTTGAACAAACTTGAATCAAATCCACCCCACAATGTTGCATACCAAATATCAAAAGATTCTTCCTGCTGGATCTGGAGAAGACGATGTTTTTAAGAAATTTGTCTGAAATGCACTAAGTTCGAATTCGGGCTTCTATAGTGAGCCCAAATATGAATCCAGAGGGCCGATTTGAACAAACTTGAATCAGATCCACCCCACAATGTTGCATACCAAATATCAAAAGATTCTGCCTGCTGGATCTGGAGAAGAAGATTTTTAAAGAAATTTGCCTGAAATGCACTAAGTTCCAATTCGAGCTTCTATAGTGAGCCCAAATATGAACCCAGGGGGTCGATTTGAACAAACTTGAATCAAATCCACCCCACAATGTTGCATACCAAATATCAAAAGATTCTGCCAGCTGGATCTGGAGAAGAAGATTTTTTAAGAAATTTGCCTGAAATGCACTAAGTTCCAATTCAAGCTTCTATAGTGAGCCCAAATATGAACGCAGGGGGCCGATTTGAACAAACTTGAATCAAATCCACCCCACAATGTTGCATACCAAATATCAAAAGATTCTTCCTGCTGGATCTGGAGAAGAAGATGTTTTTAAGAAATTTGTCTGAAATGCACTAAGTTCGAATTCGGGCTTCTATAGTGAGCCCAAATATGAATCCAGAGGGCCGATTTGAACAAACGTGAATCAGATCCACCCCACAATGTTGCATACCAAATATCAAAAGATTCTGCCTGCTGGATCTGAAGAAGAAGATTTTTAAAGAAATTTGCCTGAAATGCTCTAAGTTCCAATTCGAGCTTCTATAGTGAGCCCAAATATGAACCCAGGGGGTCGATTTGAACAAACTTGAATCAAATCCACCCCACAATGTTGCATACCAAATATCAAAAGATTCTGCCTGCTGGATCTGGAGAAGAAGATTTTCTAAGAAATTTGCCTGAAATGCACTAAAGTCTAATTCAAGCTTCTATAGTGAGCCCAAATATGAACCCAGGGTGCCGATTTGAACAAACTTGAATCAGATCCACCCCACAATGTTGCATACCAAATATCAAAAGATTCTTCCTGCTGGATCTGGAGAAGAAGATGTTTTTAAGAAATTTGCCAGAAATGCACTAAGTACGAATTCGGGCTTCTATAGTGAGCCCAAATATGAATCCAGGGGGCCGATTTGAACAAACTTGAATCAGATCCACCCCACAATGTTGCATACCAAATATCAAAAGATTCTGCCTGCTGGATCTGGAGAAGAAGATTTTTAAAGAAATTTGCCTGAAATGCATTAAGTTCCAATTCAAGCTTCTATAGTGAGCCCAAATATGAACCCAGGGAGCCGATTTGAACAAACTTGAATCAGATCCACCCCACAATGTTGCATACCAAATATCAAAAGATTCTGCCTGCTGGATCTGGAGAAGAAGATTTTTAAAGAAATTTGCCTGAAATGCATTAAGTTCCAATTCAAGCTTCTATAGTGAGCCCAAATATGAACCCAGGGAGGCGATTTGAACAAACTTGAATCAGATTCACCCCACAATGTTGCATACCAAATATCAAAAGATTCTGCCTGCTGGATCTGGAGAAGAAGATTTTTAAGAAATTTGCCTCAAATGCACTAAGTTCCAATTCGAGCTTCTATAGTGAGCCCAAATATGAATCCAGGGGGCCAATTTGAACAAATTTGAATCAGATCCACTCCACAATGTTGCACACCAAATATCAAAAGATTCTGCCTGCTGGATCTGGAGAAGAAGATTTTTAAAGAAATTTGCCTGAAATGCACTAAGTTCCAATTCGAGCTTCTATAGTGAGCCCAAATATAAACCCAGGGGGTCGATTTGAACAAACTTGAATCAAATCCACCCCACAATGTTGCATACCAAATATCAAAAGATTCTGCCTGCTGGATCTGGAGAAGAAGATTTTTTAAGAAATTTGCCTGAAATGCACTAAGTTCCAATTCAAGCTTCTATAGTGAGCCCAAATATGAACCCAGGGGGCCGATTTGAACAAACTTGAATCAAATCCACCCCACAATGTTGCATACCAAATATCAAAAGATTCTTCCTGCTGGATCTGGAGAAGAAGATGTTTTTAAGAAATTTGTCTGAAATGCACTAAGTTCGAATTCGGGCTTCTATAGTGAGCCCAAATATGAATCCAGAGGGCCGATTTGAACAAACGTGAATCAGATCCACCCCACAATGTTGCATACCAAATATCAAAAGATTCTGCCTGCTGGATGTGAAGAAGAAGATTTTTAAAGAAATTTGTCTGAAATGCTCTAAGTTCCAATTCGAGCTTCTATAGTGAGCCCAAATATGAACCCAGGGGGTCGATTTGAACAAACTTGAATCAAATCCACCCCACAATGTTGCATACCAAATATCAAAAGATTCTGCCTGCTGGATCTGGAGAAGAAGATTTTCTAAGAAATTTGCCTGAAATGCACTAAAGTCCAATTCAAGCTTCTATAGTGAGCCCAAATATGAACCCAGGGGGCCGATTTGAACAAACTTGAATCAGATCCACCCCACAATGTTGCATACCAAATATCAAAAGATTCTTCCTGCTGGATCTGGAGAAGAAGATGTTTTTAAGAAATTTGCCAGAAATGCACTAAGTTCGAATTCGGGCTTCTATAGTGAGCCCAAATATAAATCGAGGGGGCCGATTTGAACAAACTTGAATCAGATCCACCCCACAATGTTGCATACCAAATATCAAAAGATTCTGCCTGCTGGATCTGGAGAAGAAGATTTTTAAAGAAATTTGCCTGAAATGCATTAAGTTCCAATTCAAGCTTCTATAGTGAGCCCAAATATGAACCCAGGGAGCCGATTTGAACAAACTTGAATCAGATCCACCCCACAATGTTGCATACCAAATATCAAAAGATTCTTCCTGCTGGATCTGGAGAAGAAGATGTTTTTAAGAAATTTGCCAGAAATGCACTAAGTTCGAATTCGGGCTTCTATAGTGAGCCCAAATATGAATCCAGGGGGCCGATTTGAACAAACTTGAATCAGATCCACCCCACAATGTTGCATACCAAATATCAAAAGATTCTGCCTGCTGGATCTGGAGAAGAAGATTTTTAAAGAAATTTGCCTGAAATGCATTAAGTTCCAATTCAAGCTTCTATAGTGAGCCCAAATATGAACCCAGGGAGCCGATTTGAACAAACTTGAATCAGATTCACCCCACAATGTTGCATACCAAATATCAAAAGATTCTGCCTGCTGGATCTGGAGAAGAAGATTTTTAAGAAATTTGCCTCAAATGCACTAAGTTTGAATTCGGGCTTCTATAGTGAGCCCAAATATGAATCCAGGGGGCCAATTTGAACAAACTTGAATCAGATTATAATTCAGGCTCCCACAGTGAGCCCAAATATGAACCCAGGAACTTGGCTTGAACAAAATTGAGTCTCACCCCCCTAGCATGCATACCCAATATCAAAAGATTCTGCTTGCTGGATGTTGAGAAGAAGATTTTCAAAGAAATTTGACTGAAATGCACTAAGTTCAAATTTGGGCTCCTATACTGAATCAAATCCACCCCACAATGTTGCATACCAAATATCAAAAGATTCTTCCTGCTGGATCTGGAGAAGACGATGTTTTTAAGAAATTTGCCTGAAATGCACTAAGTTCGAAATCGGGCTCCTATACTGAGCCCAAATATGAACCCAGGAGGCCAATTTGAACAAACTTGAATCAGATCCACCCTACAATGTTGCATACCAAATATCAAAAGATTCTGCCTGCTGGATCTGGAGAAGAAGATTTTTTAATGTTTTCCCCATTGCCTACAGTGTTAAAAAGTGCTGACTCGGCACTTTTTCAAAGTCCCGAAACTGTACCCTATGATAAAACCGATGGCAATTTTTTTTTTGACCAATCCTTTCTGTTGGTCCCAAGGAAGCTTCACACCAAATAAAAATTCTAACTGCCATGCAGTTTTGGAGATATGGGCGTTTTAATTTTTTTCTATTTTTAGCTCCTGTGGTTCCCACGGGGCTACAGGGAAAAAAATTCTGCATAAATTAGGTACTTATGATCCAATAAGCACTCACGTAAAATTTGGTTCAAATCAGCCTCGCGGTTTGGAAAATAGAAATTTGGGGTGGGGCCAAAATTTTTGCCCCTCGTTTAACATCGTCAAATATAGCCCCTCGAACTTCTTTTGAACAATCTTGAGTCTACTCCTCAAAAGGAAGCTGCATACCAAATATCAAGTCTCTGCTATTGCTGGTTCTTGAGAAGAAGATTTTTTAAGAATTGGAGCATTTTTGCCCCATCCCTCTGCTCAATATGAGCCGAAACCTAATTTGACAAAAAATCAAAATGCCCTTATATAACCCTTACTCACATGAAATTTCATTAATATGTGGTCAGTGGGAGAAAAAGGCCCAAACACCACCTTCACGACGGACGACAGACGACGGACGACGGACAACGGATGAAAAGTGATCAGAATAGTTCACCCTGACTTTTAGTCAGGTGAGCTAACAAACAACTTGATCATGAAGAACTCCAGTGTACATGTAATTGTAAAACTACACTGAAGATTTGTTATTGAAACCTTTCACAATACTGTCAGGATGCCGGTAAAAGATGCAATACTGACAGAGTTGACTGTACTGTTAACTGTGTTAGTGCTATGACTGTTTAAAATTAATTTATTAGAGAAGTTTTAGTTTTATGTATGCCTTGTTTAGGTCACTAGATGCCCTTTTAAGAGTAGGCCTTCAAATGAGCTTTTGGGGTTTTTAAGGTTTTTATGACAATATCTCTGATATAGAGTCTATGCACCCTTTGTCAAGGCGACAACTCAAATACGGATCGTCCTATCTCTATGCATTTTGGCATGCTGGTTAACAATACCCAGTTTGCACTCATCTATGTTTTTTACACCCGTTCGATCTGAATGACAGATGACAGATTTGAAGTTGGTGGAGGCATTATTTCAAAGTGGGTTGCGCTCATTCTTCAATGTAGATGTAGACATGGGACTACACCAACTGAGTTAAAAATTGCTGGAGATTCAATATATGGTCCACCTGAATGGGGTCATCAAGTGCATATTATTTAGAAAGACTGGGAAATGCATTTACGCCTTAATTTTCATTTCTGATTCGTGTATCGAACCCTTTCAATGCTGATCACATATATGCCTTTTCTGGTTTCTTATTAAAATTGTTCTGATTCCTCTATGAATATCTGTAAATACTGTTAACGAAAACCCATTTCTGATTTGTTAAAAAATATTTTACTCCAGAAAATAAGCCTCCATAAATTCTTTTTCTGTAGAGTTTATTCCTGATACTTTAAACCTTTTCACACAGACTTGAATTTACTGGATGCAGTAAATTCTGTTTCTCTAATTCTTCTTCTTCTCCTGTCTTCTGTCTTCTCATCACTTTTTTGTCCGCAAGATAACTCGAAAACGAATTGCCCTATCTCGTTTATTTTTGGCACGCTGATGGACAGCCACAAGTCCTCAGCCACCTATGTTTTTCAGATTCCTGGGGTATCAGAGGTGTCTGTAGGGGAGTTTTGAAAGTGGGTCACGCTCATATTTCAGGCGTGGTATGACCTACAGACCTGGGACCAACACCAAATGAGTCGACACTCGATGGAGGTTCAAAATATGGGTCAAGGTCACGGAGGTCATCTAGGGGTCATTGAGTGCATTTTTCAGAATTGCTGGAAATCACATTTTTGGACCCTAAAGCATTCCCGACGTACACAAATGCATTTTAATGTAAAAAAGTGGGCGTGGCCAAAATTTTTGAAAGTGGGTCACGCTCATATCTCAAGCATGGTATGATGCATGGACCTGGGACCAACACCAAATGAGTCGACACTCGATGGAAATTCAAAATATGGGTCAAGGTCACGGAGGTCACCTAGGTGTCATTAAGTGCATTTTTCATAATTGCTGGAAATGACATTTTTGACCCCATAAAGCATTCCTGATGTACACACGTGCATTTTGAAATAAAAAAGTGGGCACGGAAAATTTTTTTGAAAGTGGGTCAAGCTCATATCTCAAGCATGGTATGATGAATGGACCTGGGACTAACACCAAATGAGTCGACACTTGATGGAGATTCAAAATATGGGTCAAGGTCACGGAGGTCACCTAGGGGTCACTGAGTGCATCTTTCATAATTGCTGGAAATCACATTTTTGACCCCTAAAGCATTACTGGCGTACACACATGCATTTTGATGTAAAAAAAACTGGGCGTGGCCAAAATTTTTGAAAGTGGGTCACGCTCATATCTCAAGCACGGTATGATGAATGGACCTAGGACTAACACCAAATGAGTCGACACTTGATGGAGATTCAAAATATGGGTCAAGGTCACGGAGGTCACCTAGGGGTCATTGAGTGCATTTTTCATAATTGCTGGAAATCACATTTTTAGACCCCCTAAAGCATTCCTGACATACACACATGCATTTTGACGTAAAAAAAAGTGGGCATGGCCAAAATTTATAAAAGTGGGTCATGCTCATATCTCAAGCATGTTATGACGTATGGACCTTGGACCAACACCAAATGAGTCGACACTCGATGGAGACTCAAAATATGGGACAAGGTCACGGAGGTCACCTAGGGATCATTAAGTGCATTTTTTATAGTTGCTAGAAATCACATTTTTTGACTCCCTAAAGCATTCCTGACGTACACACATGCATTTTGACGTAAAAAAGTGGTCATGGCCAAAATTTTTTAAAGTGGGTCATGCTCATATTTCCAGCATGGTATGACAAATGGACCTGGAACTAATACCAAATGAATCGAAACTCGATAGAGGTTCAAAATATGGGTCATGGTCATGGAGATCACCTAGGGGTCATCGAGTGCATTTTTTGGAATGGCTGGAAAGCACATTTTTTTACCCCCGCCCCCCAAAGCATTCCCAAAGTTCATACATGCATTTTTACTTGAAAAAAGTGGATGTGAGCAAAATTCTTGAGAGTGGGTCACTCTCATATCTCAGGGATGGTATGACACATAGACATGGGACCAACACCAAATGAGTCAACACTGCACAGAGGTTCGCAATATGGACAAGGTCATTGAGGTCGTCCAGGGATAACTGAGTGCATTTTTTAGTATTGCTGAAAATCACATTTTTGGACACCTAATGCATTCTCTTGACAAACCTTTTGAATGCTGTGCACATATATGCCTTTTTTGGTTTCTAAGAAGAATTGTTCTGATTCCATTATGAATATCTGTAAACACTGTTTACGAAAATCCATTCCTGATTTGTTTAAAAATATGTTACTCCCGAAAATAACCCTCTATAAATTCTCTTTCTATATAGTTTTTTCCCAATAGATATTTTAACTCTTTTCTTACAAGCTTAAATTTACTGGATGCAGTAAATTCTATTTCTCTAGTATTAACATTATTTTCTTTTTCAATGATTTTGGCCTTTGGATTCTTTACTATTCTACTTAAATTTGGCACATATGTAGAGCTTCATTAGAAGTTTCTCACCTGGATCATGGCATTTCTGAAGTTTTTCGTTTTCTGCCAAAACCGTGCAAAATGTTGTCACAATGTTCCGTTTTGCCACAATTCTCAAACAAGACCCTGGACGATTTGGCTGGAGCTTTCATTATATTTGTAGCATGACTTACAACATCTGACTACATAAGCTGTATTACCCACGTTGCTCCCTTTTTACCTCAAAATTCCGAGCAAAGAGCAATTTTGGAAAAACTGGTCAATTTTCACATGCAATTTCTCAGTTCTGCGGCCACATTTTTTCAAAACGTTTCCTATGAGAAGTTTGGGCATTCATCCAAGAATAATTTGGCTGTTATATATTCTATTCAAAGTTTTAACCTTCAACCCGTTTTCGAGCCTTGAATTCGAGTGCCCTTAACTTGTTCATAAAAATGGCTCATTTTTAGTTCATTTTTCTTCCATTTACGAATGGCATATCGAAAAATGATTTACATGTTCGTATTCACAATTACCTATCGAGCATATTTTCTGTTGTACATTTGGTTGTAAAGTTTAACCATATGCCCATTCTGTTTGCATAAAGATAGATGCTGTCCAAAAAACTCACGCTTTTTTCAGAATTTGGTATGATTAAGTGACAGTTTACATGGGCGCTGATCTCTTCCAAAAAGTGGGGGGGACGGGCAGATGCCGAAGGCATCTGCAGCGAGTGCCGCAGGCACGAGCCGGCAGAGGGCGGTTTGGGGGGGGGGGGGTTCTCCCCCCAAGAAAATTTTTAAATTGCGCTATCAAATAGTGCATTCTGGTGGCCTCTGGGGTATAATTTCTCTTAATTATTTAGTAGAAAAAAATATGTTTTTCAACAGCCTGTTGTAATTTTGTCAAAATGCTTAACCATAATTGTTCCCGCTTTACCGAGCGTTCCCTGTTAGATTAACACAATTCAACTGTGCGGTGGATTAGCATAAGGGCCCAACAGATGGAGCGACGACGTATGTGTTGGGCCCGTTAATGGATTAACAGATCCAATAACAGCCCGACACATACGTCATCAACAAGTCGCGTGAATTGAATGAATTCGATCGATAAATTTTGTTTTCAAAATGTAAACAAAGCAGACGATACTGTCGTGCACATTTTCACGAGCTCAGTACCGGCCTATTACTCCCTCTGCATAAGAATTCTGTCTGCAACATTGATATTCCGATATCAAATAGTTATGCTGCTTATGCATTCGTGCAACCCACAGCTGTGTCTGGCTGAGTAACAACTTATTTGAAGGCGCAGTGTTGAACAACTGTTCGTTGAACGTTACGTCAGTCCAAACATGGACCCACAGACATAGTCCGTAATATAATTTTTGTGGTTGATACAGCTACAGTACAGGCCGTACCAACCCCAAAATTATATTACGAACTGTGGGTCCAAGTTTGGACTAGTTGAACGTGTATCAGAAGTGAATCTCGCATTGACATTCTACTAAGTTTATTAAAATTGATGTATTATCAATTGTAACTTTTTCACTGTAACATTATAAGTTATATTTTCGCCCACTTCAAGTTTAGTCATTTACAGTATTTACTGACAGTAGTGGTAATAACAGTAGGCCTAATAACATGAATTTGTCGGCAAATGAGGTTTATTAACGGCCCGCCAAAAAATATAAACATCCCTTCACCTTATTAGCGGCCCTCGACTACGTCTCGGGCCGCTTATAAGCTGTCGGGCTGTTAGTCATTTCTGTCGAGCCATTAATAAACTGCAATGCCTTCCAAAATCATGGTATTGTTATATTATAACCCGATAATCATAAACCCCAAACATTACATATGCATGTGTGGGAAGAAAAATTAAAATGCAATTGCTGTAAAATGCCTGGACTGAGACAAAAACGCCAGCGGTTCTGTTATAATCAGTGGCTTAGGGAGCATTTGAATGTTGGGGGGGGGGGGGGGCACACATTTCTGAATGTTGGGGGACACATTTCTGATTATTGAATGATATGGCTGAGCAGCAGATTTAAAGGCATCTGACACGAGTGCTGAAGGTGTGAAGTGAATGAGGTGTGGGGCGGGGGGGGGGGGGGGGTGTCATTTCGAGAACATTTTTAAAACAAAGGTATCAAATGGTGCATTCTGGTGGCTTTTGGGATGAAAATCTTATTGTTTTCTTCAATAGAAAAGGTCGATGTTTTAACAGCATGTTGGGAATTTTTAAAGATGCTGGTACTTCCTTCCCGTGAATTATGCAAATGCTGCATCCTGGTGATACAGGATTTGCGAAATTTACGCAAAGGAAATGTATCCGATGGAACAGATGCCTGATCATGCCTCTATAGGTTCATGAAGGTGTCATAGAAACCGCAACCAATAAACTGAATTTGTCTTGGTACTGCATAGACACCAGTGAGGCAGTGTAAGTTACACTGGTGTGCATGTAATACAAAGACAAATTTGACAGTGCTGGCTGGTTATACAAGCAGCCAACACTAGTGCAAAATCACAGACATGTAGGGTTGTAAGAGAGTTCACTACGAGGCCTATTATTTTCACCAAAACACGGAAAAAGTGGGGGGAGGGGGCACGTGCCCCCCCCCCCCCCCCGGTACCTACGCCCCTGATTATAGTAGTTCTTAATACTGGCATTTGTTATTCCAGCTGAAGCGTTTTATGATTGTACATGCTGTCAAATTTCCCAAATTGGCCTTACAGAAGTGACGCTTTTCGTTCTGAATATCTGATTGCAGGAACACTGGAAGACATAGGAGGGGTAACTAGAAAGGCAAAATGGAGTCTGAATGTTTTAATTTATAGCTAGCCCGCGCCCGAACATCATGTGTGGTTGACTACATATACAAACTGCATTCCTTTCGGAATGTTCAGGGGTAGGGTGGGGGAGGGGGCTTTGAGATGGCCCGTGACTGTATTTGCATGGGAGAGATTAACCTACCCCATTCTGAAGTAGGATTTACTCACCTCTTGGTCCATGTTTATCCATGGTTATCTCCCCTGGAGTAGTCAAATATTCAACAATTTATGTTTTGATTGGCAGAGCACGATAAGCTCTGTCAATCAAAATATAAATAGTTTAACTTTTGACAAAGAAGGTAGTAATAAGCTAAGATGGGAAATTTGAGATTCTAACACCAGAGTGACGGGGGTTAATCCTTTACCCAACCACATACGAAATTTCATAATTTTAAAGAAATTATGTTTTCGATAAAACCATATACATGTGGATATTACCGGAACTAGCTCATTTACCCGGGTCCAATGACATCCAATTTTATGATTTTATTGTGAAGATACAAAAACTTTTTAGGTAGATTAAGTCTTAGGCTAATTGTCTAGGTGCTTTGATTGTTTTGTTAGGTAAAGGGTTAATTTGAATATTGTGTAGCCGTGGAGGTATGTAGAGTATTCCCGACTTCAAAATTGAGCTGATCTTTTTGAAGCTCTATTTTCAAAGACTGATTTATTTTCAATCATTTAGGTATCTGATGCATAAATGATTGAAAATAAAACAGTTTTTAATCTTAGACAAGTATCACAATGCTCAGATACTAAAATGGGGAAATAAATGGCAGACAATAATCAAAAATGGAGTTCCCATGGCTACTTCATCCCTGTGAAAGGAAGGCGGGGGGGGGGGGGGGAGGGGTCAAGGCAGGTCGTAGGAGCAAATCCATGGACACTCAAGGGTGGATACAGGGGCTGGTGGGACAGTCGCCCGACCCCTTAGCATTATAATAGACCCATGTAAATTAGGGCCCATGGACCTAATTTACATGGGTCTATTATAACGCTAAGGGGCGGAGCGGGGCGGGACACCATATATGTCTCGCAATTATTAAATTTCACATAACTGTTGTTTATGAGCACTCAATCAATTGCGGATAAAGAAACAGAATCAGAGTCGAAACTTATATTATCAGCACATCAACGCTAAACGAACAAATTAGTCGACACCAAGAGTGAATATACACTGGAAATGCTCCATGCACGAGTTTTATTTTTACAGTTATAGATACTATACTTCCAATATGTTTCACGGTTGTTCAATGCAGGAAAATAGTACGATGCATACTATAGGACAGATTCTTTCAAACTTTGCCGAAAACCTTTATTCTGGAAGAATGGTTTCTAATGAAGAGTTGAGCAATCAGTTTGTTGTCTAGTTTGTCCAATATATCACTGTGTACAGCACAAACCATTAGGACGTTTAAGCGATCTTGATTCATCGTATTACGGAGCCACGTTTTAATGCGCCTGAGTGAGCTGAAAGAACGTTCAGCAGTGCAAGAACTCGCAGGACAGAGCAGTATAGCCCGAAACAATTTCTCAACACTCGGAAACATTTTACGAACATCAGGGGACATGTTGATGAACACCTGGTGAATACAACTAGCATCATCAACCGGAAACTGGCGCTTGAAGAAACTTAGTTCATCTTTCAACTCAGGACAAAACTCGGGGTATTTTTCAGCAATGGCTTCGTTGAAGTCACCACATGTGAGCATTTTGGTAAGCTGACCATACGAATTCAAGTCAGTTGAGGTAAAATATTTGTCAATGTTGCTAACTGCAGCATCAATTATTTTGAAAAAATCTGGTCGATAAAAACCTTCCACAGTATCAGCCTGATGCGAAACTTCACCACCATCAAGGCGCTTGGGTACCTTTCTCCTCATTGGGAGCACAAATTCATCCAGGTCATATTTCTCGATGTCGTTATTAACGGTATCAACTATCAGACTGAAATATTGCTCTGTTCGGAATGTATTCAGTTCTTGTTTGATGCGTTGGGCTGAATCCAGCATGCCAGAAACCGTCTGGTCCTTACCTTGCAAGACTTTGTTAAAACCTTCTAAGCATCTCAAGACAGGTAGCGCTGCACGTATTCCCAGCATGCATTTGGCGGTAGATAAAACGGCGTATAAACCATTGGCACGGGCAGCCACGTTGTTTCCGAAATTGGCTGCAGCTTCTTTCAACGCATCTAATATTTCAGAATAGTTGTCTTTAACTGACACAACCGCCGATTTCCGAGTGAGCCACCGTGTAGGACAAATTGGTTTCAGTGAACTTGGAGATGGGGAGTCAAAATCTTCATGAATATTCATGTACAGCTGCTTGAACTTGCCAGATTTCCTATACAAATTTCCAAGCTCGTGAATACAGTCCAGGGGCTCTCGAACAAACGAAGCTTCGGCGATCGAGTGTGCTGTTACCAGATGAGAAACGTGGCCCCCACAATGAGTGTACAGAGCTAATGGTTGCTCGGCTTTTATTTTCGCTTGGCACCCTTTGTATTCGCCAGCTACATTACTAGCGCCGTCGTATGTTTGTGCGCGAAGATTAGATATGTCTAAGTTCAGTCGGATAAAGACATCTTTAACCATATTTGCTAGTGCAAGTCCTGTGGTCGAAGGAACCTCATACAAGCCGATAAACTCTTCCTTGATCTCGAATTTTGAATTAACGTAACGAAGGCATATAGATTCATGTTCTTTCCCTGAAATGTCTTGTGTTCCATCAATTATCAAACCAAACTGCTCACTTTCATTACGAATTTCGTTTTGTATCTTTTTTAATATTTCATGACTCATCAATCCCAATATTTCGTTCACTATTTCGGTGCTAGTGTAAGTTGTTTTCCTAGTCAGCCATTTCGCCAGATTTTCGTCATCTTCCGACCGAAGGGCAAGGAGATGTTTGAATTTCCCCCCACTATTATCTTTCCCACGAAGAGCCGTCCCTTCTGATGCCAAATATTTTATTGAAGAAATTATCTTATTAAGGGCTTGCCTAGCTGAATTTTGGTCATCCAGACTTTGTTCATTCAGATGATCAGTGATGTTTTTCTTAGACAAACTGCAGAGTTTTACGTAAGCGTCTTTGTGCATTTGTGAGTCTTGGTGGGCAGTGAACTTCTCGATCGCTTTCTTCCAATTACAGAAGCCTTCTTTAAAGAATACCGTTTCATGGCGATAATTAATAGGGTCAATCAGTTTTCCGTTCAATGCTTTGGTACAAACATGACACAGAACTTTTTTGAGACCTAAATCGCAATGCAACCAGCCGAACCTTTTGAACCATTCTGATTGGAAGCGGAGCGTTCGTTTTTTCAATGTTTGCACAACCATGAATTCGGTGTTTTCTGGCTGATTGGGCTGGTCGGTGTCACAATACTCACAAATTACACCAGTGGCACCATCTGTGACAATCTTTCTCTTCTGCGATGATTCTCCTACGATTTGTGTGTCATTGTCGGCGGTGGAACTATCGTTATCGCC
This sequence comes from Pictodentalium vernedei, assembly GCA_031216915.1. Taxonomy (NCBI): domain Eukaryota; kingdom Metazoa; phylum Mollusca; class Scaphopoda; order Dentaliida; family Dentaliidae; genus Pictodentalium; species Pictodentalium vernedei. The sequence goes on from CM062296.1 coordinate 561,693,778, forward strand.
TTTAATCTTTCGTATTGGAAAAAAATCGTGGAGTCTTTTTTGTGCCATTTCAGGTCCTATTCACGGAAAATACCAAACAAGAGGATTTCGCGGTTCCAACGTCTAGAATTAGACTGTGCACGCGGAGTGTATGACGTCAGAAGTGGGTTGACTGGTGCAAATGCGTCATTTATACAGAGTTAAGAGGCCCGTCGGAACGAAATTTACATTGGGGGCTGATATTGCTAACTTCGGTGACCTGACTGATACTAAAGGGGTATGGGGTATCCAGATGCCGAAGGCATCTGGCGCGAGTGCCGACGGCACGAGCTTCTTGCGGGGGAGGGGGGTGGGTGGGTGGGGGTGGGGGGGGGGGGGGGGTTAACGCCACCCCCCCCCCCGAGAAAATTTTTTGAAAAGGACAATCAAAGGAAGCATTCTGGTAGCTTTTGAAGCAAAAACCTCTTGCTTTTTTTAAATGACAAAAGTTGTTTTTTTAAAGGAAATGTTTCAAAAATCCCAACAGAACCCCATAACATTTTGGGGATGGTTCTCACACGGCTCACCTGCAGGCTGTGACACCATTCCTTCATGCTAAACAACAGTCAGGCCTTGTGGTGGATTCGTTGGCTTTATCATTACGCCAACGGTTGCCGTGGTCTTCTAAGCTGCCAATGGAATTGCTCAAAACTTTTGCACATTTGACTATAAAAATGAGCTGAAGTTTGTTTGCTCTGTAACAGGAGGAGGTAGTTTTCTACCCACTGTCGACACAGCAGCACGTTATTATACTGAGTGAAGCTGTAGGATTCCCAGTTACAACGTCACCGCATGCAAGCTGACGCAACACAGTGGAATTCCCAATGCAGATATTTGGGCCCAAAAGATAAGCTTTTACGCCGACAAAAAACCTACGTTGTGTTACTGTATGAGTCTAGTTACGACTGCCCCCCCCCCCACCCCCCACCCCCGTATCCGTAGTTGATTGACTCTGTTTTATTCAAATTGGACTTAGTTGTGGATATTTAACATCGGTTGCTCCCAGCGTGGATAAACTGACAATGACACAAGAGCAAATTATTGGGGTGGCTGCAGTCCCCCCCCCCCCCCCCCCGGTTCCGACGGGCCTGGTTAACCCACAATGGGCTAACACGCACGTGTTCTGAGTCTCCACGTCTCAAAATTATTCAAACAAAATTGATGAGAGGGTGCAGCAGTGGGGAGCATAGTGGGGGACATGTCATACCATGTCCCCCCCAGTGGAGGGGGAGGCATGGCATACCATGTCCCCCCTTGATGAGATCTGGGGGGACACGCCCCACCCCCACCCCACCCCGCCCCCCCCCCCCCCCCCCCCCCATGATCTGCGCCCATGATAGTTTACTCCATTCATAATTGATTGAGTGCTGAATGTTTTCAATAGCTGCATGCAGCAGTCAGAGTATGAAAACTTTTGTTTTATGTGAGTATTATAAGTTTAACCCTCAGCAGATTTGAGACTCCCATATAGGTACTGTATGAATAATTGTGATTTTCGTAATATCTGAAAATTCTGTTGACATTCAGATTCACAGTTCAAGTCCAAGAAGATTTTCTGTTATAAGGTAGCTGTAAAGTTTAACCCAATCCCTGTTTCGGTTGCATAAAAGATAGGTGCCGTCGAAAATAACTCCATTTTTCAGAATTTGGTAAGTTTAAGTCGCAATTTACTCCATTCCTAATTGATTGAGTGCTGAATGTTGTCTATGGGTGCATGCGGCTAGCAAAGTATGACAACTTTTGTTTTAGATGTTATTATTAAAAGTTTAATTCTTGGCAGATTTGAGAGTTCCCAAGTGGATACTGTTGAAATAATTGTTATTTTCGTAAAATATTGAATATTGGTAAGCATCTTTCGGTCCTATATAAAGGTGCAAATAGTTAAAGTTGAACAGTTCATCAGACAGAAATAATGCCAAACTCTGCCGTTGACAGGTAAATAATGAATGGAAATTTCATTGCATTGAAAATAAAGTGGCAACGAACCCTTCCCACGGTTTCCACGCGAGGCGTGGTGTTTTCCACGCGGTCAGAACATTGGATTTCATGCCCAAATGTCGGCCAGGCTTCGTAGAACAAGTTCTGAAAATTGCAAGTCGCTGCCTTCAGCGATCTGGACACACACAGTTCGTGTATGTCTGAAGTGCTATTTTAATGTCTAATTTGCAAATTCTCATTAATATTTTCCCGCCAAAAACCTACTCACCGCCGTTTTCTTTTCACTTTTAACTTCCGACGATTCTCAAAGGTTTCAAGGTTGCGATGGGATCCCTGGGTGCTGTTCTTCTGGGTGAAGCCACTTCGATTTACAGCCATCTCTCCGTCAGTCACGCTCTATTGTAATGTAACTGTTAAGTGGACCTACCCCAGAGAGGAGGGGGCACCACGAGAGACTGTGCCCATTCGCCCTCTTCTTTCGCTCCGACTTGAAAAAGACCAAATTCAGAAAATTACCTCCTCTCTTCAAAAACGCAATATTTCAGCGAATCCTCCGCGGATTTCCACGAAATTTTCACTCAGCATTCACGAATAGTTGCTCCATCGGATGCCTGGAAAGACGACACGAATTGCGCATTTTCTCAAGTCCAATTCGAAAAGAGCGTATGCGCATGCGCGTGAGGCTCCCACAGTCTACACGCTCGGTTGTTGGATTTTTCAGGCACAGGTCGATTTGGCCAGAGCTTCTAGAACAAACGTTGAAAATTTCGAGTCGCTACTCCAAAAACTCTCTCCACAATCTAGATTTGATACTTCACTTATGGGTACATCGACAGTGTTTTCACCCGGTCGCAGGACTCAAGAAAAATACTAAACTGTCAAGCGGGGACAGTAGAACACATTCTCAGAATTTCAAGTGGCTGCCTTGGATGGTCTACAATTGGCGTATGTCCTTGTTATGCCCACAACGAATAGTCAGGGGGCAGGTTGTTTCACCCCTGTCTTTCCCTCTATCTTTCTGCATATAGGGTACATCGTTTGTCCGTCTAACCCCTCTTATTAGCTCATCTTGACAAAGGCAAGCTGAGCTAATCTCATCGCTCTCCGTCCGTCGTCCGCCGTGCGTCAACACCATTTTTGGTCTTCTCCTCCAAAGCCACTGGGCCAATTCAAGTGAAAGTTTGTGTGAGTCATGGTTCCAAAGGGGCATTGCATTTTTGTTCAACTCAACATGCCCAGTCCCATAGGAAGGGAGTGGGGAAAATGCTCCAAAATATTTTTAAAATCTTCTTCTTAAGAACCAGTGTGTACAATGACTTGATATTTGCTATGGAACTTCCTTTTGGTATGTAGAATCAAGTTTGTTCAAACGAAGTTCGTGAAGCAATATTTGGCTTTGTAATGGGAGGGGTAAGATTTTTTACCCCGCCCAAAATTTCTATTTTCTGAACTGATGGTCCGGTATGAACCAAATTTGGCATGTGGTATTATTGGGTCATAAATACTTGACCCATGCAAAAAAAATAATTCCGGCATCCCCATGGGAACCCTGGGAGCTAAAAATAGAAATATTTTCAAACGCACATATTTCCCAAACCACACGGAACAGAGCTGTTATTTGGTATGAAGTATCCTTGGGACCAGTAGAACTGAATGGTTAAAAAATTGCCATCGGTTATGTTAGGGTGTTCTGTAATGGGCATCGAAAAAAGTGCTGAGTCAGCATATTTGCAAAAATTTTTAAAAATCTTTTTTCTCCAGAACCAATCATCAGAATCTTTTGATATTTGGTATACCGCATTCATAGGGGGGTCAGATACAAGTTTGTTGAAATAAAACTCATTGGTTCATATTTGGACTCACTACAGGAGCCTGAATTTTTAACATAGGGTTATATGGGGAATATTCTTTAAAAATCTTCTTCAGAACCACCCGTCAGAATCTTTTAATGTTTGGTGTGCATCATTTTTACGAGGGTCAGATTCAAGATTATTCAAATCAAGTCCCTAGATTGATATTTGGGCTTCCTACAGAAGACAAAATTTTAACTTTGTTCAATGTGGGGGTAATTTAAAAAAATCTTCTTCTTCTTCTTCAGATCCACCAGTCAGAATGCTTTAATATTTGGTATGCAACGTCTCTAGGGGGTCAGATTCAAGTTTGTTCAAATCAGATCCCTAGGTATATATTTGGGCTCGCTATGGTAGCCCAAATTTTTACTTTGTTCAATATGAGGAAATTTCTTTAAAAGTCTCTTCTTTTTCAGATCCACCAGTCGGAATGCTTTCATATTTGGTATACAACATCTCTAGGGGGGGGGGGGGCAGATTCCAGTTTGTTCAATTCGAGTGCCTGGGTTAATATTTGGGCTCCATATGGGAACCTGAATTTTAACTAGTACAATATGAGGGAATTTCTTCAAAAATCTTCTTCTTCAGATCCACTAGTCAGAATGCTTTCATATTTGGTATGCAACATCTCTAGGGGGGAGGGGGGGGGGGGGGGAGTCAGATCAAGTTTGTTCAAATCGGATCCATAGGTTAATATTTGGGCTCGCTATGGTAGCCCAAATTTTAACTTGATGCAATATGAAGAAATTTCTTTAAAATTTCTCTTCTTCAGATCCAACAGTCAGAATGCTTTCATATTTGGTACAAAACATCTCTAGGGAAGTCAGATTCAACTGTGTTCAAATCGAGAGCTTGGGTTAATATTTGGGCTCCCTATGGAGCCGGAATTGGCCATTTTGCTGAAGAATTAAAAATTTTGCATTCAGTACCCTCTAGAGGTGTGTAACTAAGATTAATCCACAAAGGTTGTATGATCAACTGAAGAAAAGGCATTATGCCCGTATTATTTTTGCCACTCTTGGGGGATTCAAGAATTGAGAGTGTAGCCTATGGAGATGGCTTGCTTAATGTACTCATTCTTGGACTATGTTTAAATTGTGTTCTGTTCAAGATGAGCGCTTCAGGCCCCGTGGGGCCTCTTGTAATTTTCAGGGTATTACTTTTTTATTTCACAGGATGTTTCTACATTTTCCAGATGTGTGCGTATTGTCAGAATTTTGACTTGCTTCATTATTTTACAAAACTACTGGTTGTTAAACTTAGTCCATTTTAACTCAGCTTTGGCGAAGCCAAATTCGAGGTATTGTCATGGCCCGTCGTCCGTCTGTTCGTCTGTCGCGTCGTACCACGGCTCGGGCTAGATGCCGTATTTATGAACCGATCTTTACGAAACTTCTTGGGTACCTTTGTTGTCACTGTGAGACGAGAACAACTGTTTTTGGGCCCGGTCCGAAATTCAAGATGGCCACTGGCAGCCATTCTGTACAAAATTAGGTGCAATCAGACTTCTTTTTTGCGCAGAACTTCCATTATGAAAGCTCTGATTTGAATAATTTTTTGTATGCATGTTTAATACCATGGAATACATCACATATAATACGTTTTTTTTTTCTCTCGTGCGTAAATTATGCAAATTAGACAAACTTTGATTTAATTAGTGTTGGGGGTGCGGTGGCTCAGTAGGTAGAGGAGCAGGCTGCAAACCGAGAGGTCCTCGGTTCGAATCCTACCTGCGGCAACCGCGTTGTGTCCTTGGGCAAGACACTTCACCCCCATTGCCCATGTGGGGGCACGATGACGCCGTGTACTAAGGCGTACTGCACGTCGATGGTACACATGTCGTCAACTAATCTAACCCTGCCTGTGCTGCAGTGCGGAGTTACGATGTTGGGGAGCTGGCAGCTGCTCGTCGTTGCTCGGTGGTTCTCTCCGGGTACTCCGGCTTCCTCCACCCGTAAAACTGTCACGGTCATGATTAGCCATTGTGCATAAATATGTGACCTTAAACATCAATAAATAAATAACAATAAATAAATTTAATTAGTGTTACTTTCAGCACTGTAAGTGCAAATACCAATATGGCTCGGGTTGGAGGCCGTATTTATGAACCGATCCTTACGAAACTTCTTGGGTACCTTTGTTATCACCGTGGGACGAGAACGAGTGTTTGGGTCCGGTCTGAAATTCAAGATGGTCGCTGGCAGCCATTTTGTACAAAATTAGGTACAATCAGATTTTTGCGCAGAACTTCCATATGACAGCGCTGATTTGAATAATTTTTTGTGTGAATGTTTAGTACCATGCGATACACCACGTATAATACGGGTTTTATTCCCGTACATAAATTATGCCAATTACACTAACTTTGATTTATTTAATGTTACTAGAGATGTGAAGTTAGTTACTTATTTGACATTTTGACATTTTGACATTTTTTTATTCCATCAAAATAGGAAAAATGGCACCTGCTGTAGGGTGATACAAATAAAGACGAGTTGATTGACATGTTGCCCGCTCGCATAAAGCCTTTCTTTATGGGGCAACCAAGGCCCTAAAAGTGACAACCTCCCAGAAAACCTTCTAGATGGGCAAATCTGATCAAATAAAAGGTGCTGTAGGGTGACACAAATGAAGACGAGTTGATTGACATGTTGCCCGTCCGCATAAGGCCTTTCTTTATGGGGCAAGCAAGGCCTTAAAAGTGACAACCTCCCAGAAAACCTTCTAGATGGGCAAATTTGATCAAATAAAAGGTGCTGTAGGGTGGCACAAATAAAGACGAGTTCATTGACATGTTGCCCGTCCGCATAAGGCCTCTCTATATGGAGCAATCAAGGCCCTAAAAGTGACAACCTCCCAGAAAACCTTCTAGATGGGCAAATCTAATCAAATAAAAGGTGCTGTAGGGTGACACAAATGAAGACGAGTTGATTGACATGTTGCCCGTCCACATAAGGCCTTTCTTTATGGGGCAACCAAGGCCTTAAAAGTGACAACCTCCCAGAAAACCTTCTAGATGGGCAAATCTGATCAAATAAAAGATGCTGTAGGGTGGCACAAATGAAGACGAGTTGATTGACATGTTGCCCGTCCACATAAGGCCTCTCTTTACGGGGCAACCAAGGCCTTAAACGTGACAACCTCCCAGAAAACCTTCTAGATGGGCAAATCTGGTCAAATAAAAGGTGCTGTAGGGTGGCAAAAATGAAGACGAGTAGATTGACATGTTGCCCGTCCACATAAGGCCTTTCTTTATGGGGCAACCAAGGCCCTAAAGTGACAACCTCTCAGAAAACCTTCTAAATGGGCAAATATGATCAAATAGAAGGTGCTGTAGGGTGGCACAAATGAAGACGAGTAGATTTACATGTTTCCCGTCCGTATAAGGCCTTTCTTTATGAGGCAACCAAGGCCTTACAAGTGACAACCTCCCAGAAAACCATCTAGATTGGCAAATCTTATCAAATAAAATGTTGCTGTAGGGTGGCACAAATGAAGACGAGTTGATTGACATGTTGCCCTTCCGCATAAGGCCTTTCTTTATGGGGCAACCAAGGCCTTAAAAGTGACAACCACCCATAAAACCTTCTTCAAGATGGGCAAATCTGATCAAATAAAAGATGCTGTAGGGTGGCACAAATGAAGACGAGTTGATTGACATGTTGCCCGTCCACATAAGGCCTTTCTTTATGGGGCAACTAAGGCCCTAAAAGTGACAATCTCCCAGAAAACCTTCTAGATGGGCAAATCTGATCAAATAAAAGGTGCTGTAGGGTGGCACAAATGAAGACGAGTTGATTGCCATGTTGCCCGTCCGCATAAGGCCTTTCTTTATGGGGCAACCATGGCCCTAAAAGTGACAACCTCCCAGAAAACCTTCTAGATGGGCAAATCTGATCAAATAAAAGGTGCTGTAGGGTGGCAAAAATGAAGACGAGTAGATTGACATGTTGCCCGTCCACATAAGGCCTTTCTTTATGGGGCAACCAAGGCCCTAAAGTGACAACCTCTCAGAAAACCTTCTAAATGGGCAAATATGATCAAATAGAAGGTGCTGTAGGGTGGCACAAATGAAGACGAGTAGATTTACATGTTTCCCGTCCGTATAAGGCCTTTCTTTATGAGGCAACCAAGGCCTTACAAGTGACAACCTCCCAGAAAACCATCTAGATTGGCAAATCTTATCAAATAAAATGTTGCTGTAGGGTGGCACAAATGAAGACGAGTTGATTGACATGTTGCCCTTCCGCATAAGGCCTTTCTTTATGGGGCAACCATGGCCCTAAAAGTGACAACCTCCCAGAAAACCTTCTAGATGGGCAAATCTGATCAAATGAAAGGTGCTGTAGGGTGGTGCAAATGAAGACGAGTTGATTGACATGTCGCCCGTCCACATAAGGCCTTTCTTTATGGGGCAACCAAGGCCCTAAAAGTAACAACCTCCCAGAAAACCTTCTAGATGGGCAAATGTGATGAAATAAAAGGTGCTGTAGGGTGGCACAAATGATGATGAGTTGATTGACAAGTTGCCCGTCCAGATAAGGCCTTTCTATATGGGGCAACCAAGGCCCGGAAACTGACAACCTCCCAGAAAACCTTCTAGATGGGCAAATTTGATCAAATAAAAGGTGCCGTAGGGTTGAGCAAATGAAGACGAGTTGATTTAAATGTTGCCCATCTGCATAAGGCCTTCCTTTATGGGGCAACCAACTTGTAATGTCACACTAAGATCTGAGAATGGACAATATTTCTTGAAAATCTACATGATGTTTTTAGAGAAATCCTCGGATAACATGAATTTTTAACTTTTTGAGGGGTATCACCCTGTAACCAGCTCTAAACGGGTTAATGCTTGGTTTTATGAATACCTTCATTACTTACAAAAATGATCCTCGGTGAATCCCACTTCCAATGAAGGTGGTTATATTCATCTCGCAGGTACACATTGGGTGTAATAGGTGGCCAAGTACAGCCCATTTTTCTCAAAATTTGCTGCCTCTGGAGGGTTAACAAACACTTACTGGAATCTTTTGTTCATGCAACTTGTAATGTCACTCCAAGACCTGCAAATTGTCAATTTCTCTTGAATACTTACTAGATTCTTTGGAGAAATCCACAGAAAATGGGAATTTTAAGCTTTTAAGGGGTACATCTCCTTAACCGGGGTAAAATGGGTTAAGACCTCAATTTTTGAATACCCTTACTACTTACTAAAAATTTTCCCTATCAGTTTTGCGTCCGGTAAAAGAAGTTATGTTTCTCTGCAGCATTCCCATTTGATGTTGTTGGTGTCCAAAAACAGACTATTTTTTTCGAAATTTTGACATTTAGCATCCATTGAGGGTTAACAAATGCTTATCTGAATATTTTATCCATGCAACTGGTAATGTGACTCTAAGACCTATCAACGGCCATTTTCTCTTGAAACCCTACGAGACGTTTGTAAAGAAATTCAGGGAAAACATGATTTTTTATGCTTTTGATGGATATTGCTATTAACCATCCAAAAAGGGGTTAATGCTTGGTTTTTTGAATACCCTTATTACTAACAAGTTTGGTCCTCGGTGAATTCCACTTCCAACAAAGTAGATTATGTTTATCTCTCGGGTATGCACTGGGTGCTGTGTGCGTCTGAAAACTGCCTATTTGAACAAAATTACGATGCTTAGCAGCCTGTAGAGGGTTAATGAATGCTCACCGGAATATTTTGTCCATGCAACTTGTAATGTCATACAAAGACCTGCGAATAGTCATTTTTTCTTGAAAATCTACAAGTTGTTTTTAGAGAAATCCACAGAAAATGGGAATTTTAAGCTTTTAAGGGGTATCTCTCTTTAACCAGTCCAAAATGGGTTAAGACTTCGAATTTTGAATACCCTTACCACTATCAAAAATGTTTCCCGATCAATTTTGCGTCCGATAAAAGAAGGAACCTTTCTCGGTGGTACACCAAGTGGGTGCTGTTGGCGTCCAAAAACAGCCCATTTTATCATAATTTTGACTTTTAGCAGCCTGTGGAGGGTTAACAAATGCTCACCGCAGTATTTTGTCCATGCATCTTCTATTGTTACACCAAGGCCTGGGAGTGACAAATTTTTCTTCAAAATCTACAAGACTCGTTTAGAGAAATCTACGGAAAATACGAATTTTTTAGCTTTATGGGGGTATTGCTGTTTAACCAGCCCAAAACGGGTTAACGTTTGGTTTTTTGAACACCCTTGGTACTTACAAAAATGATCTCCGGTGAATTCCACTTCCAATAAAGGAAATTATGTTTATCTCTCGTGTATCGTTTGGGTGCTCTGGGGGCCTGAAACCGGTCTATTTCATCAACATTTCGATGTTTGGCAGCCTGTGGAGGGTTACCATATGCATCGCCTGATATGTCATGTGTATCAAAGGTCGTGGCACAGACAGGTTTAGCAATGATGAAGGTTTTAAAAAAATGTACAAGGCGTGTTTCGAGAAAGTCCGATAAACCCAAATTTTGACAGTTTTTTGCCAATTCTGACGAAATAAGGGTTAAATCGAAAATTCCGCTTGGGTACATTTTTAGATTTTGTGCCCCTCTATGCGTGTGCAAAATTTTGTGAAAATCGGTCCGAAAATGGCTTCCGAATCGTGCGGACAAAATGTGTGGAAAAAACCCCCAAAAAACTAGACTTTATGATTCTGGAGAATCATGGCTTTTCCCGATGAGATTCCATTATTTTTCATGTCCCCACAGTGTCTGATGAATTGTTTTTAACTGTCTCACTGAAGTTCCTTCATTGATGTTATGAGAAAGGTGAAGATAGTAGTCTCAAATGACACAGTTTGATAAAAAATTGTTTAGGTAAAAACCATCATTAACGGTGGAGTGGGTTAATATCATCGGCCAACAAGTCAATGATCGGCAAAAGGGTTATGTTTGTTTGACACATACCCACTGAGTGCTGTGTCAATTTAAAAATGGTCCATTTTATCTCAAATGTATCCAAAATATTGATGTCTGGCAGCTTGTAGAGGGTTAACAAGTGCCAACAGGAATATTTATTCATGAAACTTGTAATGTCACACCAAGAACTGTGAATGGCCATTTTTTGTTTAAAATCTACAAGATGTTTTCAGAGAAATCCAGGGAGAACATGAATTTTAAGCTTTTGATGGGTATCATTGTTTATCCAGCCCAAAACGGGTTAAGTGTTGTTTTTGGAATACTCTTATTACTTCCAAAAAATAATTCTCAGTGAATTCTAATTCCACTTATTTTGATCTCTCCTCCCAACTCCGGGTGCTGTGGGTACACAAACACAGCCTATTTTATCAACATTTTGATGTTTGAGAACCTGCATAGGGTTAACAAATGCTTACAGGAATATTTTGTACATACAACTTGTAATGTCACACTAAGATCTGAGAATCGTTTTTCTCATTTTCTCCAAATGTCTATGCTTGGCAACCTCTGGAGGGTTTAAAAAATGCTTACCGAAACATTTTGTTCATGCAACTTGTAATGTCACTCGAAGACCTGCGAATGGTCAATTGCTCTTGAAATTTGTTTTTCAGAAATCCACAGAAGACTGGAATTTTAAGATTTTAAGGGGTATATCTCCATAACCAGTCAAAAATGGGTTAAGACCTCGATTTTTGAATACATTTACTACTTACAAAAATATTTCTCTGTCAGTTTTGCGTCCGGTAAAAGAAGTTACGTTTCTCTGTTGTATTCCCATTTGATGTTGTTGTTGTTGTTCAAAAGCAGACTATTTTTTTCAAAATTTTGACATTTAGCAGCCCATGGAGGGTTAACAAATGCTTACCGGAATAATTTATCCAATCAACTGGTAATGTGACACCATGACCTATCAATGGCCATTTTCTCTTGAAAACCCTACCAGATGTTCGTAAAGAAATCCCGGGAAAACATAAATTTTTAAGCCTTTGATGGGTATCACTATTAACAACCACAAAATGGGTTAACGCTTGGTTTTTTGAATACCCTTATTACTTACAAAAATGGTCTTCGGTAAATTCCACTTCCAACAAAGGAGATTATGTTTATTTCTCAGGTATACGATGGGTGATATGCGTGCCTGAAAACAGCCCATTTCAACAAAATTACGATGCTTGGCAGCCTCTAGAGGGTTATTAAACGCTCACCGGAATATTTGTCCATGCAACTTGTAATATCACACAAAGACCTGCGAGTAGTCAATTTTTCATGAAAACCTACAGGATGTTTTTAGAGAAATCCACAGGAAAATGGGAATTTTAAGATTTTAAGGGGTCTCTCTCTTTAGCCTGTCCAAAATGGGTTAAGACTTCGACTTTTGAATACCCTTACTACTTACAAAAATGTTTGCGTATAGATTGTGCGCTCGATTAAGGCACGTTTTTTGTGGCGTACCCATTGGGTGCTGTTGGCGCCCCAAAACAGCCCATTTTATCATAATTTTGACATTTAGCAGCCCGTGGAGGGTTAACAAATGATCACCGCTCTATTTTGTCCATGCAGCCTATATTGTCACACTAAGGCCTGGGAGTGACAATTTTTTCCTTGAAAATCTACAAGACTCGTTTAGAGAAATCCACGGGAAAAACACGAATTTGTTAGCTTTATGGGGGTATTGCTGTTTAACCAGCCCAAAACAGGTTAAAGCTTGGTTTTTTGAACACCCTTATTACTGACAAAAATGATCCTCGGTGAATTCCACTCCCAATAAAGGAAGTTATGTTTATCTCTCGTGTATTGTTTGGGTGCAGTGGGGGCCTGAAACCGGCCTATTTTATCAAATTTTGATGTTTGGCAGCCTGTGGAGGGTTACCATATGCATCGCCTGATATGTCGTGTGTATGAAAGGGCGTGTCACAGACAGGTCTAGCAATGACGAATGTATAAAAAAATGTACAAGGCGTGTTTCGAGAAAGTACCGATAAACCCCAATTTTGGCAGTTTGTTTTGCCAATTCTGACGAAATAAGGGTTAAATCGAAAATTCCGCTTGGGTACATTTTTAGATTTTGTGCCCCTCTATGTGTGCAAAATTTCGTGAAAATTGGTCCGAAAATGGTTTCGGAATCGTGCAGACAAACTGTGTGGAAACCGCCCCCCCCCCCCCCAAAAAAAAAAAAAATAAATAAATAAATAAATAATAATAATAATCCGTAGAAAAACAATAGTCTTTTCCAGAGGGAAAAGCCTAATAATCCGTAGAAAAACAATAGTCTTTTCCAGAGGGAAAAGCCTAACTAGAAAATTGTAATTTGTTGACCAAATTACGGGCTTTCCCAAGTTATTAATGTGAAAAAGGAAACGGTTTTGAGTACACATGAAACTATCAGCCATATTAATTATTTAACCCGATTTTTCTGTACATTAATGATGAATCGTCAAGGTTTACTTTGTGTGTACACACTAGTGTTTCTAAATCTAGTCAGTAAGTGTTTGACATTAACCCTTTTCAAAATGATAGAAAAAACGACCAAAGATGGTTAATTTGGACATTTTCAAGCGGTACTCTTATTCTCGCCCTCATTGTCCTTGAGGGTTAAATCTGAGATTAAAAAGTAAACAGTAACTTTCTTCCACAATCATTGTTGCATCTAGCTGTAACAAAATATTTGTTACAACTACCTTGTAATTAGAGAGATTTGCCCTTGAACTTGGTCAATTTTGAAGAAAAAAGTTATATTCATGTCATTTTTGGCCAATGGCGGTTAATGTTGAAAAGATTTGAGTGGAGATTGTGGTGTATTATATTATGCTCTAAATGTGTGGATAATTGGAGCTAAATAACTGTAAACAATTTTGAGACATTCGAAAAATGGTGAAATTTTGACGGTTTTGGCAGAATATTTCGAAAACACGCGTTTTCACAGACATGGCAAATGGGATTTTACGAGTTCCCATGTTGTTACATAAGTGTGCCAAATTTGGTTGAACTCGTTCAGCTAGTTTTGAGCTATGCCACAAACAAAATTCGCGGGGAAGAAAAAAAAAAAAACTAGAAAATTGTTATTTGTTGACCAAATTACGGGCTTTCCCAACTTATTAATGTGAAAAAGAAGACGATTTTGAGTACACATGAAACTATCAGCCATATTAAATTATTCAACCCGATTTTTCTGTACTTTAATGATGAATCGTCAGGGTTTACTTTGTGTGTACACACTAGTGTTTCTAAAATCTAGTCAGTAAAGTGTTTGAAATTAACCCTTTTCAAAATGATAGAAAAAGCAACTAAAGATGGTTAAGTTTGGCATTTTCAAACGGTACTCTTATTCTCGCCCTCATTGTGCTTGAGGATAACATCTGAGATTAAAAAGTAAACAGTAACTTTCTTCCACAATCATTGTTGCATCTAGCCATACCAAAATAATTGTTACAACTACCTTGTAATTAGAGAAATTTGCAATTGAAGTTGGCCAAGTTTGAAGACAAATGCTATATTAATGTCATTTTTGGCCAATGGGGGTTAATATTGAAAGATTTGAGTGTTGATTGCGGTGTATCATATTATGCTCTAAATGTGTGGAAAATTCCAGCTAAATAACTGTAAACAGTTTTCAGACTTTCGAAAAATGTTAAAATTTTGAAAATTTTGTCAGTAAGCAATCGCCTATCAGCCGATGAAAGCCTATCGGCAATCGGTATGAATAGCACGAAAAATATCGGCTCTTGCCGATTGTTGAAAAAAATTATTGGGTACCTATTCTAACTCTATCTCACAGCCATTTTAATGTTCTGCTAATAACTAACAAACGTGCCATGCATTACATTGTGTAGTCTGTAGCTCAGACCCCCGATGTAACATTTAATTTCTACCAGCGACCACCAAAAACAAAGAATCGCTTGTCCCGGGCGACAAGTGCTATGTTTGGCTTGAGTTTCCTATTAAACTTAAAAAGCTATGTGCTGTTAAAATCATTAAATAGTTGCCTTATGTATTGAAACATCTATTATACGGTCTATCAATAACGATACTATGACCTTTTTTTACCACGAGGGCGAATCCAGGCATCGGCGCACTTGGTGTGTTCCCCCTTCCCCCACTAATTTTTCCCGGAGATGGGTTTTGCATTGTGGATATCTGCATCGGATGCGAGGTAATCGCATCATTTCGGATTAAATTTCAAAAGTTGGTTGACAGTACACGCAGGTATACTTGAGCCTAGGTGCGCCTCCCCCCCACCCCCCCCCCCCCCCCCCCCCCCTGCTCCGAGCCCACAGTTTTGCATACATTACTTCATCCGCCACTCAACCAACTCTGAACCGGTATTGGGATGAAACGACTGTGCGAATGAACTCACCAGAAGCATAAAAATGGCTGTAATACAGAAAGGTAATTCTAGTCTAAGGGAGGTAATCAAATTAGCTATCAAAGAACATTTTCGCAATTGCTGACCGGGCTTTCGTGATGCCCCATATCTCTCACCAAATTTAATTTGCTTCGTTCCATGGCTGATTTTAAATAATATAAGTGATCTCAGACTTTGATATCACGAACCTTTTCAATTTTTTATTGAGTTTTGGATATTCTATTCCAAACCACCACTGCACACTTATCAATATTCAGTGATTTTATGAAAATATCAATTACTCCGACCGTACCCGTATGAGCACTCTCGAATCTGCCAACGGTTAAACTTTTAATAATGACATATAAAACAAAAGTTGTCATACTATGACTACTGCATGCAGCCATAGGAAACGTTCAGCGCTCAATCAATTACGAATGGCGTAAATCGGCACTTAAACTTACCAAATTCTGAAAAACGAGAGTTTTTTGGACTGCACCTATCTTTATGCAAACAGAACGAGCATAGGGTTAAACTTTACAATCAAATTTACCACAGCAAATATGCTCGGTAGGCAATTGTAAATACGAACATGTAAATCATTTTTTGATGTTCCTCTCGGAAATGGGAGAAAAGTGAGCTCCAAATTAGCCAATTTTATGAAGAATTTTCGGGCACTCAAATTCAAAGCCCGAAAACTGGCTGAAGGTTAAAATTTTGAATAAAATATATCACTGCAAAATTGTTCTTGGATGAAGGCCCAATCCTCTCATGGAAAAGGTTTTGAGACAATATGGCTCCAGTGCTAAGAAAGTGCATGTAAACGTTGGCGAAAATAACATTTATTTCGACAGTACCCTTATGGGAAGTCTCAAATCTGACAAGCGTTAAACTTTTAATAATAACATATAGAACAAAATTTGTCATACTTTGACTGCTGCAAGCAGCTATAGAAAACATTTAGAGCTTAAGCAATTAAAAATGGAGTAAATCGCCACCTAAACTTACCAAATTCTGAAAAATTGGAATTTTTTTGGACTGGACGGTACCTACTTTTATGCAACCAGAATGGGATAGGGTTAAACTTTACAATCAAACTTACAACAACAAATATGCTCGGTAATCAATTGTGAATACGTACGTGAAAAGTGTTTGAAATTAACCCTTTCCAAAATGATAGAAAAAGCAAGCAAAGATGGCTATTTTTTGCATTTTCAAACGTTTTTCTTATTCTCGCCCTCATTGTGCTTGATGGTTAAATCTGAGATTAAGAAGTAAATAGTAACTTTCTTCCACAACCATTGCTGCGTCTAGCCATACCAAAATAATGGTTACAACTAACTTGGAATTAGAGAAATTTGCTCTTGAAGTTGGCAAAAATAACAATTATTACGACAGTTCCCTTATGGGAAGTCTCAAATCTGCCAAGGGTTAAACCTTTAATAATAACATATAAAACAAAATTTGTCATACTTGGACTGCTGCATGCAGCTATAGAAAACATTCAGAGCCCATTCAATTAAAAATGGAGTAAATCGTCACCTAAACTTACCAAATTCTGAAGAAAATTGAGTTTTTATGGACTGTACCTACTTTTATGCAACCAGGATGGGTTAGGGTTAAACTTTACATCCAAAGTTACAACCGCAAATATGCTCTGTAGTCAATTGTGAATACGTACATGAAAAGTGTTTGAAATTAATCCTTTCAAAAATGATAGAAAAAGCAACCAAAGTTGGCTAATTTTGGCATTTTCAAACGGTACTCTTATTCTCGCCCTCATTGGGCTTGAGTGTTAAATCTGAGATTAAAAAGTAAACAGTAACTTTCGTCCCCAATCGTTGTTGCATCTATCCATACCAAAATAATTGTTACAACAACCTTGTAATTAGAGAAATTTGCCCTTGAAGTTGGTCAAGTTTTAAGAAAAAATCTATATTCATGTCATTTTTGGACAATGGGGTTTGATGAAAGATTTGAGTGGTGAGTGTGGTGTATCATATTATGCTCTAAATGTGTGGAAATTTTGAGCTAAATAACTGTAAACAATTTTGAGACATTCGAAAAATGGTGAAATTTTGAAGGTTTTGGCAGAATATTTTGAAAATACGCATTTTCACAGACATGGCAAATGGGATTTTGCGACATCCCATGGTGCTACATAAGGGTACCAAATTTGGCTGAAATCGTTCAGCTAGTTTTCGAGCTATGCCACAGACAAAATTAGGGGGGAAGAAAGAAAAACTAGAAAATTATAATTTGTTCACCAAATTACGGGCTTTACCATTTTATTAATGTGAAAAAGAAGGCGGTTTTGTGTACACATGAAACTATCAGCCATATTAATTATTTAACCCGATTTTTCTGTACATTAATGATGAATCGTCAGGGTTTACTTTGTGTGTACACACTAGTGTTTCTAAAATCTAGTCAGTAAAGTGTTTGAAATTAACCCTTTCCAAAATGATAGAAAAAGCAACCAAAGATGGCTAATTTTGGCATTTTCAAACGGTACTCTTATTCTCGCCCTCATTGTGCTTGAGGGTTAAATCTGAGATTAAAAATTGAACAGTAACTGTCTTCCAAAATCATTGTTGCATCTAGCCATACCAAAATAATTGTTACAACTACCTTGGAATTAGAGAAATTTGCCCTTGAAGTTGGTCAATTTTGAAGAAAAAAAGCTATATTCATGTCATTTCTGGCCACTGGGGGTTAATATTGGAAGATGTGAGTGTTGATTGTGGTGTATCATATCATGCTCCAAATGTTTGGAAGATTTGAGCTGATTAACTGTAAACAGTTTTGAGACTTTCGAAAAAGTAAAAAATTTGAAAGTTTTGGCAGAATATTTTGAAAATACGCGTTTTCACAGACATGGCAAATGGGATTTTGCGAGTTCCCGTGGTGCTACATAAGTGTGCCAAATTTGGTTGAAATCATTCAGCTAGTTTTCGAGCGATGCCACAGACAAAATTAGGGGAGAATTGTTTGAGGGTTAAAGTCGAGATTAAAAACTAAACAGTAACTTTCTTCTCAATGCATTGTTGCATCTAAGCATACAAAAATAATTGTTACAGCAACATCGCAATTAGTGAAATTTGCCCTTGAGGTTAGTCATTCTTGAAGATAAAATGCGATATTCAAATCATTTGTGAAATATTTGTGTGGTGATTTTAGTATATCATATTATGCTCTAAATGTGTGAACATCAATCACAGACTGAGTGTCTGAAAAGAGACATGGACTAATCTTGAATCTTGGTCTTTGAATGAACATGTACAAGTTGAGGGTACTCCGATTCAAGGCCTGACAACTGGGTGAGGGTTAAAACTTGGAATAAAACATATAGTAGCAAAATTGTTCTTGGATGAATGAATGCCCTATCTTCTCATGGAAAAGGTTTGCAGAAAATATGCCTCTACTGCTGAGAAATTGCAGGGAAAAGTTGTCGAAAATAACAATTATTCCGACAGTACCCTTATGGGACGTCTCAAGTCTGCCAAGGGTTAAACTTTTAATAATAACATATAGAACAAAATTTGTCATACTTGGACTGCTGCATGCAGCTATAGAAAACATTCAGAGCTCAATCAATTAAAAATGGAGTAAATCGTCACCTAAACTTACCAAATTCTGAAAAAAAAATTGGAGTTTTTTTGGACGGTACCTACTTTTATGGAACCAGAATGGCATAGGGTTAAACTTTACAACCAGACTTACAACAGCAAATATTCTCTGTAGTCAATTGTGAATACGCACATGAAAAGTGTTTGAAATTAACCCTTTCCAAAATGATAGAAAAAGCAACCAAAGTTGGCTAATTTTGGCATTTTCAAACGGTACTCTTATTCTCGCCCTCATTGTGCCTAAGGGTTAAATCTGAGATTAAAAAGTAAATAGTAACTTTCTTGTACAATCATTGTTGCATCTATCCATACCAAAATAATTGTTACAACAACCCTGTAGTTAGAGAAATTTGCCCTTGAATTTGGTCAATTTTGAAGAAAAAATCTATATTCATGTCATTTTTGGCTAATACAGGTTAAAGTTGAAAGATTTTAGTGGTGACTGTGGTGTATCATATTATGATCTAAATGTGTGGAAACTTTGAGCTAAATAGCTGTAAACAATTTTGAGACATTTGGAAAATGGTGAAATTTTGACGGTTTTGGCAGAATATTTTGAAAATACGCATTTTCACAGACATTGCAAATGGGATTTCGCGAGTTTCCATGGTGCTACATAAGTGTGCCTAATTTTATTGAAATCGTTCTGCTAGTTTTCGAACTATGCCACAGACAAAATTAGGGGGGGGGGGGAAGAAAAAAAATTAAAAAAACTAGAAAACTGTAATTTGTTGACCAAATTACAGGCTCTCCCAACTTATTAATGTGAAAAAGAAGTCGATTTTGAGTACACATGAAACTATCAGCCATATTAATTATTTAACCCGATTTTTCTGTACGTTAATGATGAATCGTCAAGGTTTACTTTGTGTGTACACACTAGTGTTTCTAAATCTAGTCAGTAAAGTGTTTGAAATTAACCCTTTTCAAAATGATAGAAAAAGCAACCATAGTTGGTTAATTTTGGCATTTTCAAACGGTACTCTTATTCTCGCCCTCATTGTGCTTGAGGGTTAAATCTGAGATTAAAAAGTAAACAGTAACTTTCTTCCACAATCATTGTTGCATTTAGCCATACCAAAATAATTGTTACAACTACCTTGTAATTAGAGAAATTTGCAATTGAAGTTGGTCAAATTTGAAGAAAAATGCTATATTAATGTCATTTTTGGCCAATGGGGGTTAATATTGGAAGATTTGAGTGTTGATTGCGGTGTATCATATTATGCTCTAAATGTGTGGAAAATTTCAGCTAAATAACTGTAAACAGTTTTCAGACTATCGAAAAATGTTAAAATTTTGAAAATTTTGGCAGAATATTTTGAAAATACGCGTTTTCACAGGCTAGAGATGAGTCGAACTATCAGTAAGCAATCGGCTATCAGCCTATGAAAGCCTATCGGCAATCGGTATGAATAGCACGAAAAATATCGGCTCTTGCCGATTGTTGAAAAAAATTATTGGGTACCTATTATAACTCTATCTCACAGCCATTTTAATGTTCTGCTAATAACTAACAAACGTGCCATGCATGACACTGTGTAGTCTGTAGCTCAGACCCCCGACGTAACATTTAGTTTCTACCAGCGACAACCAAAAACAAAGAATCGCTTGTCCCGGGCGACAAGTGCTATTTTTGGCTTGAGTTTCATATTAAACTTAAAAAGCAATGTGCTGTTAAAATCATTAAATAGTTGCCTTATGTACTGAAACATCTATTATACGGTCTATCAATAACGATACTATGACCTTTTTTACCACGAGGGCGAATCCAGGCATCGGCGCACTTGGTGTGTTCCCCTTTCCCCCACTAGGTTCTCCCGGAGATGGGTTTTGCATTGTGGATATCTGCATCGGATGCGAGGTAATCGCATCATTTCGGATTAAATTTCAAAAGTTGGTTGACAGTACACGCCGGTATACTTGAGCCTAGGTGCGCCCCCCCCCCCCCCCCCCTTTGCTCCGACCCCACAGTTTTTCGTAAAGTCCTTCATCCGCCACTCAACCAATTCTGAACCAGTATTGGGATGAAACGACTGTGCGAATGAACTCACCAGAAATATAAAAATGTCTGTGATGCAGAAAGGTAATTCTAGTCTAAGGGAGGTAATCAAATTAGCTATCAAAGAACTCAGCCATTTTCGCAATTGCTGACCGGGCTTTCGTGATGCCCCATATCTCTCACCAAATTTAATTTGCTTCGTTCCATGGCTGATTTTAAATAATATAAGTGATCTCAGACTTTGATATCACGAACCTTTTCAATTTTTTATTGAGTTTTGGTCATTAAAGCCTTTAAGGTCACGCTGGTCACCATTGCAGTGTCTTTAAGCTGACAAGTCACAACAAATGAACAAACCTTTTCACCTCAAACGAAGTTTAAGATGCCAGTTTTGCTGTCTCTCTGGTTTGGGGTTCCAGCCTTAAAACGTCCCCCGCGCCAGTCACTTAACTGTGTCTGAATTCCGAAAGTATATTCAATATTGTCACTGCACTTTTTTCGACCATTATTACGGAAATGATATGGGTGAACAAAACTATTTGGTACCGGCATCGCTCTCGGCCGATAGTAAATCAAAACTATTTGGTTTCAGATGAATAGGCAAATCTCTTATCACTATCACAGACATGGCAAAAGGAATTTTGCGAGTTCCCACAGTGCTACATAAATGTACCAAATTTGGTTGAAATCGATCAGCTAGTTTTCAAGCTATACCACCGTCAAAATTACGGGGGGGGGGGGGGGAGGGGGGATTGCTTGAGGGTTAAAGTCGAGATTAAAAACAAAACAGTAACTTTCTTCTGCAAGCATTGTCCCATCTATGCATACAAAAATAATTGTTACAACAACCTCGCAATTAGTGAAATTTGCCCTTGAAGTTAGTCAATCTTGAAGATAAAATGCTAAATTCATTTCATTTGTGGCCAATAGGGGTTAGTTTTGAAATATTTGTGTGGTGATTTTAGTGTATCGTATTATGCTCTAAATGAGTGAACATCAATTGTATATCGAAAAATGATTTACATGTTCGTATTTACAATTGCCTACCGAGCATATTTGCTGTTGTAAGTTTGGTTGTAAAGATTAACCCTATCCTCGTTCTGTTTCCATGAAGATAGGTGCAGTCCAAAAAAAACTCTCGTTTTTCAGAATTTGGTAAGTTTAAGTGACGATTTACTCCATTCCTAATTGATTGAGCGCTGAACGTTTCCTATGGCTGTATGCAGCAGTCATAGTATGACAACTTTTGTTTTATATGTCATTATTAAAAGTTTAACCGTTGGCAGATTCGAGACTGCCCACATGGGTACGCTTGGAATAATTGATATTTTCATAAAATCACTGAATATTGATAAGCGTGCAGTGGTAGTTTGGAACAGAATATCCGAAAATGCTTTCGAAATTCGGATTCACAGTTCAACTCCAAGAATACTTTCTGTTATAATGTTGCTGTAAAGTTTAACGCAGTCCCTGTCTCAGATGCATAAAGATAGGTGCCGTCGAAGAAAACTCTTTCTTTCAGAATTTCGAAGGTTTAAGTGACAATTTACTCCATTCCTAATTCTGGGGTAGTTCCGTTTGAAACTTTGGATTCTCAGTTACTGGTGGAGAGATGCTTGTGACTGAAAGATGCATTGTGTACACTGGAGCCAAATGGACCCCGCCAAGCTGGTAACAGTTAGAAAAATTGCCAAAAATGAAAAGTGGACAGAAATCGCGCATGGGTTAATGGCGAAAAGGCGGTAATTTGGCTAATTTGACATTAAAATTGAACAGACACTAGTGTCGCTCATACGCCCATTGCGTCCAGACCAGTGATGCCAGATACACGAAATCTTCAGAAGTTGTTCTACTATTCCTGCTCGACAGGACAGTATCTTTGTCGAGTGGCGTGATCACGTGGGAACAACGTGAATCGCGTGGAAACCGAGGGGGACGATTCGTCCATACTCTATTCCCAATGCAATGCTGTTTCCTTTCACTATTTACGTATCACCGGTCGCGTTTGACATTATTTCTGTCTATTTGATGAAATGTTCAGCTTTAAATATTCGCACATTCATATAGAACAGAAAGCTTTGAGTTAACTGCTTATTTTAGACCGTCCCGGCAAAAACTGACAACTCGACCCGGTGGCGAAAAAGCCGTCATCTGGCTAATTTGACATTCAAATTGAACAGACACAATGCCGGATATACGCCAATTATGTTCTGACCACGCAAGGCAGCAACTTGAAATTCTCAGAATGTTTTCTGCTGTCTCTGCCCGACAGATTAGTATATTTGTCAAGTGCCGAGACCGCATGGAAATACCGTGGATCAGGTGGAAACCGAGCGCAGGATTCGTCCCTACTTTATTCTCAATTCAATGATTTTTCCATTCATTATTTACCTGTCACCGGCTGTGTTAAGCATTATATCTGTCTATGTGATGAACTTTTCAACCTTAACTATTTGCGGCTTCATGTAGCACCACCGAAAGGTCACTGAAAGGTTACCAATATATTCAGGGATTGATTTTACGAAAATAACAATTATTCCGACTATACCCACATGGGAACTCCTAAATATGCCAAGGGTTAAACTTTTGATAATAACGTATAAAACACAAGTTGTCATGCTATGCTTGCTGCATGCAGGCATAGAAAACATTCAGCGCTCAATGAATTAGGAATGGAGTAAATTGTCACTTAAACCTACGAAATTCTGACAAAATGAGAGTTTTTTCGACGCCACCTATCTTAATGCTTCTGAGACAGGGATTGCGTTAAAGTTTATAGCAACCTTATAACAGAAAATATTCTTGGAATTTAACACTGTGAATCCGAATTTCGAAAGCATTTTCGGATATTCTATTCCAAACCACCACTGCACGCTTATCAATATTCAGTGATTTTATTAAAATATCAATTACTCCGACCTTACCTGTATGAGCAGTCTCGAATCTGCCAACGGTTAAACTTTTAACAAGAGGCCCCAGGGGGCCTGAGGGCGCTCACCTGACATGGTAGTCTAAATATCAAACCAGGGACTTGACTTGAATTGCGCCCCTCCTAAGAAAAGCATATAGCAATTAGATGAAGCGATTGTGCCCACACAATACACAGCATTTTCCTTCTATTTTCAGTTCCTGCTCTTTTACGTCCCAATTTTGAGATAAACGCATAAAAAACAGATTTTTTTCCCAAACAAAATATTTTCAGCCTAAATTGTTTTTTTCTTCTTAAAACGCATAAAAAACCCCAAAAAACTAATTTCCCACCCGGACCCCAAATTTTCAGTGTAAAAAATAAAAAAATTTTTGTCTTAAAATTGACCGAAACGCATAAAAAACAAAAAACAAAATTCCGGATTTTGGTCCAAAATTTTAAGTCCCACCAGGACCCCAAATTTTCAGTGTAAAAAAAATAATAAATTTTGTCTTAAAATTGACCGAAACGAATAAAAAAACAAAAAAAAGATTTCCGGATTTTGGTCAAAAATTTCTAAGTCCGGAAAGGGGCCCCAAATTTTCAGCCTAAATATGAACCCAGGGACTTGGCTTGAACAAACTTGAATCTCCACCCCCCCCCCCCCCCCAAGGATGCTGCATACCAAATATCAAAAGGTAGATCTGAAGAAGAAGATTTTTAAAGAATATTCCTCATACTGCACTAATTTAAACATTTGGGCTCCCATAGAGAGCCCAAATATGGACTCAGGAAATTGATTTCAATAAACTTGTGAAACAATCTTCCAAAGATGTTATATGTGAAATTTGAAAGCTTTTGGAGCAGTGGTTTGGGACAAAAGTAGTCTTACATGTTTTTCCCATTACTCACAGTGTTAAAAAATGCTGACTCAGCACTTTTTCAAAGTCCTCAAAAAGTACCCCATGATAAAACCGATAGCAATTTTTTTTACCATTCCATTCTGTTGGTCCTAAGGAAGCTTCACACCAAATAAGAATTCTCAGTGCTGTGTAGTTTTGGAGATATGGGCGTTTTATTTTTTTCTATTTTTAGCTCCTGCGGTTCCCATGGGGCGACGGGAAAAAAATTGGGCATAAATTAAGTACTTATGACCCAATAAGCCCTCATATCAAATTTGGTTCAAATCTGCCTCTCGGTTTGGAAAATAGAAATTTTGGGACTGGCAAAAATTCTTGCCCTCCCATAACGAAGGCAAATAATGCCCGACAAACTTCTCTTGAACAAACTTGTTCTAAACCTCAAAAGGACTCTGTATACAACATATCAAGTCTCTGCTACTGGTGGTTCATTAGAAGAAGATTTTCAAAAAATTTGGCCATTTTTTCAACACACCTCTGCTCAATATGAGCCGAAACCTAATTTGCATAAAAATCAAAATGCCCCTATATAACCACTACTTACATGAAATTTAATTAAAATGTGGCCAGTGGTTTAGGAGAAAGAGGCTCAAACACCACCTTCACGCAGGACGGACGGACGGACGGACGGACGGACGGACGGACGGACGGACGGACGGACGGACGGACGGACGGACGGGACGGACGGACGGACGGACGGACGGACGGAGTGCGATCCTATAGTCCCCTTACGGTTCCCGTGGGGGACTAAAAATAAAAAGAATTGGAATCACGGGACCTGTTTCACAAATAATAGAATCGCTCTATCGATCAAGTCACTACTGCATAAAAACAAATCGGGGTATTGGACCACCCCTGTTGTCGACAAATGGCGTGAGGCAGGGATGTACCATTTCGTCTACTTTGTTTAAGATATTTTAGATGACATCAGTGGGTTTTTTTTAAAGACTGTGATCCAATAAACTTGAACAACCGTACACTGAATCACTTACTATTTGCGGATGACTTAGTGCTGACCTCAGACTCACAAAGGGCACTACAGAACTGCCCGAACAGACTAGAAGCGTACAGAAAGCAAAACAACTTGTTGATAAGCATAGACAAGACGAAATATATGATTTTAAGGCCCGTAAAATAAAGAATATCCCAAAATTTTCAGTAGGGGTAAAGAACTGGAATGTACCTCAAAATACACATAACTAGGGTTAACCCTCGTCCGATGGAACACAGAATATGCGAAGCTTGTACAATGGGGAAGGTGGAATCGGAATGGCATTTCGTAATGGAATGTCCGCTGTATGCACCATGAGAGAAAAATTATTTCGCGCAATTTGACGAAAAAATTGACTTCCCTCTAATGGATACAATGGACAAATTTAAAGTAATAATGACTAATGATAATCCAGTGCTATGCAATGTTATTTGTAACATGGTCCAGCTCTTCCTTCACAAGAGGGACTTATCTGCAATATGATTTATGCGTGTCATATGGAATTAGTGTGTTTTATGATTCTGTTTATGTTGATTTGGGGTGTACATAGAAATCTGCCTTTGTTCTGGTGTATTTGCTGAATACATCTTATCTTATCTTATCTTATCTTATCTTATCTTGTCATTGGTACGGAACTTAACGTAACGGAATAAGAATTAGTCAAAAAGGAAAGTCGCTTAGAAGGGAGTAACCTCTCGAACATGACGGCAAATTGACGAAATTATATATATATATAAATTAAATTCTCCAATAGCCTTATGAGTATGAGAATATAAGAATATATAGTAGAATGGTAAAACTAACACATTTGGATACCCATATATACATCTGATCTGTCTTTAAACAAGCTTTCGACTTACGCCTTCATCGGGTTCAATACAGATCGATGTCCTGTGATTCGTTTACAAAATGTTTGACCTGTTTCGCCTATATAAAACATTACATTCCAGGACATTGGGCACAAGACAGAAATATACAATACCACTAGAAATACAAAAGTGACAGCCGTTTGGCACATATATCCGATCGTCTTTTGTTCGAATGGTACTCGAGCTAATGAGTTTACATGTTCCACATCTGATTCTACCACATGCGCGTGTCCCAGGAGTGTTGCGTTCAGCCTTCAAAGAACTTAACACAAGTTTATTTCTGAGATTAGGCGGTTGTCTCGTTGCCACTAGAGTTCTTACTGGAAAAACTTTACTTTAATAACAGTCCTCGGATAACACACGCTGTAATTCAGATGTTATACCAGGCAATTTCGCTAAAACTGAAACTATGACGTACGATTAGGGTCAAAATTCTTTATTTAAGTATGATACTTAATTAATATAGTATGATGCTAAAATAATTAAATATCCTACTAAATTAATTAAGTATCATACAGAATTATTTAAGGGTCATACTATAATATTTTAGTATCATACTTAATTATTTTACTATCATACTAAATTAGAAATTATGCCCCCCTCGTACGCGAATAGCATGATGCAGGTTCAACTTGTACGATGCTGGGCCATACATCGCTTATTTAAGTATCATACTTAATTAAGCGAGTATGATGCAGGTTCGGCTGGTATGCTGCGGGGTCATATATAGTATGATGCAGTTCAACTTGCACGATGCTGGGTCATACATTGCTTATTTAAGTATCATACTAAATTCACAATGAATGACCCAGGGTCATACATAGTATGATGCTTGTTCAACTTGCACGATGCTGGGTCATACATCGCTTATTTAAGTATCATACTAAATTCACAATGTATGACCCAGGGTTATACATAGTATGATGCAGGTTCAACTTGCACGATGCTGGGTCATACATCGCTTATTTAAGTATCATACTAAATTCACAATGTATGAACGAGGGTCACACATAGTACGATGCAGGTTCAACTTGCATGATGCTGGGCCATACCTCGCTAATTCAAAGGTCATACATAGTATGATGAACGTTCAACTTGCACAATGCTGGGTCATACATCGCTTATTTAAGTATCATACTAAATTCACAATGTATGACCCAAGGTCATAAATAGTATGATGTAGGTTCAACTTGCATGATGCTGGGTCATACATCGCTTATTTAAGTATCATACTAAATTCACAATGTATGACTCAGGGTCATACAGAATGATGCTGAATCGTGATAAAGTCCCAAGAAGCAACGCGCCGGCTTGACCAATCATGGGCGCCGTTATATCCTGGAAACTACTTGGCGTCAAATCGAAAGTAGGAACAACACAACAAGAGAAAACAAGAAATTGCTGTGCAAAGCACAAGCGCGTACAAAAAGAACCATGAAGATTTTGTTTGTGTTTCCCGGCAGGCCCGAAACTGCAGAATAATATTGGAGGTGGGGGGGGGGATCATAATGCTGCCCTACTGTCAGCGCATATTGCCCTGCATATTATATATCACACCACCGCTCCATACTAGGGCGTATGTGTGGAGATGGAAGTTGTACAAGACCATGATATATTAGATGCCCAGTGTGACCTAGCTGTTCAGCTAGGCAGAGCAACATTCTGATAAATAATTCCTTGTCAGGGCAGTATTTGTGTGTGCCGCGGACCGTGGTAACCGGTTAGAGGCTGGGCACTACAGGGCAGGCTTTCAGCTTACCCTATTAGCTGCCCTGCGAACAGAAGATCTGAATATTTTTGGGGGAGTAACACCCCCACCAGGAGATATGCCCTTGTTTTCAACACGAAATCCCGTTTACGCCAGCCCATACTATGTGTTTACTTATTATCCATTTATCTCCAGGGCATTGCAAGAGGGTATTGATTCGAGAGTGTGTCCACTCTGAATTCCACCTCCGCCACCCCCACCCCCCTTCATGCAGTTGCGGCGGGATTGAGGTGGTTGTCCGTGACCATAACTCATAAAGGTCCATAAGACGCACCGGTTGGGACTTGGTTCGGCCCGGTGGGGAAGAAATTTGAAAATTGCAAATGGAGCCAAATCCTCGACTCTGAGATGCGATGCCCGAGGACTGCTTAAATTTTGATTAGAGATGGAATCATGGCCTTAACAATTCTAGTCACGTTCGATACTTCCGTGAGTCAGTGGCAGTGTATACCTGGCGAATATGCAATCTATTTTTAGTACTGAGTGACTCTATACACGTAACCATCTGAACTCGAAAGTCCGCTTTTTCCGGACCAAAATCGTAATACGACCTCAGTAGTATGTCAGGGGCTTTTGAGGGATGGTTTGGATGACCCCGGTGGATGACCCCGGAAGTGACGTCATAGTCACGTGACCTAGTGGCACCATGTTGTTTTGTTATGGTAATCCACGTGAGCGGCCATATTGTGACGTCATCCCCATAGTGATACGTGGTGTTTTTGCGCATACGCAGTGCGTGTTGTTAGGGCGATACGTGTTTCCGTCGTCCATTTTGTATACTGGAGGCCGCCATCTTGGTTTCTATGGTAGCACGTGGTTGCCATGTGACCCAATTTTTCTGCAATGGGACGGGGTATATTCGGAGGGTATGTTCCTTTGTAGAAGAGTAATTTCCCGATTCGAAGAATTACCACAAACAACCCAACAAGTTGTACTATTTCGAATTCTTTTAGAATTTTCTGCTTCTATTTATATATGCAATAGTTTTTGTCTATCTAGGCATGTTCCTTTGTCCTGGAGTATACTCCAGTAGCCTAGAAGAGCCTATTAGTTGTAACAGCTTTGCTTATTATTACTATATTTAGCTATTCTGGTCCATTCTTGTTAGGTCTGACTCTATTCCGTGTACTCTTGTAGTTTCATTTATCTAGATCATTTATATAACTAACCAATCAGATTGTTTTGTATTATTCTATGATTGGTATAGGTAGTACGTTATAACAGGTCAAGTGGAATTTTGGAGTGGGGGTGGGGGTAATGCCTGGCAGTACAGAACAGCAGTATAGTATGGGCGATATATACCTCAGTGGCCCCCCTACAGGTCCCATGTAAGCCCTTAGTACTATTAATCTACCTGATGCCTCATGTTATCCTATGACTGGTATAGGTAGTATGCAATGCTAGGCATAGGGGTATTGTGGATAGGGGTACTGCCTGGTAGTTTAGAACGGTACTATAGTATGGCGGTATATACAGCTATAGGCCCCCTGTTAGTACTTGGTACTATTAACCAACCGATTGCTTTGTTTTATTATATGGCTGGTATATGCTGTACGTTATGGTAGACCTAGTGATTTTGTGGGTAGTTTAGAACGGTAGTATAGCATAGGCTGCACATATCCCCGTAGGTCTCTTGCTGGCCCTTGGTACTACTGATCCACCAGGTGCTTCATATTATTGAGCGGTATTCTGGGGTGGGGTCAATGCCTGGTAATACAGAACGGCAGCAGAGTATGGTTGGTATATTCCCCTGTAAGTCCCATCCTAACCGTTGATAGTATTAACCTACCAAATGCTTTGTATCATCCTGTTACTGGTAAGGTGGTACGTAATACCAGTAGTTCCTACCCTATTCCGAGTACTCTTGTTGTTTCATTTATCTAGATCACCCAATCACTTCACTTTCCTAACACTAACTAACCAATTAGATTGCTTGATTTCCCATAACCTGTTCTTAATTTACAGAGTTATCTCCCTTCTGTATAATAAAAACCAAAATCAATGGCAATATCCCCGGCATCCCCAATTTCGGCACTCTTTTTGAAAAACATATGGCCTTCGGCGCCCCTTTTTTCTGAAATGAGGCTAAGAGTCGTATGTCAGGTCACTCAAACGAGCAATTGCTCGATGGGATTCGAGTCATTCGAGCAGTATGTCGAGACACTCGATCGAGCAATTACTCGATAGCTCATTTGACAAACAGGGATTCTCCAGAAGGCACCCCAATTTCGGCACCCCTTTTTGGAAAACATATGGCCTTCGGTACCCCTTTTTTCTGAAATGAGGCTAAGAGTCGTAGTAAAAATCCCTCAGTGAGGTATAATTTACTCCGACTCTTAGTCTCATTTCAGAAAAAAGGGGTACCGAAGGCCATATGTTTTCCAAAAAGGGGTGCCGAAATTGGGGTGCCTTCTGGAGAATCCCTTTTTTGTCAAATGAGCTATCGAGTAATTGCTCGATCGAGTGACTCGACATACTGCTCGAATGACTCGAATCCCATCAAGCAAATGAGCTAACGTGCAATTGCTCGTTTGAGTGACTTGACATACGACTCTTAGCCTCATTTCAGAATACCGCTCAATAATGTGAAGCACCTGGTGGATCAGTAGTACCAAGGGCCTGCAAGAGACCTACGGGGATATGTGCAGCCTATGCTATACTACCGTTCTAAACTACCAAGCATTACCCCCACCCCCACAAAATCACTAGGTCTACCATAACGTACTACATATACCAGCCATATAATAAAACAAAGCAATCGGTTGGTTAATAGTACCAAGTACTAACAGGGGGCCTATAGGTGTATATACCGCCATACTATAGTACCGTTCTAAACTACCAGGCAGTACCCCTACCCACATTACCCTTATGCCTAGCATTGCATACCACCTATACCAGTCATAGGATAACATGAAGCATCAGGTAGATTAATAGTACTAAGGGCTAACATGGGACCTGCAGGGGCCCACTGAGGTATATATCGTCCATACTATACTGCTGTTCTGTACTGCCAGGCATTACCCCCACCCCCACTCCAAAATTCCACTTGACCTGCTATAACGTACTACCTATACCAATCATAGAATAATACAAAGCAATCTGATTGGTTAGTTATATAAATGATCTAGACAAATGAAACTCCAAGAGTACACGGAATAGGGTCAGACCTAACAAGAATAGACCACAATAGCTAAATATAGTAATAATAAGCAAAGCTGTTCCAACTAATAGGCTCTTCTAGGCTACTGGAGTATACTCCAGGACAAAGGAACATGCCTAGATAGACGAAAACTATTGCATATATGGATAGAAGCAGAGAATTCTAAAAGAATTCGAAATAGTACAACTTGTCGGGTTGTTTGTGGTAATTCTGCGAATCGGGAAATTACTCTTCTACAAAGGAACATACCCTCCGAATATACCCCGTCCCATTGCAGAAAAATTGGGTCACATGGCAACCACGTGCTACCATAGAAACCAAGATGGCGGCCTCCAGTATACAAAATGGACGACGGAAACACGTATAACCCTAACTACACGCGCTGCGCATGCGCACTAACACCACGTATCACTATGGGGATGACGTCACAATATGGCCGCTCATGTGGGTTACCATAACAACACAACATGGCGCCACTAGATTACGTGTCTATGACGTAACTTCCGGGGTCATCCAAACCATCCCTCAAAAGCCCCTGACACACATACTGACCTGCAATCTTAATGTAGATAGTTGCTCAGTGAATTTGTGTGGTATACTACAGGTTCAACTTGCTCAATCCTAGGTCATACATCGCTTATTTAAGTATCATGCTAAATTCAAAATGTATGACACGGGGACATACATGGTATGATGCAGGTTCAACTTGCACGATGCTATATCATACATCACGTATTTAAGTATCATACTAAATTCACAATCTATAACTCAGGGTCATCCACCGGGGTCATTCAAACCATCCCTCAAAAGCCCCTGACACACATACTGACCTGCAATCATAATGTAGATAGTTGCTCAGTGAATTTGTGTGGTATACTACAGGTTCATCTTGCACAATCCTAGGTCATACATCGCTTATTCAAGTATCATGCTAAATTCAAAATGTATGACACGGGGACATACATGGTATGATGCAGGTTCAACTTGCACGATGCTAAATCATACATCACGTATTTAAGTATCATACTAAATTCACAATCTATAACTCAGGGTCACACATTCTATGATGCTGAATCGTGATAAAATCCCAAGAAGCAACGCACCAGCTTGACCAATCATGAGAGCCGGTATATCCCGAAAACTACATGGAAAACAAGAAATGTTTGTGAAAAACACAAAAGTATTACGGAAGAACCATAAATTTCTTTCGTGCTTCAATCATGATAACCCTATGACACCAGTCCTTATTTATTTATTTATTTATTTATTTATTTATTACTTCCCTTTTTATTTATGACTCCTGACGAATCCGCTTGATTGAGTGCCGTCCCAAAGATACATTGCATCATTTGGCCATAAAATTACGCGTCATGCGAATAATTCATAAGGTAAGGGTCTTATTGTGTTTTCACAGCAATCCTCTGTTCATCAACATTATGGCATCCTGCCGTAATCTCGTTTTTAAAAATAATCCGGCTTGTATTTTTCTTTGGTGGTAACAAGTGGGGATTCTGTTACGGTTGATACTTGTTACGTTTTTTATACATGAACGTCCCCTGGTAAGAGAGGCAAGTTAATGTGTATTGCGCATTTATGAGATTCTAAAATCTTTCCACAATAGAACTTCCGTTGGTAAGGGATGGTTAGTTCGTGCGCTTTGACTAATAAATTCTTTGAATTGAAAATATATCTTCATTAGATGGCAACAAATGAAGATATCATTCTTGCAGCCGTTTGTTTTAATTAAGAACCCCCATTGGTAATTGGGGCAAGTTCGCATGTACTACTTTGTACAAATAGAAGCCTAGAACTTGTACATATCAGCACTCTCCCTGCTATCTGCTGACAGATGGCGACTCCTCCAGTTTGAAAAAAGGTTTAGTTTGTTTTCAAACCCGCCCTCCACGTTTGCCCGTAACATCTGGATGACTTCCAATCTAAAAACATCCCTAAATCAACATGACTTTTCATCCCACATGTTTGTGCTCTTGTATTGAATAGACTCGGGCAAAGGTATCACAGAAATCACATTTTTCCCATGCGAGCCAGCATGCCCCCCCCCCCCGCCCCCGCCCCACACACACACAAATCACCACCACCCACCCCCACCCACATCATGCCCGCAATGCCCGTGCCCCCCCTTACATCACGCCCTGAACCATTGCCAACAAATAATGTACTCGGGCCAATCATAGTACGCATCAACCCAATTTGTCCACGAGCACCAACAGAGTCCTCTACACCTCGCAGCGCTCACATCTCCACTCCATTCTCAATAAACAGGCCGAGTCCCATGCAAATGTGCCACTCACTCATCGATCCCATGTAACACGCAGTTTGAATGAAACAGAAATCCTGTCACAACCTGTTCGCATATCTTAATATAATTTTGCGAAGGATCAACGCGACATTTCTTTATCAAACTTCATCCAAAGCACGACAGATTTCCTTGTTTTTCGCAAAATAATTTCGCGTCATCGCATTCAGTGTCTTTTTTCATTCCAAAGAAGTAATCACTAGCTGTTCGCGAAATATTCGTTCATGTGCGCTGCAATGAACGGATGACACGATTTAATACCTTTTGTGAAATAGAATGTTATGTAAATGCTCTTCTAAAGTTCATTCTTCATAATTCCATGCCCATGTTAATACCTCCCACTTAAAGACTTGATGGCAAACAGATCGTGTGCCATAGCAGATGAGAAAATTTCAAAGCGACAGAAAGAATTTACGTTCGTTGAGTCGCTCGTTTCAACTGCTTCGCAACTTTTTTTTTGAAGCAAAAGCTTGACTATTCCGTAGTATTCCTTTCAATTTATCTCAAAGTGAGAGTACAGGCAGGATGTGGTGAGGGGGGGGGGGGGGGGGGTAAAGAATAGACCACAGGCGGGAAAGTGCGTAATTAACGGATTGCCTTAGTTTCGGGCTGTATTACAGCTTAAACAAATAGATAAGTAATTTGAAGGGCGTAGAAACAGGTTTAACTTTGAATTTTGGGGGCGGGGGTAGTGGTTGTGTAATCCCAACACCCTGACTCCGTGGGAAGATCGCTCAGGGAAAAAATCTAGAAAGTTTTGCTAGCAACGCTAAGACTTGCCTGAGAAATGGTGGATTAATCTGGAATAAGGGTCTACCAAAACATGTTTAGTTTGTCTTTCTTCAAAAAGCCTAGCTTTTGGCCCATCACTTGAACGAGTTGGAACGCCTGGTTCCAATGAGGGGAATGAGCTATGTTTTTAAGGCAACAATTTGAAGAAGAAAAAAAACCAGGGCCCCCCCCCACCCCACCCCACACATCGCACACTTACATTTTATTTCTACCACGACTCATGGAATACTATTTATTTTCAAGAACTTTCAAGGATTCATACCCATTCACCTAGAAAAACGAAAAATTACTTATGTAGGCCTGTGGTAGCCTAATTATAGATGTGCCGTGATTAAGATACAAATATTACAATCACTGTTACTTGCTGGTTTTTGAAACGCTCAAATACAAATTTTTAGTTCGACCCACAAAATATCAGCTTTAAGCCTACATAAAAGGAAAGGCGTACTCTAAATTCTTTTTTATAAATCTGACGAAGAAAAAAAATAGAGAGAGATACTGACATGCTGAAGTTAGCACTGCATGCGAACGCGATTTATGGTTCCTTTGTACCACACGCACTGTTCGGATTCGCAGAATTTAATATACTCATTGTCAATAAAGAAGATAAAAGCCTTTTTCGGTTATTAATATTAGTCCTACAATTAGAACATTTTGTTACACTGACTAATTTGCAATCTAAAGTCCCCCCCCCCCCCCCCCCCCCCACACACACACATATAAACGTTCCAGAGAATGTATGCCGAGCATGATGCATGACTTCATCCCGACCTACCTTGAAAGACATCCGTTTTGAAAAAAGAGAAGGCGAGTTGGCTTATACGACTTGAGGACTTGTGGCAGTTAAGTGGTCATAACGGCGTGTTACATGCAGCCGTGTGTGGAGAATATAATAGGCCTATATCCCTGAAACTTAGGTTTCACCTCAAACCAAAACAGATTGACACACTCGTGCTTGCCCGTGCTGTCATTTTGACCACGTAAGCCTATTAACTGGAAGAGTGCTGGAAGCCCATATTTGGGCTTTTTTCTGAAGAGTAGTCAAGCACCACAATTTAAAGTCTCCTATTCTGATGTGCCTTGTATTATCTTTGAAGTGATATTATTTAGTCTTCACTGGTCTCCCTTGTTACATTTTATGGAAGTGTCCAAAAGGCTCTCTCCCATAAATTGAAATAAGGCAAAGACAGACGTCAGTGTACACAAGATTTCATCATTTGGTCTCACAGAACTAAATATTTTCCCATAGGCGACCATTATAACGTTCAGGTGGAAAAAAATATGATCGCATCACTTTAATTTTGGCATTCAAATATCTCTGTCAAGTATAGCCCTTCAGACAACTTTTTCTGATCTGAAAACAGGGGGTCATGCAACAAATAAGAGAGAAAAACTGACACAAAGGGAAGTACCGGTCACGTGCACATATTTTTCAGGGAATTCCCTACAAAAACACACAAAAAGTAAATTGTATTTTTTAGGTCCAAAAGTCATCAAATCACCCTCTTTTTTATCAGGAATATTCAACAATAATGCAAGATGTCAATAGAATGTTTCAAACTTTTATTGAAACAACGGATTTTCCCAAGGCGGTTTATTTTTAGAGATTGCGTCATTTCCGAGTGCAACATTTTAAGGTGGTTCACTCTAATTTCAATATTTAGTACCGCGATACCATTTGCATGGCCAAAAATGATTTAGCACTCAACCAGTTAAGATTTATTACATTTTTAGGCTTTTCCCTCTGGAAAAGACTATTGTTTTTGTACGGATTATTATTTATTAGGCTTTTCTCTCTGGAAAAGACTATTGTTTTTCTACGGATTATTTTTTTTTTTGGGGGGGGGGGGGGTTTGGGTTTTCTTTTTTTTTTTTTTTTTTTCCACACATTTTGTCCGTACGATTCAGAAGCCATTTTTGAACCGATTTTCACGAAATTTTGCACACGCATAGAGGGGCACAAAATCTAAAAATGTACCGAAGCGGAATTTTCGATTTAACCCTTATTTCGTCAGAATTGGCAAAAAACTGCCAAAATTGGGGTTTATCGGCACTTTCTCGAAACATGTCTCGTAGATTTTTTTAAAACATTCGTCATTGCTAAACCTGTCTGTGACACACCCTTTGGTACACACTACATATCAGGCGATGCATATGGTAACCCTCCACAGACTGCCAAACATCGAAATTTTGATGAAATAGGCCGGTTTCAGGCCCCCACTGCACCCAAACAATACACGAGAGATAAACATAACGTCCTTTATTGGGAGTGGAATTCACCGAGGATCATTTTTGTAAGTAATAAGGGTGTTCAAAAAACCAAGCGTTAACCCATTTTGAGCTGGTTAAACAGCAATACCCCCATAATGCTCAAAAGTTCGTGTTTTCCGTGGATTTCTCTAAACGAGTCTTGTAGATTTTCAAGAAAAATTGGTCACTCTCAGGTCTTGGTGTGACATTACAAGTTGCATAGATAAAATATTCTGGTCAGCATTAGTTAACCCTCACCGAGCTGCTAAACGCAAAAATTGTGATAAAATGGGCTGTTTTTAGTCACCAACAGCACCCAAACGGTATACCAGAGAGAAAGGGTCCTTCATTTATCGGACGCAAAATTGATCGGAAAATATTTTTGAAAGTGGTAAGGGTATTCAAAATTTGACGTCTTAACCCATTTTGGGCTGGTTAAATAGAGATACCCATTAAAATCTTAAAGTACCCTTTTTCTGTGGATTTCTCTATCAACATTTTGTAGGTTTTCAAGAAAAAATCGGCTATTTGCAGGTCTTGGTGTGACATTACAAGATGCATGAACAAAATATTCCGGTCAGCATTAGTTAACCCTCCCCGGGCTGTTGAAGGTCAAAATAGTGATAAAATGGGCTGTTTTTGGACACCAACAGCACCCAAAGGGTACACCACAAAGAAAAGTGCCTCCTTTTATCGAGTGCACAATTTATACGGAAACATTTTTGTAAGCAGTAAGGGTATTCAAAAGTCGACGTCTTAACCCATTTTGGGCAGGCTAAAGCGAGATGTCCCTTGAAAGCTTTAAATTCCCATTTTCTGTGAATTTCCCTAACGATAACTTGTAGGGTTTCAAGACAAATTGACTATTCGTAGGTCTTTATGTGACATTACAAGTTGCATGGACAAAATACTCCGATTAGCGTTTATTAACCATCTACAAGCTGCCAAGCATCGTAATGTTGTTAACATGGGGCTGTTTTCAGACATGCACAGCACCCAATGTATACATGAGAGATAAACATAATCTCCTTCGTTGGAAGTGGAATTCACAGAGGACCATTTTTGTAAGTAATAAGGGTATTAAAAAAAACAAGCGTTAACCCCTGTTGGGGAGGTTAACACGGATAACCATCGATAGCTTAAAAAATCGTTTTCCCTGGATTTCTACAAACATTTTGTGGGGTTTCCAAGAGAAAATGGCCGTTGA
This sequence comes from Pictodentalium vernedei, assembly GCA_031216915.1. NCBI lineage: Eukaryota > Metazoa > Mollusca > Scaphopoda > Dentaliida > Dentaliidae > Pictodentalium > Pictodentalium vernedei. The sequence continues at coordinate 561,731,676 of CM062296.1, forward strand.
TAGGTCTTGGTGTCATATGACCAGTTGCATGGATAAATTATTCTGGTAGGCATTTGTTAACCCTCCATGGGCTGCTAAATGTAAAAAAATTGAAGAAATAGTCTGTTTTTGGACACCAACAAATGGAAATGCCACAGAGAAACATAACTTCTTTTACCGGACGCAAAACTAATAGGGAAACATTGATCTTGATATTAACCCATTCTACCATTAATGATGGGTTTTACATAAACATTTTTTTTTATCAAACCCAAACCGAGACATTTGAGACTACTATACTCACCTTTCTCATAACATTAATGAGGGAACTTCAGTGAGACAGTTAAAAACAATTCATCAGACACTGTGGGGTCATGAAAAATCATGGAATCTAATCGGGAAAAGCCATGATTCTCCAGAATCATAAAGTCTAGTTTTTTGGGTTTTTTTTTTTTTTTTTTTTTTTTTTTCCCACACATTTTGTCCGTACGATTCAGAAGCCATTTTCGAACCGATTTTCACGAAATTTTGCACACGCATAGAGGGGAACAAAATCTAAAAATGTACCCAAGCGGAATTTTCGATTTAACCCTTATTTCGTCAGAATTGGCAAAAAACTGCCAAAATTGGGGTTTATCGGTACTTTCTCGAAACACGTCTTGTAGATTTTTTTTATACATTCGCCATTGCTAGACCTGTTTGTGACACGCCCTTTGATACACACGACATATCAGGCGATGCATATGGTAACCCTCCACAGGCTGCCAAACATCGAAATTTTGATGAAATGGGCCGGTTTCAGGCCCCCAGAGCACCCAAACGATACACGAGAGATAAACATAACTTCCTTTATTTGAAGTGCAATTCACCGGAGATCATTTTCGTAAGTAATAATGGTGTTCAAAAAACCAAGCATTAACCCGTTTTGGGCTGGTTAAACAGCAATACCCCAAAAAGCTTAAAAATTCAGGTTTTCCGTGGATTTCTCTAAACGAGTCTTGTAGATTTTCATGAAAAAATTGTCACTCCCAGGCCATGATGTGACAATAGAAGTTGCATGGACAAAATACTTCAGTGAGCATTTGTTAACCCTCCACGGGCTGCTAAAAGTCAAAATTGTGATAAAATGGGCTGTTTTTGGACGCCAACGGCACCCAACGGGTACGCCACAAAGAAAAGTGATTTCTTTTATCGAGCGCACAATCTATAGGGAAACATTTTTGTAAGTAGTAGGGGTATTCAAAAAACGAAGTCTTAACCCATTTTGGGCAGGCTAAAGAGAGAGACCCCTTAAAATCTTAAAATTCCCATTTTCTGTGGATTTCTCTAAATACATTCCATAGGTTTTCAAGAAAAATTGACTACTTGCAGGTCTTTGTGTGACATTACAAGTGGCATGGACAAAATATTCCGCTGAGCGTTTATTAACCCTCTACAGAATGCCAAGCATCATAATTTTGTTGAAATGGGCTGTTTTCGGACACACACAGCACGCAATGTATGTCCGAGAGTTACACATAATCTCCTTTGTTGGAAGTGGAATTCACTGAGGACCATTTTTGTAAGTAATAAGGGTATTCAAAAACCCAAGCGTTAACCCCTTTTGGGGTGGTTATTAGCGATACCATCAAAAGCTAAAGAAATCATGTTTTCCGTGGATTTCGTTACAAACATCTTGTAAGTTTTCAACAGAAAATGGCCATTGATAGGTCTTGGAGTCACATTACCGGTTGCATGGATAAAATATTCCAGTAAGCATTTGTTACCCCTCCATCGGCTGCTAAATGTCAACATTTTGAAAATATAGTCTATTTTTGGACACCAACAACAACAAATGGGAATGCCACAGAGATACATAACTTCTTTTACCGGATGCAAAACAGACAGAGAAAAATTTAGTAAGTAGTAAGGTTATTCAAAAAATCGAGGTCTTAACCCATTTTCGCCTGGTTAAGATGTACCCCTTAAAAGCTTAAAATTCCAGTTTTCTGTGGATTTCTCCAAAAAATCTAGTAAGTATTCAAGAAAAATTGACCATTTGCAGGTCTTGGAGTGACATTACAAGTTACATAGACAAAATATTCCGGTACGCGTTAGTTAACTCTCCAGAGGCTGCAAAGCATAGAAATTTTGAGAAAATGGACTGTCCTTGGGCACCCATTACACGCAATGTGTACCTGCGAGATAAACATAACCTCCTTCCTTGGAAGTGGAATTCATCAGACCAAGCATTAACCCATTTAGGGCTGGTCTTAACCCGTTTTGTGCTGGTTAAACAGCGGTACCCATCAAAGACTTAAAATTTCCTGCTTTCCCTGGATTTCTTTAAAAACATCTTGTAGATTTCAAGAAAAAATGGCCATTCACGGGTCTTCATGTGACACTACAAGTTACATGGACAAAATATTCCGTTGAGCATTCGTTAACTCTCCACGAGCTGCTAAACATCAAAATGTTGATAAAATGGATTGTTTTCAGACACCAAGAGCACCCAATGGATATGGAACAGAGAAATATAACTTATTTTACTGCGCGTAGAATTCACAGAGGATCAGTTTTGTAAGCAGTAAGGGTATTTAAAAGAATGAAACTTGACCTATTTTAGACTGGATAAGGAGAGATACCCTTTAAAAGCTTGAAATTTACATTTTCTGTGGATTTCGCTAACTGCTTCTTGGCGATTTTCAAGAACAATTGGACATTGGCAGGTCTTACAAATTGCATAGATAGAATATTCCGCTAGTCGTTTGTTAATCCCGCTACAGGCTGCTAAACGTCAAAATTTTGATAAAATCGGCTGTTTTCGGGCAGCAAATGGGTATGTAATAGGTAAACATAACCTCTTTTATCAGACTCAGAATTCATGAGGGATAATGTATGATAGTGTTAAGGGTATTCAAGGGAGAGTGGTGTCTCAGTGGTAGACTGTTGTACTTCTATGCTAGAGGTCCCGAGTCCGATCCCCGTCCGGGACGACTCACGTTGTGTCCTTGGGCAAGGCACTTTAGCCCGGTTGCCGACATGGGGGCACGATGACGCCGTGTACTAAGGAATACTGCACGTCGATGGTACATATGTCTTCACCCCTGTAACCCTGCTTGAGCGGAGCTTGAACAGAGTTAGAATGTTGAGGAGCTGACAGTTGCTCGTCGATGCTTGGTGGTTCTCTCCGTATACTCCGGCTTCCTCCACCTATAAAACTGTCACGGCCACGATTAGCCATTGTGTATAAGTATGTGACCTTAAACACCAATAAACAAATAAATAAATAAATAAATAAGGATATTCAAAAACCAAGCCTTAACCCTGTTTATAGGATTAAAGACAGACAGCCCATGCCGTGTACGCTGCCTACATTACTTATAAAATCGACACCCCCACTTAATCTATTTCGAGGTGCGGTGTCGGACCCGACCACCTAACGGTTCTGACCTCATTAGATAACACTCCTTCGTTGTATTATCAGCATGGATTTCCCCAAGAAGCAAAGACAAAAATACGTCTGTGGAAAATAATGGCCAATATTTTATTTAGTCTGTATTTTGTCCGTATAGAAAAAGTCTCGCCCACATATACCTAAACATGATTCAATGATACAATTGGACATATTTCTCTCGTAAAACCAGAAAAAAGACTTGATTTATTTCATTTTAGGATTGCGCGTGTATATTCTTAGAAGATTCTCTGTGTGTTATTAATATACAGCGTCAGTCTTTGATCTCGTTTGGGACGATCAGTGATTAACACCTTTTCGACAAGAGCCGTCGAAATTGAAAATAAAAAAAAATAATCAAATTTCACTAAAACCTTTTGCAGAATCGTGTTTTTCAGAAAACTCTTTCGCGATTGCATGTGTCGTTTTCAAAATTCCGATCAGTAATCACGAAATTATAAATATGTTGTTGTCAATAACAAAATTGAAAGCATGTCCGTCAAACTTGCATGACGTCAGAACTCGACTCGGGTGATATACTGCAGTGATGCAGTGACAGGACGAGAGTAATAAACGCTGATATCGCAGTAGGCTTTAAACTGGCCATGGAATGGTCCTAAAATCATGTTTATATTTGCAACTTTACTGCAAATAGGTTTCCCGTTGTTTCTTGTTGAAGTGTTGTTTCCGTCAAGGCCAAGTACCATAGAAAATTTGGAACACCGAGCAGTGGGCCTGCCCCATGAACACCTGCCTGTTATTAAAATTAATTAGCGGGGACATCTGCACACCCCCCCCCCCCTTCCTGCTGTTTTTTTACCTAGGACACCTGCCCCCTATTGTTTCTTTTACCTAGGACACGTGCCCCCCCCCCCCCCTGCTGTTTTTCACCAACTATACCTGCCCCCGTTTGTTTGCTAACGGGCCCCTCCCATTGACCTTTCTATCTTTAGAAGCACCCGGGCCGACGGGGAGAGGGCGTGGTTCTGAGCATGGCTAGATTTCGCTGAAGGAAGGTACCCTCAAATCTGGGTCGAAAGTGGCGAAAATGACAAAAGGCTACTTCAACATATGGTAACGGTATAAACTTCAGACGATCTGGGCGATGTACAGACGAAAGATCATACCTTGGAGCCGGTTAGGTAATTTGGCACAAAAAACTCTGATTTTATGCTCAATCGCTGCTCTACAGTAGTCTACAATAGTGCCCAATTCCATTCCAAACTGATAGAGTCGGGACGAATAGTACTCTCACTTTCCACGCGATGCGTGGTGTTCTCCACGCGGTCTCGACACTTGCAACAGATGCCAAAATGTCGGCCAGGGTGCGTAGAAAAAGTTCTGAAAATTAGAAGTCGCTGCCTTCGGCGGTCTGGACACGGTTCGTGTTTGTGAGAAGTGCAATTTTAATGTCAAATTGGCAAATTTTCATTAATCGTTTCCCGCCAAAACACCTACTCACCGCCGATTTCTTTTCACTGCAACTTCTTCCGATTATCTAAGGTTTAAAGATAGTGTCAGGATACCCCCCCCCTCGCCGCTACAGCCCCCCCCCCACCCCACCCCACCCCACGCACTTCCTCACTTTGGCGGCGTTCTGGGTTGAAAGTCTCGAAAATGGCAAGAGGCTACATTAACGTACGGCAACGGTATAAACTACAAGTAGTAAGGACGATATTGAGACAAAAAATCATACAATGGAGCCGCTTTGGCAATGAGGCACCGAAACCTGGGACTTTATGCTCAATTGCAGCTCCACAGTCGTCTACAACACTGCCCATGTCCATTCTGAACTGACAGAGTCGGGACGAATAGTACTCTCTCATTCCAAGCGATGCGTGGTGTTTTCCAGGCGGCTCGGACGCTCCAAACAGATCCCAAAATGTCGGCCAGGGTTCGTAGAACAAGTTCTGAAAATTTCAAGTCGCTGCCTCCAGCGGTCTGGACACGGTTCGTGTATGTTAGAAGTGCTATTTTAATGTCCAATATGCAAATCTTCGTCAATCTTTTCCTGCCTGCCAGAAACCCAATCACCGCCAATTTCTTTTCACTTTAAACTTCTGACGATTCTCTTAGGTTTAAAGGTTGTGTTGGGATCCCTGGGTGGCGGTCTTAAAGAAGCAACTTCCATTTACAGAGAGGGGGGGGGGGGGGGGGCTCTAAAGGAGTCTGCGCCCATTCACGTCGTCTTTTTTCGAACTGGCTTGAAAAGGAAGGACCAAATTCAAACAGTTACCTCCTCTCTTCAAAACGCTATATCCCAACCAATTCTAGGCAGATGTCCATGAAATTTTCACTCGTTGTTCATGGATAGTTGCGGCATCACTTTTCATGAAGAGCGATACGAATTTTGCATTTCGTCACGTCGAATTCGAAAAGAGCGCATGCGCATGGATTTCTCTGAAAACATCTTATAGATTTTAAGTAAAAATGGCCATTCGCACTTTTTGGTTTGAAATTGCAAGTTGCATGAATACATATGCCTGTTAGCACATGTTAACCCTATACAATCTGCCAGACATCAATATTTTGGTTACATTTGAGATAAAATCGACCATTTTCAAACAGACAGTGCACTCAAAGGGTATGTGTCAAACAAACAGAACTCCTTTTGTCGGTCATTAACTTGTGGAACGACGATATTGATATTAACCCATTCTACCATTAATGATGGTTTTTACCAAACAATTTTTTAATAAAACTGAGTCATTTGAGACTACTATAACCACCTTTCTCATAACATCAGTGACAGAAGGTCAGTGAGACAGTTAAAAACAATTCATCAGACACTGTGGGGGCATGAAAAATCAAGGAATTCCATCGGGAAAAGCCATGATTCTCCAGACTCATAAAGTCTAGTTTGAGACTACTATCTTCACCTTTCTCATAACATCAATGAAGGAACTTCAGTGAGACAGTTAAAAACAATTCATCAGACACTGTGGGGTCATGAAAAATCATGGAATCTCATCGGGAAGAGCCATGATTCTCCAGAATCATAAAGTCTAGTTTTTTGGGGTTTTTTGGGTTTTTTTTTTTTTTTTCCACACATTTTTGTCCGTACGATTCAGAAGCCATTTCCGAACCGATTTTCACACAATTTGGCACACGCATAGAGTGGCAAAAAATCTAAAAATGTACCGAAGCGGAATTTTCGATTTAACCCTTATTTCGCCAGAATTGGCAAAAAACTGCCAAAATTGGGGTTTATCGGCACTTTCTCGAAACACGTCTTTAGGATTTTTTAAAAATATTCATAATTACTAGACCTGCCTATGACACAACCTTTGATACACACGACATATTTGGCGATGCATATGGTAACCCTCCACAGGCTGCCAAACATCGAAATTTTGATGAAATGGGCCGGTTTCAGATCCCCACAGCACCCAAACGATACCCGAGAGGTAAACATAACTTCCTTTATTGGAAGTGGAATTCAGCGGGGATCATTTTTGTAGGTAATAAGGGTGTTCAGAAAACCAAGTGTTAACCCGTTTTGGGCTGGTTAAACAGCAATACCCAAAAAAAGCTCAAAACTTCATGTTTTCCGTGGATTTCTCTAAACGAGTGTTGTAGATTTTCAAGGAAAATTGGTCACTCTCAGGTCTTGGTGTGACATTAGAAGTTGCATGGATAAAATATTCCGGTCAGCATTAGTTAACCCTCCCCGAGCTGCTAAACGTAAAAATTGTGATAAAATGGGCTGTTTTTAGACACCAACAGCACCCAAACGATATACCACAGAGAAAGGGGCCTTCATTTATCGGACGCAAAATTGATCAAAAAATATTTTTGAAAGTGGTAAGGGTATTCAAAATTTGACGTCTTAACCCATTTTGGGCTGGTTACAGAGAGATACCCATTAAAATCTTAAAATACCCGTTTTCTGTGGATTTCTCTAACAACATCTTGTAGGTTTTCAAGAAAAATCGGCTATTTGCAGGTCTTGGTGTGACATTACAAGTCGCATGAACAAAATATTCCGGTCAGCATTAGTTAACCCTCCCCGGGCTGCTGAAGGTCAAAATTGCGATAAAATGGGCTGTTTTTGCACAACAACAGCACCCAAAGGGTACAGCCCAAAGAAAAGTGCCTTCTTTTATCGCGCGTACAATTTATACGGAAACATTTTTGTAAGCAGTAAAGGTATTCAAAAGTCGACGTCTTAACCCATTTTGGGCAGGCTAAAGAGAGATATCCCTTGAAAGCTTTAAATTCCAATTTTCTGTGAATTTCCCTAATGGTAACTTGTAGGGTTTCAAGACAAATTGACTATTCGTAGGTCTTTATGTGACATTACAAGTTGCATGGACAAAATACTCCGGTGAGCGTTTTTTAACCATCTACAAGCTGCCAAGCATCGTAATGTTGTTAACATGGGACTGTTTTCAGACACGCACAGCACCTAATGTATACAGGAGAGATAAACATAATCTCCTTTGTTTGAAGTGGAATTCACAGAGGACCATTTTTGTAAGTAATAAATGTATTCAAAAAGCCAAGCGTTAACCCCTGTTGGGGAGGTTAACTGGGATACCCATCAAAAGCTTAAAAAATTGTTTTCCCTGGATTTCTACAAACATTTTGTGGGGTTTTCAAGAGAAACTGGCCGTTGATAGGTCTTGGTGTCATATGACCAGTTGCATGGATCAATTATTCTGGTAGGCATTTGTTAACCCTTCATGGGCTGCTAAATGTAAAAAAATGAGGAAATAGTCTGTTTTTGGACACCAACAACATCAAATGGAAATGTCACAGAGAAACGTAACTTCTTTTACCGGACGCAAAACTGATAGGGAAACATTGATATTGATATTAACCCATTCTACCATTAATGATGGGTTTTACCTAAACATTTTTTTATCAAACCCAAACCGAGTCATTTGAGACTACTATACTCACCTTTCTCATATCATCAATGAAGGAACTTTAGTGAGACAGTTAAAAACAATTCATCAGACACTGTGGGGTCAAGAAAAATCATGGAATCTAATCGGGAAAAGCCATGATTCTCCAGAATCATAAAGTCTAGTCTTCATATTTGATTTTGTTTTTCGTTGAATTGATCAGAATAAGAGATTTTTTCTGCAAACGACCAAATCGACTATTGCTTTGCTATAATAACCCGTCGAACCGTCAACTGATATCGATAGCCTATCGAATTCACCCGCTGTTTCATTTTATTTAATTTCATTCTGTACACCTTCACTGCGCCATTTCATTTTTCGAAACGGCGCTGCACCGAAATCTTTCAGGATATCCCGTGTTTTTGAAACCATTTTCATTTTCAGTCAAACTGAAAGTACCTGTTGAATGCAACTCGCAAACCGACGATACAGGTTAAAGAATAGTTAGACCACAGGCGGGAAAGTGCGTAACTAGAAATTCCTAAAAGGGGTAAATTCTCAGTTGTCAACCCGAAAGTTTACAACAAAGGAAAGACCGAAGGCGAAGTGACTTCCCTAAGATCCATTGAAGTTCATTGTCCAAATAAGGGACAGGGTCGACAGAAGTGTAACAAAAACGCTCATTTAGCAGACCTTTCGGCCAACTTCAAGGTCGTTGCAACAATGTTTTTTTTGTGTTAATAAAATAATCTACAATAATTTAGCTCTGCTAAATGAGCGTTTTTGTTACACTTCTGACTTCCCTTAGGTTTGCTTGTGGATTCATTCCGGGTTCCAGTCGAGACGAAAGATCACCCGCGGTCAAAGTAGTTCCAATAAGAGCATACACAAAACGGGGTGTGTGCTTGGTGTAGGCATTGCACCTTTCTAATTCTTTCAGATTTTTTTTTATTTTCAAGTTGTTCGACGGCATTCAACTCTTAACCCGCTGAGTATTTTAAAAATATTTTTCACTAAATCTAGTCATGGCTGCTGTACTTGAAGAATCTCACTTACGGAATGCCTTATGTTGTAAAATGTGGTTAAAATGTATATCCAAATGATTCATTGAGGTATTTTGACACTACGTGGAGCATTAAGCTAATCCGAAATAGACGTCGTGTCAGTACCAGTTCTTATCAATGAATGACAATAAAGGGAGATTGTCCGTCAGTGAGCGTATCAAGGGAGATAATATGTTATAACAATGCATTAACCCAACAGAAGCCTATGTACATAAATGAGGAGAACATCTCAGTACAAAACTCCTCCCCTGCCTATTTAGAGCTATTTACATTTTGAATCAAACAGACGGGAGGTCATGATGTCCAATCAAATGGGCATGCAAACTATCTACAAAAAGTAGATTATTTACAAACAGTCAGTGCAGTACTGTTAATCTATTCATACAATTGTTGGAAAATGGCAACAATCACCCCTTAACACGTCTTTGTACAAATCGTGCAGTCAGAAATGGATATTCGAGAAAACTCATACTCCAAAAGGATGTGCAACTAAGCACGTGAGTAATCGTCGGCAGATTTACCAAATGGAGCATAACAAGGTGGCAGAAATCAACTCCCTGTCAGATCTGTCCAGCTACTAAAACTGTCGACAATTATAATCAATGTTCAGCCATGAATAACCATTTGTGAGAAAAATGTTTCACGTTTGTTACAGTGTTTTTCAGACGGAGAACATTCATCCCCTAACACCAGAGTGCAAATAAAACAGATTTTCAATTGAAAACTTCTCTCACTTCTCAAACGGAAAAAACATTCGAATGCCAACGAATCTGGTGAGTAGATTCACTAGAGAAGGCAACAAAGGCCTTCCCTAAAATGGCACCACCCATCAAAATTCTTGACCGACATGAGAGGAGCTTCCACTGAATGGTCAAACTTACACCGAATAGACTCCGTTTAAAATAAACTGAGAGAATGAATTAAAATCTTGAAAATAGTTTGTTAAAAGAACTGAGTTAAAGAGTTCTGAGAATTATTAAAATTGATGAACGGTAAAAATAACGGCGTGTGTGCTTGTGTTAAAATTTCATGCGTAAATGTTCCCGCGAGGAAGCGATTAAGACCTCCCCTCGGAAAACATGTGGGTGTGTTTAGGTGATGTGTCAAAACTGTTGTACGTTTTGTGAATGTTATAAAATGTGTTAATGCTGGTCAGGCAAGAAAGCAGTTAGGACCTTCCTGCACTGACAGGTAGGTGAGAGTAGTTGTGTGAGTGTGGCAGTAATGTACTGTGCTGAAGTTGTTTTTTCTGTGCATTCTCACGCCATTAATAATGTAGCATATATTTCCGTTCTCTGTCTCAAACGCACACAAGATATATTGGTGCTGCTGGCAGAGATATTGGGGTTACGCCACTGTAGACTCGTCCATATTGTGACGACTGCATGTATCCTCCGTTCGGGGCCTGATGCCAATATTGTGTAGATAGCAGAAATTGGTTATTTAATTGTTGAACGTTGCCTGCACCGCAGCTAGATGGCACCTGTCCGTATGTATATGGCCTACCAGGAAACTGATATGGTAAATAGCTGACTGACTCTGAGGTTCCTTTTTTCAGACCACCATTGACCCTTTTTTGTAAATGGTGTGGAACCATTGGGTTTTCCACAGCCTGATTTGAGACGAATAGAGTGGATGGCGTGTTTTCCTGACTGTAGTTATGTTTGTTCTGGTGCAGTACTTGGTTGGCTTTTGGAAGCCGATGTCCAGTGTTTATGTGTGGAACAGTGACGTTGCTGTTATACGTGTTATTCCATTGCATTAATGGCCTAGGCCTTGATGGGCCAATCTTGACTTGAGCACAACTTCGTTTGTGGCGTTTTCTTCTTGTTTGCTTGTTCGCCTTTCTAGTCGAGTCAGTAAAGATTGGAGACCAGTCTCCAGGCTGGCAGGAATTGATTGCAGATGTTTTTGCACGTCGCGATTGACTAGTTTCATCGATGATTACTTCATGGACGGTGGGCTGAAACTGTTCGGCAGTTGCGAAAATGTTTTCATTGATATGAGTGGAATTCTTTAGAATGTTATTCATAAATGGTCTATTTTGCAGTACGTGTTCATTTTCTCTTTTAGCGTTATCCTGGTTGAATACAAGAGTATCATATTCACTTGGCATTGTGTTCTGTTGGAATGAGGGCTTTTCTGATATTGTACACAGCTCGCCCGACGAGGTTTTCTCTGTCACATTGTACGAATTGTTATTGTGAGTTTCATCGCCGTCGTTTTCAGTTGCAGATGATGTAAACGGGGCATGTCTGTCAGCCCCGAGTTGCACAATGCTCCTGTTCACTGATTCCATACTCTTCTTCTGTTCAGAGTTTTCATTTACGCAGTCTTCGACGAAAACGTCTGTTGTTTCGAACAAACAACATAGCTTTCTAAATTCCACATTGGTGGATTCTTCATCGCAAACTGTCGAAAAAGATACTTCCATACCAGTCGTCAGATATTCGTTATCGATTGGCTGCAATTCGTCAGCGCACACAGCCTTTCCACTCGGTGTGCCAACACAATTTTGTTTGAGAGGGGTAGTCTCACTATGCGAACTCTGATTTTCACATGTTTCTTGGATTTGATCATCAAGTGTTTTCGTAAATTTACTATTTAGAATTGAGAACTCTTGAAGAAAACGTTTATATGTTAAGTACTCTGTTTTTAATTCACCATATTTGTGCTCCCATTTTTATTGCATTTGTTGAATTTCATGCAAGTGCTTATCTTGCTGCATGGAGTATTTTCTTTGGGAAATGTCGAGTTTTTCCTCCCACTGTTTACTGATTTCATCAATCTCTTCGTTGTATTTTTCTAGTAAAACACAATGTTCATTTGTATAGATTTCCCACTGTTTATTCGTCTTTTCTACTGCCATCCAGTAATTGGTCTCACATGAGATTTCTCTTTTTCGTAGTTCACCTTCAAGGTCTTTCACCTCCTCCCTGAGAAGGAGAACGACATTGTACCAGTGATCGTTTTCTACTTTTGGCTTTCGTTTTTCAACTGTGTTAGGAGTTTGAGTACCTCTGTCTGTGCTTGATATTCGTTGTTTATGAGATGACTGAACATTTGGTAGATGCAAGGTTATTGTGCCATCCAGAAGCAAATCAGACCAAAAATTTGTTTTGGTGGAAAATACTTCACAGTTGTGGTGGTTTGATATATTCTGGCGCTATTGGCACGCTTCTGTTGCCTGATGGTACACTTTATTGTAGGCTTACTGTACATATATGAACGTGTATATAAATATATATATTATTGGTCAACACACAATCCAGCCTTAATGGTGGGGAATCTGCAATGACATTGCTATAGATTACGTTACTTATACAGCTGGATATTTCCCCCCTCGCAAGCTTACTCAAACCTATAAGCCACCCCTCCCCATTCCATCAAACATATGTACGATGTTAAGGTGTCGTCATACAGAATGTTTCTGTGATCATACTTGCTTTATTTATCCGCTTCTCAAATATTTGAGCACGACTCGGCAAGAAAATCAACTGGGACACCCTTATTCCACCCGCCCCACCGTCTTGCAAGTGCCATTATTATTATTATTATTATTATAACCATTATTATTATTATTGATTATTATGATTATTATTATTGTTACTGACTAATCTTTTCCTAGAATGCACACATTTGTTGCAAGATGGACCAATCCTTCAAGGTATGGGGTGAATCCCACTTGCTTACCACTGCATTGTAACAGGTAGCCCTTCTTGACAACTTTCGATATTTCGTGTCGGAAGGGCCTTCCGTTCTTCTTCACTCTTCCAGGTGTCCTTATTTTTCTGGATTTGGAAGTAAAAGAATGCTTGCCAGACTACATAAATCTTGCCGACTCTTGCTCGAGATTAAATACTGTGCGTAACTATGCTTTAACATTTTCCTCCTGATGTATATAAGGATAGATAAATATACTGGCGGACTGTCGGAGGTGCACATGAAGCTCCATATGTATGTGCATGTGGAGATGCATGTGAGTGTCTGGCGGTCTGTCAGTGTATTTGTACAAAGGTATTTATGTCAGAGTATGCATGCACTGAATAGTCGGGTGTGGGACTGTACAGAGGGAATGGACATCCGGACTGAGCGGGTGTTTTGATTTAGTGAACAGTAGTAGTGTTGACGAATGTGTGTATGTGTTTGTCGTCGTGCATGTTTGTGAGGGTGTGCGCAGTTGTATGGACGTGTCAAATAAGTGTATACACGTATATATTTCCAAATGCATCTCTCCATAATTTGCCCTTGGTTTACAATACAAAATCCAATCATTCTTCAATTTCTCCATTTTAACATCCACTTAATAACTAATGGTGCTTGACTTTGAGTTTAAGCATTTCATATCAGATTGCTTCATGGAATGCTTTTTCAATACGTTATTAGTATTTTCTACCATTATTTTTTTATACCCCATTTCAAAGCGACTCTATCCACTCTGCTTCAAACCCAAACCTTCTCGTAACCAACCTGAGCTCAATTCTTATCAATGTAGAATAGTCCTGTTATTGAAAGTTACCAGTCTCCGGTCACTGTGCAGATTTTACTATCCACAAATTACATAGTGTGTAGTCTAGATTCCTACCGTGCCCGGATTGGTACATTCAGTACTGCAATATATGTCTGCGACCTCAAACGAAAACTTAGCAAGGAGCAGTCCCTGTGTTTTCTAACATATTTGTATTTGCGCAGTGTAGGTATTAGTCTTCGGGTTAGATCCACAAGGTCAACCACTTGATAGGTGTGTGGAATTTACGAGACCCAACTTTCTTGGAAGAGGTGCTAGAACCCCACTGATACCAAACTCAATGGCTCCAAAACTAATCGAGTCCGCTACGTGGCATCTTATAATTTCGGTAGTATTGTTCCTGGCCCCACTCCTGTTACTGTCTGGGGACATTGAATTAAACCCCGGACCTGCCTCCGTAAACACTTATTGTAGCCAAAATTCACTGAAAATCTTCCATATAAACATTCAATGCCTCAAGCCAAAATTGAACATTATAGAGTATGAATCGTCATCAAATGCCATACTAGCCTTCGCCGAGACTTGGCTTCAAAGCTGCGACCAAATATCCGATATAATGATTAGTGGCTTCCAGGAACCATTGCGGTGTGACCGCTTATCGAGGGGAGGGGGCGTTGCCATGTACATAAAGGATAGCTTGTGCTTTCGGCGTAGAACTGACCTCGAGGTAAATAACACTGAGTGCCTTTGGGCTGAGGTGTTTACAAATTACAGTAAATCAATACTAGTTGGCGTATTTTACCGACCACCCAATAGTACTTCAGATATCTGGGATAGCATTACAGCTTCTGTTGATAGAGCCAAAGATACTTCAATCTCTGACCTAATCATTACTGGGGATTTTAATGAAAATCAAAATGGTTCCTCCCGAGGACACTTCCGTGAATTAAGCAACTATTTTAATCTGAGGCAGCTTGTGGGAGAACCAACGTGCTTTACTGAGTCATCTGCTACACTGATTGATCTGTTTGCTGTAAGTGATACAGTTCCTGTAGTGGAATGTGAAGTTCTAGAGCCCCTTATTCCTGACATGACTCGATATCATTGCCCAATTTCAGTTGAGGTTGAATGTAAAAAAAAAACAACGTCCAAACACTTTAGGAGACGTATTTGGTTGTATCCGGAAGGGGATTGTAATGCTTTGAACAACGCCTTCAACAGTGTAGACTGGAAGAGCCTGTTCGATAATTCATGTCTAGACACTGTAATCTCTAACTTTACCGAGATCCTACTTAACACGGCATCTAAATTCATCCCCAACAAAGATATAACTTCCAGGCCCAATCAACCCAAACAGATGCATAACCAGATTCGCTTACTGATTAGGCAAAGGGCCCGATTATATCGCAGAGCAAAGCGCTCAGGTTTACTATACGACTGGGATAAATATAAACGTAAACGTAATGAGGTCGTATCAGCAGTTAGGAAGGCCAAAGCCACGTATATTTCAAAAGTTCAATCAACATTGAGTTGCCCAAATACATCATCGTTGGAGTGGTGGAAAACCTTAAAAACATTCATAAGTAGAAATACCCCAGAAATCCCAACTTTAAATCACTTGAATAAACTCTACTCAACCAATCTTGAGAAGGCGGAAGTGTTCAACGAATACTTCTATTCCATTTCAACATTGGATGACACAAATGCAACTTTACCCGACCCACCTCATCCAGCCCTGCATTCATTTGATAAAATAATGTTAGTAAGCACTGAAGTGCATGAAGCAATCAAGAGTATTAAGATATCGAAGGCGTCCGGCTCTGACCTCATAAGTCCACGGCTCCTGAAGGAATGCAGAAGTTCATTATGTGTACCACTTACGACATTATTTAATATCCTTTTAAAAACTGTTATTTTCCACAATTATGGAAAAAAACCAATGTGGCGCCGGTATTAAAAAAGAATCCTTCTAATGCTGTTACCAATTATCGCCCGATATCACTAATTAGCAGTTTGGCAAGTTACTTGAAAAGTGTGTGTTTAAAAGATTATGGCATTTCCTATGTGATAACAATATACTGAGCCAGTTCCAGTCAGGGTTTACCCCAGGTAACTCAACGGTATTACAACTGACAGATCTTTATGATGAATTTTGTCATGCCCTTGAGAACGGTAAAGAAGTTGTTTTTTGTGATGTCAGTAAAGCGTTTGATAAGGTATGGCATGTTGGTCTTATTCACAAGCTTGAAAAAATAGGGATATCTGGCGATCTACTTTATTTTTTAAAATCTTACCTCTCCGACCGGTATCAGCGGGTTGTGGTAGCCTCCGAGGTGTCCTCCTGGAGACAAGTAACGTCTGGTGTTCCACAAGGTTCCATTCTGGGCCCACTCTTATTCCTGATATACATTAACGACATTACTGAAAATTTACTGAGCAGCATTCGTCTATTTGCAGATGATACATCTTTATATCTCATAGTAGAGAATCCTGATCAAGCTGCAGTCTTAATCAATCGTGATTTGGCAACAATCGAAGATTGGGCCAAAACATGGCTAGTTGAGTTCAATGCTCAAAAAACAGAAGCTATGCTAATATCCCGTAAAATTAATGTTCCTGTACATCCACCCTTATACCTAAGTGGAACAGGAATTACTGAGGTTACCAGTCATAAGCACTTAGGTGTATATTGAACAAAAAGTGTACGTGGAATGACCATATCGACCACGTTTGCTCTAAAGCTTGGTCACGTATCGATATGCTTAGAGCTCACAAGTTTACTCTTGAACAAAATGTCCTCGAACGAATATATTTTGCTTTCATGAGACCTCTATTAGAATATGCTGACTGTGTCTGGAACAACTGCTCAGCAATGCAAGCAGCTGACTTGGAGAAAATACAGATAGCGGCAGCAAGAGTAGTTACTGGTGCCACTGTGAGCGCCAGTAGAAGCCTCCTCTATACTGAAGTTCAATGGGATACACTACAAGAACGACGCCGT
This sequence comes from Pictodentalium vernedei, assembly GCA_031216915.1. Taxonomy (NCBI): domain Eukaryota; kingdom Metazoa; phylum Mollusca; class Scaphopoda; order Dentaliida; family Dentaliidae; genus Pictodentalium; species Pictodentalium vernedei. The sequence continues at coordinate 561,748,471 of CM062296.1, forward strand.
AAGCACAAGCTTACTCAGTTCTTCAAGATGTATCATGAGCTAACACCTCCATATATCTCTATCAAAGTTCCCCCCATCAGTGCATCCATCAATCAAAGTCACAATCTCCGATCTGCAATTAACCACCGTATTCCCTTCTGTCACACTAACTTATACCAATCCTCATTTATCCCGGATGTTACCAATCAGTGGAACAAATTACCAACCTCGGTAAAGGAAAATTCCTCCCTCATAAATTTTAGAATGTTCTTAAATAGTGCAAACCAACGACCACCGATATTTTACACTGGTGCTAAATCCCGTGCTGCACAAATCTATCATTGTAGGCAACGCCTGCATTGTAGAGGTATCAATGCCCACCTCTATGACAACCATCTATCGTCACCCCCACCGTGCCAGTGTGGTGACCCAGAGACAACTGAACATTTCCTCCTGTATTATCCAATACATGACGCTGCACGCGACTCAACTATCAATACATTGCCTTTCACATTTGACCTCTCTACGCTTCTGTTTGGGTCTGAATGGTTGGACAACTCTAATAATGCTCTTGTATTCGGAATTGTACAGGATTATATCACACTGAGTGAGCGCTTCCAGTGAGTTATTTGCATTTGTAGTTCTTTGAGGAATGACTTATCGCCTTCATTTCACATATTCGTTATTCAAACATTTGATACTGATGTGATGACTTTCCAGCAAGGAATATATGTCTTTGGTGTCGACGGTTTGGGAGTCGGGTGTGGCCGCGGCCGTTGTCGGGGCTGATGGGCTGCTCTCTTCCCGGCGGTGGGTGCGGGGGAGTGGCACTTGTGATGTGACAGGTGTTGCTCCCTCGCACCCGTTGTTGGGGGGGGGGGGGGGTGGCTTGTCGGTCCCGACGGTGGGAGCGGCTATGCACGTTTCTCAAATTGTGGATATTATATTCATCTGAAGTGTGAATAATGCAGCCTTACTTTGCATTCTGAGCGTTAGTGCCACAGGACGCCAGGCTTCGACGGAGCCGTCGTGGGCAGTTCGGGATCCGCGCTTGGGCTGTGTTTCCTTGCGTTCATCGATCTAGGAAAATCTAGGATAAACAAAATGTAGTTTTTTTGTGGCTTTTAATAGATTAAATTTGATTGATAGTTTGTAAATGTTAGATGCACGCGTGTTAATGGCGGCTCAGGTGTGGATCCCGGGTAAGTCCGCTTTAATGACACCGCTAGCAGTACATTCTCTGAGGTTGCGTATAATAACACACATTTCTCGGGTGTGCGTTGAGCTCAGTTTGGTTGAAACTCTCTATCCCCCCCCCCCCCCCACTCTCTCTCTCTCTCCCTCTCCACACCCTCTCTCTCTCTTCTCTCTTTTTGTATACCTCCATTTCATGTTTAGACAATATTTTACATAGTGCAAGCAACTACCTGCAATTGTTTTCAGATTTTCTTGGGAGACAGCTTAACACAAGCTTATAGCTTACTGCTGAATCCCACCCATACACCTTGTATATCAACTATGTTGAACTACCTTTATGCATACACCTGTATTACAAGTCTCCATGAACATCATGCAATTATCATTTACCTGTATGTATAATATTATAATTCATGAATAAATATTGCTTAAACTAGACCAAAAATCGATGGATAAATTCGTCTTCGACAGTAAGTCATCCAGTTCCAGAAAACCTTTTCGCACTCTGCGTTTAAGTAATTTGTGGGCTTTATTTTCGTCGATACGCTTCAATTTCTGGAGTTCCTCCGATGTTGCAGTCTGAATATTTATACGACCCATGTTGCAAACAAAGCCTTTTGCACCATCAATAAATAAAAATCGAGATTCTTTTATGAATCGGTTGACTTTCTCAGAACGACTATAAAATTTTGTTTTAAAATATTCCCCTTTATTGAACCGACAAGGTACAAAGAAAAAATCTCTTTAAATACAGGGGTAAACAATTACAATTAATTGAAAAAGAATGTTGGAAAATGAATACAATTTACAACTGTTTCCAACTTGAAATCTATAATACAATAATGCTGGACAGTCAGCAACTTGAATGGATATTTACACACGAGTGCCCAGTCATTGAAGAGTAGAGCTTCCAGTGAGCTGTGCTCATGATTAATCATTCAGTCACAATGACAATATACACAAACAATGACTGACAAAACAGGGGCAACAGAAACAATGGCTTGCTTTACACAGAAAATATTACAATCTTGAATCTAACATTTGAGAATGTACACAAACTGAAGAAAATGAAACCATCATCTTTTTCTATACATTCGGCGTAAATAATACTCTCTGCTGATAAACAGAAAACCCCAAAGATAATGTTTTCAAAACGTGGATTATACTACAAGCAAATTGAGACGGCGAAACAAACCGGCTTTCTCTCCATCGGCGTTGAAAAATAATTTACAAAACAATTCTCAGATTCTCCAAAATTACAATATACAAATTATCAAGTGAACGATGGCAAAATTTGTGAATCAGGCAGCGATGAGATACCGCCCGATCCAGGTATGCGCTCGTATCATTCCTTGGGAAGTCATTTTGAGGACAACAGAAAAAATCAATGTTAAGGAAATAATGCACGTATTTCCGCGGGTTTATCAACCTTGAGAACCTGCATGGTACCCCTGTTTGTTTGTAACAGCTAAAACTTCTACAGGTCGCATTGACCACTGCAAGTTGCTGTTATCGTGGTATGGGTAATCTAAATATAGATCCACAGACACTTGTAGGTACCAATACTTAGTTGTACACCTACATGTACATGTAGGCTTATGTTACATTATGCCCTGCGCAGAATCCAGTATCACTGACCAGCCCAAATTGGACCAATCGAATAGCCAGGATTATTCTGACTAACGATACCCACAAGCCTTCATCACAAAAACTTTGGAAGAATCAAAGAACAGCAGCATTTATAATTCTCACGCTTTTCTTCGTTTGTAGCGGAAATATGTTTTACATTTGTCTGTCACGTGTACAACATTATTTGTGACAATGAGTTTTGCACCCGACGATGTTTTTTCAGTTCTCTTGGACATTGAACGTGCAGTTAAATCGTACTTTGATATTCCCAGTGCCTACAGGATGCCAATTTCTGAACTTTTGATGTTTGTGCAACTTCTTCGTACGGAACAGTACCCAAGACTTGCTCGCGCGCTGGACTGTGACACGAATTGCCACTGCTGCTGTTATTTTTGTACCTATAGGTGAATTCACTCCAAATAACTGTGCTTCCTACGCTACCATTATTCGCTGCCAGCAGGGCAGACATGACAAAGACACACTTTCAAAGTTCTGGTACCCATACCGTGCCTCAGTCGGATTCGGAAAGGACGACGCGCATGTGCCAGGGCCTGAGTGTAAATATAAACAATATGGCGGCGCCCATGCTGACCGAAACCGATGTCGATCGTTCGACGGCCTCCACGAAGGAGCAGCCTTCCATCAACTATACTTCCGTGTCACCTTCCTCGCGTGTGTCACTGATTCCATTGGACAATTACGCATTCACTCAAACAACAGTTCCCGGAATTCATTCACGCCGACCCGGGCCGGCAATAGACTCTGGATCGGATCACATTCCTCACTTGTTACGAGCGAGACGCCCGCCGCCTTAGGCCACCTCAACATCGACCGTGTCCACGGCAAGCAAGCGCACACGGTCGACATCCAGAACCACAGGGCAAAAACTATGATACCGCCAATCCACGAAACTGGACTCTGGACAAGTTACGGGCAGGACTGGCCGATTATGGAATTAAAACACCCAACAATATCCGGAAACTTATGGCCCTGCAATTGTACCTGGACAACATTACCAGCACCGATGAAAAGGACCGACATGACGTTACCCCACTGGAGGAAGAACAGCAAAATGCGGAGTCCGAAGTACAGGCTCCATCGCTTAACGATGCTTCGTCGTTCCAGTACTGCGTAACACCAAAGGACCACCACACACTCGGGCAGGATTATCCACCCATATCAACGCCAAGGCTTCCAACCCTGGCAGCCATACAGCCAACAACCACAACATCAGGCAGTTAATTCAACGCAGCTTCAGCCAGTGGTCCCCGGACAAAACGTCCCTGCTGAGAACATTGACTTGTTGCACACTCAACTTTCCCAGCAACAACAACATATTCAACAGCTTCAACGACACATTAACACTCTGCAACAGGCCCAGGGTAGTTCGAACCCACCACTAGGGCCGCTGTTTCCAAGTTACGGTGCGCATGACATTTACGGTGACATGACCAGACATCTCCCTGCAACCAGTGCAGGCTTGGATCATTCTGCAGACAATCACATTCTACTTATGCCAGAGGGAATAGGCGCCCCAGGTAGTAATAATTTCGGTGACCATCATTTGGCATACGCAGTGAAAAGTTATATAACTCCACGGGTGGAAGTCCACCCATATGAATGTCCAAAACATGGACCACAATCTATAACAATTCTCTGCCCATATACTCAGCGTGCAGAGAGCCGTGACCGCATACTCTGAGAGTATTGGAGGGGTACTCCCCACATACACACTATGTCGGACCCACCGAATGTCTCGCACTAAACGTGCAGTGGTAAACATGCAGCCACAAGACTAGCTCTTGAGACATCCTAACTCTCTCTTCGCAAAAAGTCATGTAACGGACTCCCACAACTGCCTGTAAGCATGCCTTTGTTTCTGCCTCCCCCGTTTCAATCATGATTCTGGGCTTTTGGGCCCCTTTTTGGAGGACTTACGTTAACCGATGAGGATTTGATGCTTGCATTGAATCTGCCGTCGGGGGTTTGACCAGGCAAACAACAACCAGTGCACTGTGAGCCGCGACTCGCAGGTGGGAGCTCTCCCACGAGAGAGTACCATAAAACAGATCTCCACTGGTATCTGTAATTCTTAACGGTTCAGGGCACCGCCCTAGTAGACTGACATACCTGTATGCAGTTATCGGGAAACACACGAATATCAGATGATCTTAATACCTAATGCAACATAATTTGGTCAGAACTGTAGTGACTAACACTGAAATTTCACAAACATACCATTTTAAGCAGCAAGAATAGTATCGGCGACCATAGACTAGAAATATAAACAACCATTGTTCTATATACTTAAACAATTGCGTAACCACACTGAATAAAAGTTATCCCTACAAATAGAGTAGCATTGAACTGTAGGATAACCCCCATAGAGTGGAAATCCACCCATATAGCTGTCCAACACACGGACCGAAATTTGGAACAATTTCAACTCGTGCACGAAATAATACTGGAGAGTCCAACAAATAAACAAACAAAATCTCTCTCGTTGCTTTTTCCATTTTTTATATATATATGGAAGTGGAGAAACACATAAATGGGACAAACACCCAAAACCTGGGCTACAAATTACAACTCAAACGTTTTATTTCCTTCTAATATAGAAGAGTTTACACATCGTCAAGTTTCCAAATTAGGGCATGTAAACTGGTTCCTAAATGTCATTACTCCAATCGTAACACAATCGAACCGATAACCAGTCACATGACTATGAAATCAAGCTAACCTTAACCAGCCAATCAGCGTACAGAACTCATTCACGTGGTACTAACTGACAGAGGAAGAAAGAAGAAGAAACATCTCCCTGTCGCCATTTTGATTGTTAAAACAACACGCTTTCCATCACTGCTAACTGATAGACTGATTACACAGAATCATCAAATATCTCGCTAATTCATTATAATTGGCTTATTAATAGATAGGTGTCGCTTCGTTTTATATCTCCACGTGCTTACATTCATGATTTTATAACGGATCTTTCTTTTAAGCGTAAGTTTATCCTACCCACTTTGATTTCAGAAATCGAGTATGTTTTCTATGATTACAAATCCTCTGCTTTTAGCACGAGGTGACTTCCACGTATTGCGCGAGACGATTCCTCCACAACTAATGTGCGAGATGAGATTCCTCCGCAACTACAGTGCGAAACGATTCCTCCACAACCATTGTGCGAGATGAAATTTAGAAAACAATACCTCGACATAATTCCAGGGTACCCACCCAATACAAATCCTCTGCTTTTAGCACGAGGTGACTTCCACGTATTGCGTGAGACGATTCCTCCACAACCAATGTGCGAGTTGAGATTCCTCCGCAACTACTGTGCGAAACGATTCCTCCACAACCATTGTGCGAGATGAACTTTAGAAAACAATACCTCAACATAATTCCGGGGTACCCACCCGAGTACTAATAGCTGATAAAACCATACCTACATCAGCCTTGCACGTAGTGTAAACAAAACCTACGGCTTATACCAACTTCTCTACACGCTGATAACAGCTGTTTGAACGATCCACTGTACGTGACAATTTCACAAGCTGATCTGATCATATCAGTTATATACGTAGCGTAGCCTCAAAGTCTACATAATACACCATTCTTAACACACTGATACCAGTCGTGTACACGGTCTTCTTAGAGACTGAATTGATTAGCAGAGAGTAAAAGCACAGGGCTATTCTCTTCTATAAACATAATGACTGAGTGAGCCTAATCCACGTTCTGTAGTACCACTCACCCTCTGTAGTGTAAAATCGCTCTTCAGTAAAGCTTCAACAAGCTGCTTGTCACTACAGACAACAGAACAGTCGAAATATTTCTCAAGCGCATACACGCTATAATAACTGACCACAACATGACTCCAAGTGGTCCATGTAAACACAATCTAAACACGAAATCTTATGTATTTGTTTATTTGATAAGACCTTACGGTCGAAACTATAGTTATACCAGCGGCTCTGCCGGGCAAATACCACGAGATTTCCTTTCCCCCAACATGGGGCTCTACATTCTAACTCACTGAAACAAATACAAAAGTCCACCTCACACAGTAATGGACAAACATAGAAACATGCCTCCCCCGGACTCCTTCAGTCCAAATGCTCAAGGGGAGCTAGGTCAAAAACCATCCGACTGACTATGAGAAAGGCAACATCTCCATGTTGATTCCAGGTGACTTCTATGGAACCAACTGAATGAGAAAATACAAAATATAGTGGTCGGTTAGCAAAACACAACTGTATATACACAAGCCTATCTTGTCTAACATTCTGACAACGATAAAATAGTATGAATGATAGACTTCATACCGGTACCTATCAAACTCTTCCAAATATGATAGGTGAGCTGTTCAAATTATGAATAAGCGAAGCTCTTCTATAAAACAGCCAAACGCTACGCTTACGCAATCAAGCTCGTCGACAAAGCAGCCAAGCTCCTCGATAAAGCAGCCAATAGTCAAATAAATAACCCTTAAATAAGGGTGCTGACATCTGATACAGCCTAATCTGTTCTTAATGGCAATAAAGGGTTATATAATCCCAATGAGTGGAAATCCACCCACATGATTTTTCAGCACAAATTAAGTGCAAATAAAGGGCACGAACTGACAAATAATAGCGTACACTGCACACTTGCTCTCAATCTATCGACAATATCCTTTGAAATGTCGACAATTAATTACTCAGGCAGTGTACTCAGCCTAATAGTTGGAAAGCACATTACCTCCAACAATACAGCACACACATGCTGATGAGCCTTTTGGTACGGCCATATTTAATACTGCGCGCCGACACTGATACGGCCTTACACGCTAAAAGTAGGGCCAGATCATTTTATTGGAAACACTGACGGCCTCGGCGTCGTATCCTGTAGAGCACATGCATTCAACAGTATAGCATGCAATTATAGATGAGCCTTAGAGCAAGGTCTAGGGGTGAATGGAGGAAACGGGTAGCTAAGCCATCCACCTTTGGTCCTCCACCAGTGCCATCGACCTTCACGCATACCAAATACTGATACGATCTCACGAATAAAACAGTGTACACGTAGTATATTCGAACTGCACCCAATTAGTGAAACACGTATTCTCACACGCAGCAGTTACTCAAAAACCACAAACAACACGCTGTATCATGCGCTAAATAAGTAATCCGTATCTAAGCTCAGCCTACAGCTGATGGAGCGCAATCCATTTTCATACGCAGTGAAAAGTTATATAACTCCACGGGTGGAAGTCCACCCATATGAGTGTCCAAAACATGGACCACAATCTATAACAATTCTCTGCCCATATACTCAGCGTGCAGAGAGCCGTGACCGCATACTCTGAGAGTATTGGAGGGGTACCACCCTCCCCACATACACACTATGTCGGACCCACCGAATGTCTCGCACTAAACGTGCAGTGGTAAACATGCAGCCACAAGACTAGCTCTTGAGACATCCTAACTCTCTTCGCAAAAAGTCATGTAATGGACTCCCACAACTGCCTGTAAGCATGCCTTTGTTTCTGCCTCCCCCGTTTCAATCCTTCCCCACACTGTTGGGGTGCCTATCACCAGCTTGTCCGATATCGATCCGTATATCACCCCGCAACTTCGACAGGAAATTCTGACAGGAAAAGACGTGAACTTGGTCAGGCTTTCAATCTCCCCCATTGATCTTTACAATTCAAAAAACACTGACGGGGGTAAACACGACCCCAGATTACCCAAAAGTCTTTCTCTGCCAGAATTCATCCGTGCCTTTGGTAAGTACAAGAAGGTGATTTGTGAGGTATACCCAAACAGGCGTTTCGAGTTGGATGCCTACCAAACAGATATTATAAAAATTTTAGCTCAATATGGTGACAGCTTTTATAAGTATCACAAAGTTTTTTCTGCTAATGCTGCCGCGTGGCTTGCCAACGGCAAAAAGGTCGACTGGTCAATTCGAGACACAATACTATTTTGCACCATGTTTACTAGCCACAAATCTGTGACCTGCTACTCCTGTGACAGCAGCACTCACACTCTGAAATTTTGTCCTCACCCGTCACCACAGCAGACTTACCAGGGGCCTCCCTCTTCAAATCACTGGGCAAATACTTCTTTCCGACCAGCCACCTCCGTAAGCTTCAAACACTCCTGTCTAAATTTCAATTTTGCCCGGGAGTGCAATTTCGGGCCAGCATGCAAATTTGCTCATACATGTCTTGTATGCAAGGGGAACCATCCACAATCTACATGCTCTAGAAAAATATCCAAGCCCCCTCTAACTCTTCAACACACACAAACCAAGTGACTACACCCCCCCCCCCCCCCGCAGGAAGCCCCGAGGCTCACCGCCACCACACCTATTGATATTGTTGCTCTGGTTCGACTGTTAAAAAAACATCCAGCTACGTCATTCGTTTCAACACTCCTTACTGGTTTGGCAAGGGGCTTTGACACGGGTATCACTGAACGACCCTCTGGCACCCTCGAACTCAAAAACCTGAAATCGGCTCTAACGAACCCCAAAGTGGTCTCCTCTCTTTTGGCAACTGAGGTATCAAATCAATTCCTGATTGGCCCCTTCACCACCCAACCATTTGAATCAATCCAATCGGATTGGTCGAAGGCAAATTTTCAAAGAAACCTAGACTTATTGTTGATCTTTCTGCCCCACATTCGGCACAGGACCAGTCCTCACTCAACTCGCTCATTGATAAAGAGGTCTATTCCATATAGTACGTGACAATTGACCACGCTGTCAACGTGATTCAAGAATTAGGGCACCGGGCCTGGCTGTGTAAGACCGATATTAAAAATGCTTTTAAGTTGGTATCCATCGACCCCCTCCTTGTGGCATCCGTATGGGGTTCAGTGGGACGGACTCTTTTATTTTCACTCCCGACTTCCCTTTGGCTCAACCTCTTCTCCAAAAATTTTTGACACACTTTCCCAGGCAATTTGCTGGATAGCTTCAACCCATTTCAACATACCAAATGTATTACACCTCCTGGATGACTTCCTCACCCTCAGCCCACCAGACGCCGACCCTGTCACCGCCATGGACTCTCTCTTGCAAGTATGTCGGATACTTAATATCCCTCTTTCTGTAAAAAAGACGCAAGGCCCTTCCCACGTCGTGGAGTATTTGGGGGTTATTCTGGATACGGTCAATATGGAGGTTCGCTTGCCCCCTGATAAGGTGGACAGAATTGCTGATCTCATTTCATTTTTGCATAAAAGAACGTGTATCAAAAGCGAATTACTCAGTCTGATTGGGCATCTCAGCTTCGCCTGTAGGGCCATAGTCCCGGGCCGCTCTTTTTTATCATATTTGATTACCCTCTCCAGATCCGTCAAGGAGTTGTGGCACCACGTTAATCCGACGATGGACTGCCGTTGTGATCTTCGCATGTGCTTCCAGTTCTTGTATAATTGGAACGGCATCTCTGTCTTCCTGGAACAAACCAAAACTACATCAGATGATATGCTTTTGTTTACGGATGCTAGTTCCACAGTGGGGTACGGGGGGGTTCTTTCAAGGCAAATGGTTTTCTGGTCCCTGGCCACCAGAGATTCTGCCCATTAAGCAGTCTGGATGGTCGATGGCTTTCCTAGAACTCTTTCCGATGGTAGTAGCAGCCGTTCTGTGGGGGTCGTTCTGGGGCTCCAAGCGGGTGGTGTTCATTTCAGACAATGGGGCTGTCGTACGGATCTTGCGTGAGGGCAGATCACCAATCTCTCAAATTATGCAATTCATGCGTCGGTTGACGTTGGTGGCACTTCAAAACAACTTCACTTTTTATGCAGCATATATTTCCACTCATGACAACAATATTGCTGACAGTTTATCTCGTTGTCATTTGCAGGACTTTCGGAAATTGGCTCCAATGGCAGAGACGCACCCATACCAATGTCCTCCAGTCTCACAGGTGATGATGGACTGACTCAGATATTGCAAGACCTGTGGGCCTCGTCCATTTGTGATTCAACTAGACGCGGCTACATTGCCGGCTTCAAGTGGCTCCAGAGATTTGCATCCACCTACCATTTACCCTGTTTCACCGCAACTGTCTTCCCTAGAACTTCCGAGCCGATGCTCCTGCGTTTTATTGCTTTCTGTTCAGGGGTCATCCATTTATCCTATTCTGCAATCAAATTGTACTTGGCAGGTATCCGCTTTTGCTACATAGCTCAAGGTTATCCCAACCCTTTGGAAACTTTCCCGGGCATTCCATCTCCTAGGATTCAATACGTGTAGCGAGCCCTAAAGAAACGTCACATACCCTCCCCACGCACAAGACTGTCCATTACATATCCCGTTTTGCAGTCACTGATTCAGTTTCTACACACCCGCCCATTTACACATCATGTCAACATCATGCTTCAGGCAGTATTTGCCATGGCGTTCTTTGGCTTCCTTCGATGTGGTGAGTCTACCACACACACATTACACTTTGACCCATCCATCAATTTGTGTATCGGGGACATCAGTTTTTCTTGGGGTTCATCTAGTGCTGTCGTTCGTTTGAAATCATCGAAGACAGACCCATTTCGGCAGGGCATTTCCATTAAACTTTGCCGCACATTTCGACCAATCTGTCCTGTTTCGTTCCTCCAGCGCTATCTTCAGATACGCATGCAACATGGCGCTCACCCTCTCGAACCCCTCTTCATAACCGATACATTTCAGCCACTTAGCAGACCATACTTTATCGCCAAACTCAAGTACATCCGGCAGGCCTGTGGGTTTTCAGCGGCTAACTTCTCGGGTCATAGCTTCCGGATCGGGGCGGCAACAAGTGGCAGTCACTCACGCATGGAGGACCATCTGATTAAAACGTTAGGCAGGTGGTCCTCGGATTCGTAGACACGTTACATACACACCTCTGATCACACCCTTCAACACGCGCAACGTTCATTATGTCAAGGCTGACCGCACGTTATGATAGGTACCAGTGTTTAAGTCTGTTGCAGTAACCACTGCGTCCTCTCTTATCCTCCGAGGATCACATTAGGTCCACAGATAGTACCGCATATCGCCTTCTATTGCCCTGTTTTCTTACTGCTTCATCTTTTCACCATCAGGGTTATATATATGCATGTTGTAGCTTTAGAAATGTTTTTATTTTGTATTATTACAGTGTATACATATGTTGCAGTATACACGACACATTATTTTGAGTGTCCGAGCCCATCGGGGTTTATATTTATACATGTTGTAGTAGCTTTAGTAATGTTTTATTTTGTATCATTGCAGTGTATACATATTATAAGTTACATGGCGTGTAGCTGGCTGATACATTTCCATACAAGGCGATGAGTGTTCATATCAGGTGAGGCGAAGCCGAACCTGATATGAACACTCAGAGCCTTGTATGGAAATGTATCAGCCAGCTACACGCCATGTAACATATTTATTATGTCGAAAGTCCATGTAAATCAAGCGATTAATAATTTTCTCCATAAACAAACAACGGCCCGGAATTTATTTTTCAGGAACCACTATTGATAGCACCGCGCAGAATCATGAACAGTAACAGGCACCGGTACGTGTAACCATGGTAATTGTAAACAAATCATCACTTTGCGAACGGCGATTGCCGTACTTGTTTACAAATGAAACGAATCGCTGCTTGCCACTGAGATCAGTGCTGCTTGCCAACTCGGCATAATCTGGAGGCCCCTTGCGTACATTTACTGTTGTTACTACCTAAAAAGGACTAATAAAGCAGTTTTGAACATTAAAAATCACCTTTTTACTGTAGAGCAAACAATAACAATAACGAACTTTTCAGACTACAAATATTATCTTCTGCCCATCTTTTTACATATTTAATGTTTTAAATCACAAAATACGGAAAATATTTTCGGAACCTAAATTCTCTTATTTTGTTTTAATTCAGATTTTGAAAATTCGAAGTGAGGGGAATTGCATCAAAATAGTAATGGCGGCTACTCACCTGATATTAATATCAGATGAGTAACCCGATACGGTGGAATCTTTAGAAGGTATTCCAGCATTTTGATTGGACAAACTAACTTTGAGACATAATAAGTGGCAGTATGCACGACATATTATTTTGAGCGTCAGAGCTCCAGTCGGGAACTCGTACCGCTTACCACATTGTTACGTTTTGTAACCTATTACTGCTTCATACTTCGTAGTCAAGATTTTCTCGCTGTTGTTTGCATACGTTCTTATTGTTGTATGATTACCCTGGTCGCAGACATGCCATCACCTTTAACCTTTCTCCGCGTTGCAGTGTGTACATCCTTGCAGTATACACACTCATGTTTTTTTTTTTGTTTTTTTTTTTGGGGGGGGGGGGGTGTTGCTTTATACACAACCTCTTTCCATTAATTGCTTGCAGTGTCTACCTAGAGACTGGGTGGGGGGGGGGGGGGGGGCTTGCAGTATACACAAGTGTATACCTTGGGGGGCTTGCAGTATACATGGTTACCATTATATATGTCTATACTATTCTCGGCCGGCGCGTGGTAAGCATTTGTTCGACGCAGCATATCCATAATTGCTCTCCGCATTGCAGTGTGTACAACCTTGCAGTATACATGCTCATGGTATATCTTGCTGTTTCTGTTTTCTCGCTGTTGTTTGCATACGTTCTTATTGTTGTATTATTACCATGGTCACAGGCACGCCAACACCTTTAACCTTTCTCCGCATTGCAGTGTGTACATCCTTGCAGTATACACGCTCATGGTAGCCTAATTGATATATTATATCACTTGCATGTACATTTATACTCAGGGCATTGCAGTATACTCTATGGGCGAGCATGTTTTCTGTGGCCTTCGCCTTCCAGCTCTTCGCATTGTATTCATTGTATAACCTTGCGTTCCATGTACTCCGGACTGCCCCCTCCCTCTCTCTTTCTACTGATTTTACCACTGTGGCATCTGATGGGGATTCTCTCTATGGGGGCTCTTCGCTGGTTCCAGCTCAGTTTGGGCCATCATTTCCACTAATCGTTTCACTTAGGCCCCCATTTCGGTTCATCATTATTAAATAGGAATTCTTTCAAAAAGGTGGGAATCAACACAGGGAGGCGACTATGTCAAGTTTAGGACCTGGCATTGTGGCTTCCCGGCGTTGACTCGCACAGTCTAAATCAACTTCTCACTGGGTGGATCGATCGATCAATTATTGATTGATTGATTGACATTAAAAGTCTACCCATCATGTTATCAAGGAAATCCTACCTCAGGTACCAGTATTTGAGCCCCCATTCTATTTCCACTTTCATTGTACCTTTGCATCCACAATTGAATTGAAAAATGTGTACCATAAACATTGCTCCAAAGAATGTATGCCATTTTGAACCTCAATAAAGAATATATGCACATATATCATTAGTTCTCTTGGTTAATAAATGTTAAGGAAATAATGCACGTATTTCCGCGGGTTTATCAACCTTGAGAACCTGCATGGTACCCCTGTTTGTTTGTAACAGCTAAAACTTCTACAGGTCGCATTGACCATTGCAAGTTGCTGTTATCGTAGTATGGGTAATCTAAACATAGATCCACAGACACTTGTAGGTACCAATACTTAGTTGTACACCTACATATACATGTAGGCTTATGTTACATTATGCCCTGCGCAGAATCCAGTATCACTGACCAGCCCAAATTGGACCAATCGAATAGCCAGAATTATTCTGACTAACGATACCCACAAGCCTTCATCACAACAACTTTGGAAGAATCAAAGAACAGCAGCATTTATAATTCTCACCCACCACCACCCTATCAGATGTCACCTAGGACTGGGGATTCGAATACTGGAGGGCCATCCTAGGCCATGGGCCATCATTTCCACTAATCGTTTCACTTAGGCCCCCATTTCGGTTCATCATTATTAAATAGGAATTCTTTCAAAAAGGTGGGAATCAACACAGGGAGGCGACTATGTCAAGTTTAGGACCTGGCATTGTGGCTTCCCGGCGTTGACTCGCACAGTCTAAATCAACTTCTCACTGGGTGGATCGACCGATCAATTATTGATTGATTGATTGACATTAAAAGTCTACCCATCATGTTATCAAGGAAATCCTACCTCAGGTACCAGTATTTGAGCCCCCATTCTATTTCCACTTTCATTGTACCTTTGCATCCACAATTGAATTGCAAAATGTGTACCATAAACATTGCTCCAAAGAATGTATGCCATTTTGAACCTCAATAAAAAATATATGCACATATATCATTAGTTCTCTTGGTTGATATTTATTATTTATTTATTGGTGTTTAAGGTCACATATTTATGCACAATGGCTAATCATGATCGTGACAGTTTTACGGGTGGAGGAAGCCGGAGTACCCGGAGAGAACCACCGAGCAACGACGAGCAGCTGCCAGCTCTCCAAATTCGTAACTCCGCACTGCAGCACAGGCAGGGTTAGATTGGTGGAAGACATGCGCACCATCGACGTGCAGTACGCCTCAGTACACGGCGCCATCGTGCCCCCACGCGGGCAATGGAGATGAAGTGTCTTGCCCAAGGACACAACGCGGTTGCCGCAGGTGGGATTCGAACCGAGGACTTCTCGGCTTGCAGCCTGCACCTCTGCCAACTGAGCCACCGCGCTCCCCTCTTGGTTGATAAACAATAAACCGAGAGAAAATTGATAAAAAACACAAACGTTATTCCTCGCATCCAATTAGTCGCGGCGACGCCAGTGTTGTGAAATGTGGTTAAAATGTATATCCAAATGATTCATTGAGGTTTAGTGACACTACGTGGATCATTTAGCTAATCCATAACAGACGTCTTGTCAGTACCAGTTCTTATCAATGAATGACAATAAAGGGAGATTGTCAGTCAGTGAGCGTATCAAGGGAGATAATATGTTATAACAATGCATTAACCCAATAGAAACCTTTGTACATAAATGAGGAGAACTTCTCAGTACAACACTTATATAGCCTGTCTATATGTATAGGTTTTATACGGGGGAAATGAAGCAATATGATTGAATATTTTGAAGGCCTGAGCGAAGGTATAGCTAGGAGGTAGTGTTACAAGTCAGTAGTAATGGGCTAAAGCTGCAACAGTGATAGAAGACATTTGTATTGGGTGACCAGAAGTAATGGTTGGTCAAAGCAGCAAGAATGGTAGAAGACTGCACTGTAAAAAAGTACCGTAATTCGTCGGTTAACTCCTGTCAGATGACTGCCAAATACAACGGTATCGAGGCCGTAAATTAATTTTAACGGTGTTGTAGAAAAACACGCGAATTTGATCCAATGAACGTATTTCTCCCGTCATGCTATCCAATTACGTCGCACGGCGTCAAAAATGGAGAATTATCGGATCGGCCTTGCCATATGCCACCCTGGAAGTCACCATTTCCAGGAAGGATGCCCGATGCTTTTGAAGACGAACAACAACGTACTACTATCAATCTGTAAGTTTGTGGTCAAGTGAATCATGTTCATTGCAGTCTTGGACCTGAAAATCAAATAACGTAAATTTTTCATGCGTATAATTGTTTCGGTAATCATGCAGAATAGCAGACTGTTCGTACTGCGTCACCGATATTCGATGGATCTTATGGCCACGGATCTCCGCTAGTCCCTATGAGGCCCATAGTAGACCAGTGGCGTAGCCAGGATTCTATAATTGGGAGCCAAATCATTTTTTGTTGGGGGGGGGGGGGGGCGGCGGCAAACAATGATGTTTGTCCTCCCCTAGTCATAACTAGGACTCTCTCTTGTCATTACCCATCCTTCCAGTTTTCTCCCGGAAAGTGGAAGGCTAGTATAATGACCCGAGGGTCCTAGTTATGACAAGGCCTCCCCCAAGAACATTTTTGCAAAATCCACTGCTCTAAGGTCGAAAAAATTGTAGCATGTGTAGCACTATTTTGCGGACTTTACATTATGTGAAACTTGCATTGGATCATGTTTGGGGGGGGGGGGGGGGGTGGTATTTTAAGGACCCATGACTACGCCTCTGTAATAAACCTGAACGGCGCACTACTATAATTTTGAGTGAGTCAGTTACCCAATACTATATAAGCCACAAAAGTGAGGCTTACTAATATTTTTGTTGAGAAATCAAAAATACTAATTAACCCGGTGGTCCATCAACAGAAACTTTGCTGAGATTTCTTATGCTTTTAATCAGAAATTGTACATTTTTGGTGAGTGGAGATAGGACCCAGTCATCAATGCTTGGGATGAAAGTCCTCTCAGTTGGGCAACATGAGTATAAACGACTGACAAAACTTGACTTTATCCCAATGTTGTGGTCATGATTAGCCGGTGTACATAAATGTGACCTTAAACACCAATAAATAAATAAATAAATAAATAAATAAATAAATAAATAAATAAATAAATAAATAAATAAATAAATAAATATCATCTCCCCTTCTGCCATCACATAGAAATTTTACTAGTAATAAAATAAAATAGAAAAACGTTTTCGTGAATTGCTGCACATTATATCGAATTATATAGGAATACGCGGGGGGGGGGGGGGGGGGGGCATATATTTGCCATAACAACATGGGTTGAGAATATTCCCCCAAAATGGAGTGGCGCTAAATGCTATTTTACAGTCGGTTAATTGGCGTGAATTCCTACAAAACCACCTGGATTAAGTGGATTGGAAGAGTCTTATGTGAGCACCGGGGTGAGGGTGGTTGTTTGGTGGTGGTTATGGTGGGAGGGGTGGTGCCAATATCCCAAATACATTGCAGCACAGTGTGGTTGGCGGGTTATTGATGGGTGATGTCCGCTGTCCAGCGTAATATTGTGAAATAATACCATACAAATAAGAATGTCACTGAAATTAGTTCATAGAGATGGTTCCAATGGCATCCATATTTTATGGTTTCATTTAATAATGTTATAGCATTATTTGCAAACCAGTGCACTATGGGAATGGAGGAATATATTTCGATTGTAGATAGAGATTAGAGTACCATAGGCCTAAAGGGATTTCCTCTCGACAAATGGCCATATCTGTGTGTGTGTGTGTGGGGGGGGGGGGGGGGGGGGGGGGGTTATGGTCCTTTACAACTCACCCCATGTAGATCCCCACCCCTCCACCCAGGTCGTAGATCAGCAAATAAATGGTCTGATGAGACACAAAAATGCTGAAAAACGCTTACCAGACTGTTTATCTATTGTAAAAAATTAAAATATTCTTATAATTGCACGGATAAACTTTTAATCTCCTTTTATATATAAAAGGAAATTAAGAGTTTATTCGTGCATGTAGAACACCGGTCCAGTGAGTTATCTGTAATTCAAATTATTATAATTCATATTTTACAATATATAACAAAAATTGGTAAGCCTTTCGATGCATTTGTCACATCAGACCTTATAAATATAGGTTATATATATGGGGGGTGGGGGGGGGGGGGGGTCTGGATGGAGTTGGAAATTACAATAGCCTCGCCAAAGAAATGGTCATTATTTTTCCTTGGGAACCTTTTGCCCAAGAGGACCCAAACTAGTAGAGGGCCGAAGAAGCCGACCTCCCCCCCCCCCCGCCCCCATGATAATCTGCCGGAAATTTATACCTCTGTTTACTGAAATTTTAGAAGTTTTTTGCCTCTTTTCACTAGAGTTTGTAAGCAAAATGAAGGGTTTGCGGCTATTTTCCCAAAAGTTTCAGAAATTTTGTCGAAAATATTCAAACTTCGCCATACTCTCTCGACCCCACCCCTCCCCTTCCCCACCAAGGTAAACTCTGGTTTCGGGCCTGGGCTCCACTCACTTCGATATCCCCAGAGAAGATAAGTAATAATGAACTCACCGTTTTGTTTTTTCTTGTATGTTATGAATCTTTCAACTTGGTACGTTGAAGGTAAAACATTTCTTCTTGTAGATATAACGCGTTCAGTTCGAGGAAGTTTTTCTCCTTCTGATAATTTTTTTCCAGTCAGTTTTTTTATGAAGACGGAGTGACCGCTCGGACGGAATGGTTTCGCGCGACGAAGGCGCGCAGGGACGGTTTGGGGCAAGCCCCTTTCAAACCCTCATTGGCCGCTCTGCCATGGCTCAGGGTTTATATATTCAGTTATGAAAGAACTGAATTCATCTGCCGAGTACCTGAACCCTTCCCTCCTTCAACACGCCTCGACAAACGAATCATATACAGTCACTGAGGGTCGAAAGGGGCTTGTTCTCCACACCGTCCCTGCGCGCGTTCGGCGCGTGAAACCATTCCGTCCCACTGAATTCATTCAACTATCACCAATGAAGATATACTGGTTTTAGAATAATTAGAAACCTGACATTGAGTAATTGTTAAAAAAAAACAACACCCACATCAAAGTTTTCCAATTTGCTGTCAACTTCAAGTTAACCTAATTGTTCTAAACCTGTACACCGTCAGCCAAGTTATTAATTCTAAATTGTTAAAATCACATACATTGTGTTCAATGGTTCAATGCAAAATTAAACACTTATATTAACGAGTCAATAGAAATGCTTTGACCAAGTCCTTTCATTGGTGTCGTCCCACCCAGCCAACCTTTTTTAATTTCATTAGTAGCGTCTGGCCAACCTTTTAATGATCAGGAGTAGCGTCTAGCCAACCTTTTTTTTCACACTTTCTTCATCCTTGTTATAGTCTGTAGCATATAAATTGTCATTTTTTTTTTTGCAAAATAAAAATCATTTTTGCAAATTAAAATATTGTTGTTTTTTGTCAGTCGGTTGAATTGAGAAAACAATTAATTAGTTTGTTACTATATATTATCATCATCTTTGATGTCTTAATTTTTAAAATATTCTGCAGTTATGTTGTTTTTTCTAATTTGTTATATGTTATCATTGTTTTTGATGTCTTGTTTTGCAAAAATAAAATATTCTGCCGCTGTCTGTTTACACGGTGTTTGATATTTCTTAGATTCACTAATTGTGCCTTTGAAGTTGCTATTGGAGGTGCGTTGATCGGAATTGTCCGGCTACAGTGGTGACAAAAGAAAGTATTCTTGTTAAGTTCGGTAATGGACATAATCATACTTCTGATATTGAGAGTATTGCTTCAAGTGCATTCTTGTCGAAAGTTAAGAAGCGATGTCGCGAAGAAGTCGGACCAATCCCGAGCATTTATGATGAAGAACTCGGAAGCTTGCGAAATACAGATTCACATGAAGTTCATGAAGTTATCAAAAAAATTCCCACATTTGAGAGCTGTAAGTCGTCTTTATACAGGAATCGATTAAAAGTTCTTCCAAAGTTGCCACGAGAGCAAAACCAAATTGAACTTGGTGATGAATGGACAAAAACTTTTGCTGGAGAACGGTTTCTATTGCGTGACATAGTAGATGAACAGAACCGACGAATCTTAGTTTTTAGCACTGACGACAATTTGTGACGATTGTGCAATTCTGACATTATTTTTGCAGATGGAACATTCTATTCGTGTCCCGAGTTGTTTTATCAGCTGTATTGTATTCATGGAATGGTTGAACGTAAAGTTTTCCCCTTGGTGTTCGCGCTTCTGCCAAATAAAACTCAATCAACTTACTCAATATTTTTCAACATTCTGAAGGATGAGATTCTTCAACGAAACTTAACGTTTGCACCAGATACATTCATGATAGACTTCGAGACGGCGGTGATGAACGTTTTGGAGTGCGTGTTTACTTCCGTGGTGGTTAAAGGTTGTTTTTTCCACTTTACACAGTGTATCTGGAGGAAGACTCAATCCGTTGGTTTAGTGAGACATTACAATCAAGATGATGACGTCAAACTTCTTGGCCGGAGGGCTGCTGTTCTTCCACTCATTCCCGTCCAACATGTTGAAGATTTCTGGCTAAATGCTTTAGAATCAGCCGAGGACATTTCCGTGGATGTCACCGCATTTACTGACTATGTTACCGAACAATGGGTAGAGGGTGTTCCCATCAGCAAATGGAACCATCACAGCAACGACGGCGCAAGAACAACCAACAATGCGGAAGGTTGGCACAGCAAAAAAAAAAAAATGTGCAGAGCTGCTCACCCAAACATATACCCTTTCCTTGTGTTGCTAAAGAAATTGCAGGCAACCAACGAAGCAAAAATGATTCAACTTGAATCCGGAGGTCTCGCACTAAAAAGACGAAAGCGTTACAGAACGATAGACAATCATTTGAAAACACTGAAGAACAGACTCAATAGTGGCAATCTGGACGTTTTTGAATTTGGTGACGAAGCAAGTAAATTACTAAAATTGAAATAATGTGAAGGTACTTATAGATTTTATTATAAAGTTGAGATGTATTTTGATATGATGTTGTTTGATTATGTATGTAAGACGATACAGACTATAGCCTAATCCTCTACTGCAAAAGTTGCGTTCAGCCAACCTAACACCTTTCTGTAATTCACACCTATTAACTGGTATTTTAGGAAGGTTGGCTGAGTGGGAATAAACCCTTTCATTCACGTCAGTGAAGACAATATTAGCCGTGGAGAATCGTCTGTTGAAATCGCATAAATATAAAAATCACTATTTTCAAAGTGAAATGGAAACACTAGAGAAACAGAATTTACTGCATCCAGTAAATTCAAGTCTGTGTGAAAAGGGTTAAAGTATCAGGAATAAACTCTACAGAAAGAGAATTTATGGAGGCTTATTTTCTGGAGTAAAATATTTTTTAACAAATCAGAAATGGGTTTTCCTTAACAGTATTTACAGATATTCATACAGGAATCAGAACAATTTTTATAAGAAACCAGAAAAGGCATATATGTGACCAGCATTCAAGGGTTCGATACACGAATCAGAAATGAAAAATTTTGGCTCTGCCCACTAATTTGAGTGATGAAATACATTCATAAACTTTAGAAATACATTAAGGTGTAAATGCATTTCTCAGTCATTCTTAATAATATGCACTTGATGACCCCATTCAGGTGGACCATATATTGAATCTCTAGCAATTTTTAACTCAGTCGGTGTAGTTCCATGTCTACATCTACATTGAAGAATGAGCGCAACCCACTTTGAAATAATGGCTCCACCAACTTCAGATCTGTCATTCAGATCGAACGGGTGCAAAAAACATAGATGAGTGCAAACTGGGTATTGTTAACCAGCATGCCAAAATGCATAGAGATAGGACGATCCGTATTTGAGTTGTCGCGCTGACAAAGGGTGCATAGACTCTATATCGGAGATATTGTCGTAAAAACTTAAAAACCCCCAAGAGCTCATTTGAAGGCCTACTCTTAAAAGGGCATCTAGTGACCTAAACAAGGCATTCATAAAACTAGAACTTCTCTAATAAATTAATTTTAAACAGTGGTAGCACTAATACAGTTAACAGTACAGTCAACTATGTCAGTATTGCATCTTTTACCGGCATCCTGACAGTATTGTGATAGGTTTCAATAACAAATCTTCAGTGTAGTTTTACAATTACATGTACACTGGAATTCTTCATGATCAAGTTGTTTGTTTTTATATTAACTTGGTTTGGGAATTAATTCTGTACAATGAGATTGAATAAACAGATCAGGTTATTGTATGTGACAGTCATAGCTTACTCCCTATCTGCTTTTTGTGAAATTCTTTCATGGACAAAATATTCATACAGGAATCAGAACAATTTTTCTAAGAAACCCGAAAAGGCATATATGTGCACACCATTTATAGGGTTCGATCAAGGAATCAGAAATTGGCATTACTGCCGCTGCCATTTGAATGACGAGATACACGTATAATCTTCAGCATTGCATTAATTGGTATAAAGTGACTTTCCTAATAGGTCGCAAAAAATATGCATTTAATGACCTCTCTTGACCGCATAGAGGTGGACCACATTTTGAACCTCCAGCAAGTTTCAACTCATTTGATGTAGGTAGTATTTCTAGAGGTCACACCAAGCCTGAAGTATGAGCAAAAACTACTTTATAACTAAAGAAACACCGGCCATGGTGTGTGGCACATCCTCCCATGGTCCTTTATAATTGTGTGAAGTTTGATGACTGTGGCCCAAACAGTCTTCGAGTTATTGGCTCGGGCACACACACACACATGGACACACACACGGACGGACACAAGCACACTTCAATCACTATATGCCACCCGACTTTAGTCGGGGGGGGGGGGACATAAAAAGAAATCTTTGAGTCCCAGAGTGGGTCTGACTGAACCCCAAAATATTTGTTCTCATAGCACAGTGATAACAAATGCACCCAAATACACTCATTCCAGTCACAAGGTGATAACAAAGGTACCCCAAAAAGTTTTGTGAAGATCGGTTCATAAATACAGACTCTAGCCCGAGCCGTATTAACATATGCGCTTACTGTGTATAAGTAACACTGAACAAATCAAAGTTCATCTAATTTGCATAATTTCTACACGAGAAAAAAAAACGTATTATATGTGATGTATTCTATGTTACTAAACATTCCTACAAAAATTTATTCAAATCAGAACTTTCATTCAGAAGTTCTGTACAAAAAACTGATTGCACTAACTTTGCTACAAAATGGCTGCTGGCGGCTATATTGAATTTTGGACCGCACCCCAAAACACTCGTTCTCATACCACGGTGATAACAAAAGGTACACAAGAAGTTTCGTAAAGATCGATTCATAAATACAGCCTCCAGCCTGTGCCGTATAGAAGTTGTGTACAAAAAAAACTGATTGGACCTAATTTCGGTACAAAATGGCCACTGGCAGCCATCTTGAATTTTGAACCGCTCCCAGAAACACTTGTTATCGTCCCAAGGTGATAACAAAGGTACCCAAGAAGTTTTGTGAAGATCGGTTCATAAATTCAGCCTCCAGCCCGAGTCGTATTGACACGTGCACTTACTGTGTATTAGTAGCACTGAATAAATCAAAAGTTCATCTAATTTGCATAATTTCTGCTCGAGAAAAACAAACCCGTACTTTTTGTGATGTATCCCATGGTACTAAATATTCATACAAAAATTTATTCAAATCAGAACTTTCATACATAAGTTCTGTACAAAAAACGGATGCACTATCTAAAGTACAAAATGGCTGCTGGTGGCCATCTTGAATTTCGGACTGCACCCAAAACCACTCGTTCTCGTCCCACGGTGATAACAAAGGTACCCATGAAGTTTCGTAAAGATCAGTTCATAAATACAGCCTCTAGCCCGAGCCGTATTGGCATTTGCAGTTACTGTGCTGAAAGTAACATTAAATAGTTCAAAGTTAGTCTAATTGGTATAATTTATGTACGAGGAAAAAGAACCGTATTATATGTGATGTATCCCACGGTACTAAACATTCTCACAAAAAATTATTCAAATCAGCGCTTTCATATGGAAGTTTGGCGCAAAAATCTGATTGCACCGAATTTTGTACAAAATGGCTTCCAGCGGCCATCTTGAATTTCAGAACGGACCCCAAAACACTCGTTCTCGTCCCACGGTGATAACAAAGGTACCAAAGAAGTTTCGTAACGATCGGTTCATAAATACGGCCTCTTGCCCGAACCGTATTGGTATTTGCACCTACAGTGCTGAAAATAACACTAATTAAATCAAAAGTTAGTCTAATTTGCATAATTTACACACGAGAAAAAAAAGTGTTATATATGATGTATTCCATGGTAATAAACATTCATACAAAAATTATTCAAATCACAGCTTTCATATGGAAGTTCTGCGCCAAAAAAATCTGATTGCACCTAATTTTCTACAGAATGGCTGCCAGTGGCCATCTTGAATTCCGGACCGGGCTCCAAAACACTTGTTCTCGTTTCACAGTGACAACAAAGGTACCCAAGAAGTTTTGTTTCATAAATACGGCCTCTAGCCCGAGCCATGTGTACAACACGACAGACGGACAGACAGACGACGGGCCATGACAATACCTCGAATTTGGCTTCACCAAACTTCAGTTAAAATGGACTAAGTTTAACAACCAGTAGTTTTGTAAAATATTGAAGCAAGTCAAAATTTTGACAATACGCACACATCTGGAAAATGTAGAAACATCCTGTGAAATAAAAAAGTAATACATTGAAAATTACAAGAGGCCTCACGGGGCCTGAAGCGCTCATCTTGAACAGAACACAATTTAAACATAGTCCAAGAATGAGCACATTAAACAAGCCATCTCCATAGGCTACACTCTCAATTCTTGAGTCCCTCAGGAGTGACAAAAATAATACGGGCATCATGCCTTTTCTTCAGTTGATCATAAAGTAAAATGTTGAGCTCCCCAATGAAGCCCCTTGATACAACCTTTGTGGATTAATCATAGTTACACACCTCTAGAGGGTACTGAATACAAAATTTTTAATTCTTCAGCAAAATGGCCAATTCCGGCTCCATTGGGAGCCCAAATATTAACCTAAGCTCTCGATTTGAACACAGTTGAATCTGACATCCCTAGAAATGTTGTGTATCAAATATGAAAGCATTCTTACTGTTGGATCTGAAGAAGAGAAATTTTAAAGAAATTTCTTCATATTGCATCAAGTTAAAATTTGGGCTACCATATCGAGCCCAAATATTAACCTATGGATCCGATTTGAACAAACTTGAATCGGACCCCCCCCCCCCCCCCCCCCCCGTCCCCTAGACTAGAGATGTTGTATACCAAATATGAAAGCATTCTGACTAGTGGATATGAAGAAGAAGATTTTTGAAGAAATCCCCTTATATTGTACTAAGTTAAATTTCAGGTTCCCATATGGAGCCCAAATATTAACCCAGGCACTGGAATTGAACAAACTGGAATCTGCCCCCCCCCCCCCCCCCCCTAGAGATGTTGTATACTAAATATGAAAGCATTCCGACTGGTAGATCTGAAGAAGATTTTTAAAGAAATTTCCTCATATTGCACTAAGTACAAAAATTGGGCTACCGTAGCGAGCCCAAAGATATACCTATGGATCTGATTTGAACAAACTTGAATCTGACCCCTATATTGCATACCAAATATGAAAGCATTCTGACTGGTGGCTCTGAAGTCAGGGTTTACCCCAGGTAACTCAACGGTATTACAACTGACAGATCTTTATGATGAATTTTGTCATGCCCTTGAGAACGGTAAAGAAGTTGTTTTTTGTGATGTCAGTAAAGCGTTTGATAAGGTGTGGCATGTTGGTCTTATTCACAAGCTTGAAAAAATAGGGATATCTGGCGATCTACTTTATTTTTTAAAATCTTACCTCTCCGACCGGTATCAGCGGGTTGTGGTGGCCTCCGAGGTGTCCTCCTGGAGACAAGTAACGTCTGGTGTTCCACAAGGTTCCATTCTGGGCCCACTCTTATTCCTGATATACATTAACGACATTACTGAAAATTTACTGAGCAGCATTCGTCTATTTGCAGATGATACATCTTTATATCTCATAGTAGAGAATCCTGATCAAGCTGCAGTCTTAATCAATCGTGATTTGGCAACAATCGAAGATTGGGCCAAAACATGGCTAGTTGAGTTCAATGCTCAAAAAAACAGAAACTATGCTAATATCCCGTAAAATTAATGTTCCTGTACATCCACCCTTATACCTAAGTGGAACAGGAATTACTGAGGTTACCAGTCATAAGCACTTAGGTGTATATTGAACAAAAAGTGTACGTGGAATGACCATATCGACCACGTTTGCTCTAAAGCTTGGTCACGTATCGATATGCTTAGAGCTCACAAGTTTACTCTTGAACGAAATGTCCTCGAACGAATATATTTTGCTTTCATTAGACCTCTATTAGAATATGCTGACTGTGTCTGGAACAACTGCTCAGAAATGCAAGCAGCTGACTTGGAGAAAATACAGATAGCGGCAGCAAGAATAGTTACTGGTGCCACTGTGAGCGCCAGTAGAAGCCTCCTCTATACTGAAGTTCAATGGGATACAATACAAGAACGACGCCGTAAGCACAAGCTTACTCAGTTCTTCAAGATGTATCATGAGCTAACACCTCCATATATCTCTATCAAAGTTCCCCCCATCAGTGCATCCATCAATCAAAGTCACAATCTCCGATCTGCAATTAACCACCGTATTCCCTTCTGTCACACTAACTTATACCAATCCTCATTTATCCCGGATGTTACCAATCAGTGGAACAAATTACCAACCTCGGTAAAGGAAAATTCCTCCCTCATAAATTTTAGAATGTTCTTAAATAGTGCAAACCAACGACCACCGATATTTTACACTGGTGCTAAATCCCGTGCTGCACAAATCTATCATTGTAGGCAACGCCTGCATTGTAGAGGTATCAATGCCCACCTCTATGACAACCATCTATCGTCACCCCCACTGTGCCAGTGTGGTGACCCAGAGACAACTGAACATTTCCTCCTGTATTATCCAATACATGACGCTGCACGCGACTCAACTATCAATACATTGCCTTTCACATTTGACCTCTCTACGCTTCTGTTTGGGTCTGAATGGTTGGACAACTCTAATAATGCTCTTGTATTCGGAATTGTACAGGATTATATCACACTGAGTGAGCGCTTCCAGTGAGTTATTTGCATTTGTAGTTCTTTGAGGAATGACTTATCGCCTTCATTTCACATATTCGTTATTCAAACATTTGATACTGATGTGATGACTTTCCAGCAAGGAATATATGTCTTTGGTGTCGACGGTTTGGGAGTCGGGTGTGGCCGCGGCCGTTGTCGGGGCTGATGGGTTGCTCTCTTCCCGGCGGTGGGTGCGGGGGAGTGGCACTTGTGATGTGACAGGTGTTGCTCCCTCGCACCCGTTGTTGGGGGGGGGGGGGTGGCTTGTCGGTCCCGACGGTGGGAGCGGCTATGCACGTTTCTCAAATTGTGGATATTATATTCATCTGAAGTGTGAATAATGCAGCCTTACTTTGCATTCTGAGCGTTAGTGCCACAGGACGCCAGGCTACGACGGAGCCGTCGTGGGCAGTTCGGGATCCGCACTTGGGCTGTGTTTCCTTGCGTTCATCGATCTAGGAAAATCTAGGATAAACAAAATGTAGTTTTTTTGTGGCTTTAATAGATTAAATTTGATTGATAGTTTGTAAATGTTAGATGCACGCGTGTTAATGGCGGCTCAGGTGTGGATCCCGGGTAAGTCCGCTTTAATGACACCGCTAGCAGTACATTCTCTGAGGTTGCGTATAATAACACACATTTCTCGGGTGTGCGTTGAGCTCAGTTTGGTTGAAACTCTCTATCCCCCCCACTCTCTCTCTCTCTCCCTCTCCACCCCCACCCCCTCTCTTCTCTCTTTTTGTATACCTCCATTTCATGTTTAAACAATATTTTACATAGTGCAAGCAACTACCTGCAATTGTTTTCAGATTTTCTTGGGAGACAGCTTAACATAAGCTTATAGCTTACTGCTGAATCCCACCCATACAACTTGTATATCAACTATGTTGAACTACCTTTATGCATACACCTGTATTACAAGTCTCCATGAACATCATGCAATTATCATTTACCTGTATGTATAATATTATAATTCATGAATAAATATTGTTTGAACTAGACCAAAAATCGATGGATAAATTCGTCTTCGACAGTAAGTCATCCAGTTCCAGAAAACCTTTTCGCACTCTGCGTTTAAGTAATTTGTGGGCTTTATTTTCGTCGATACGCTTCAATTTCTGGAGTTCCTCCGATGTTGCAGTCTGAATATTTATACGACCCATGTTGCAAACAAAGCCTTTTACACCATCAATAAATAAAAATCGAGATTCTTTTATGAATCGGTTGACTTTCCCAGAACGACTATAAAATTGTGTTTTAAAATATTCCTCTTTATTGAACTGACAAGGTACAAAGAAAAAATCTCTTTAAATACAGGGGTAAACAATTACAATTAATTGAAAAAGAATGTTGGAAAATGAATACAATTTACAACTGTTTCCAACTTGAAATCTATAATACAATAATGCTGGACAGTCAGCAACTTGAATGGATATTTACACACGAGTGCCCAGTCATTGAAGAGTAGAGCCTCCAGTGAGCTGTGCTCATGATTAATCATTCAGTCACAATGACAATATCCACAAACAATGACTGACAAAACAGGGGCAACAGAAACAATGGCTTGCTTTACACAGAAAATATTACAATCTTGAATCTAAAATTTGAGAATGTACACAAACTGAAGAAAATTAAACCATCATCTTTTTCTATACATTCGGCGTAAATAATACTCTCTGCTGATAAACAGAAAACCCCAAAGATAATGTTTTCAAAACGTGGATTATACTACAAGCAAATTGAGACGGCGAAACAAACCGGCTTTCTCTCCATCGGCGTTGAAAAATAATTTACAAAACAATTCTCAGATTCTCCAAAATTACAATATACAAATTATCAAGTGAACGATGGCAAAATTTGTGAATAAGGCAGCGATGAGATACCGCCCGATCCAGGTATGCGCTCGTATCATTCCTTGGGAAGTCATTTTGAGGACAACAGAAAAAATCAATGTTAAGGAAATAATGCACGTATTTCCGCGGGTTTATCAACCTTGAGAACCTGCATGGTTCCCCTGTTTGTTTGTAACAGCTAAAACTTCTACAGGTCGCATTGACCACTGCAAGTTGCTGTTATCGTGGTATGGGTAATCTAAATATAGATCCACAGACACTTGTAGGTACCAATACTTAGTTGTACACCTACATGTACATGTAGGCTTATGTTACATTATGCCCTGCGCAGAATCCAGTATCACTGACCAGCCCAAATTGGACCAATCGAATAGCCAGGATTATTCTGACTAACGATACCCACAAGCCTTCATCACAAAAACTTTGGAAGAATCAAAGAACAGCAGCATTTATAATTCTCACGCTTTTCTTCGTTTATAGCGGAAATATGTTTTACATTTGTCTGTCACGTGTACAACATTATTTGTGACAAAGAGTTTTGCACCCGACGATGTTTTTTCAGTTCTCTTGGACATTGAACGTGCAGTTAAATCGTACTTTGATATTCCCAGTGTCTACAGGATGCCAATTTCTGAACTTTTGATGTTTGTGCAACTTCTTCGTACGGAACAGTACCCAAGAATTTGGGCTACCTATGGATCCGATTTGAACAAACTTGAATTTGCCCCCCCCCCCCCCCCCCTAGAGATGCTGTATACCAAATATGAAAGCATTCTGACTAGTGGATATGAAGAAGAAGATTTTTGAAGAAATCCCCTTATATTGTACTAGTTAAACTTCAGGTTCCCATATGGAGCCCAAATATTAACCCAGGCACTGGAATTGAACAAACTGGAATCTGCTCCCCCCCCCCCCCCCCCCCCCCCCCCCCCCCAGTGATGTTGTATACTAAATATGAAAGCATTCCGACTGGTGGATCTGAAGAAGAAGATTTTTAAAGAAATTTCCTCATATTGCACTAAGTACAAAAATTGGGCTACCGTAGCGAGCCCAAAGATATACCTATGGATCTGATTTGAACAAACTTGAATCTGACCCCAAAATTGCATACCAAATATGAAAGCATTCTGACTGGTGGCTCTGAAGAAGAAGATTTTTTTTTAAATTACCGCCCCCCCCCCCCCCATATTGAACAAAGTTAAAATTTAGGCTTCTGTAGGAAGCCCAAATATCAACCTAGGGATTTGGTTTGAACAATCTTGAATCTGACCCTCGTAACAATGATGCATGATGCATACCAAACATTAAGAGAAAGAGATTCTGACTGGTGGTTCAAGAAGAAGATTTTTAAAGAATATTCCCCATATAACCCTATGTTAAAAATTCGGGCTCCTATAGTGAGCCCTAATATGAACAAATGAGCTTTTTTATTTCAACAAACTTGCATCTGACCCCTCCCCCTATGAATGCGGTATACCAAATATCAAAAGATTCTGATGATTGGTTCTGGAGAAAAAGATTTTTTTAATTTTTGCAAATATGCTGACTCAGCACTTTTTTCGATGCCCATTACAGAACACCCTAACATAACCGATGGCAATTTTTTAACCATTCAGTTCTACTGGTCCTAAGGATACTTCATACCAAATAACAGCTCTCTGTTCCGTGTGGTTTGGGAAATATGGACATTTGAAAATATTTCTAATTTTAGCTCCCAGGGTTCCCATGGGGATGCGGGAATTTTTTTTCTGCATGGGTCAAGTACTTATGACCCAATAATACCACATACCAAATTTGGGTCATACCAGACCATCGGTTAAGAAAATAGAAATTTTGGGCGGGGTCAAAAATCTTATCCCTCCCATTACAAAGCCAAATATTGCTTCACGAACTTCGTTTGAAAAAAGTTGATTCTACTCCCCAAAAGGAAGTTCCATAGCAAATGTCAAGTCATTGTACACACTGGTTCTTGAGAAGATTTTAACAAAATTTTGGAGCATTTTTCCCACTCCCTTCCTATGGGTCTGGGCATGTTGAGTTGAACAAAAATGCCATGGCCCTTTGGAATCATCACTCACACAAACTTTCCCTTGAATCGGCCCAGTGGCTTTGGAGGAGAAGACCAAAAAATGGTGTTGACGCACGGCGGACGACGGACAGAGGGGGATGAAATTAGCTCAGCTTGACTTTGTCAAGATGAGCTAATAAGAGAGGTTAGACGGACAAACAATATACCCTATATGCAGAAAGATAGAGGGAAAGACAGAGGTAAAACAATATGGCCCCTGACTATTCGTTGTGGGCATAACAAGGACATACGTCAATTGTAACCAGACCGTCCAAGGCAGCCACTTGAAATTCTGAGAATGTGTTCTATCCCCGCTCGACAGTTTAGTATCTTTTTTGAGTCCTGTGACCGGGTGAAAACCCCGTGGATGTACCCATAAGGGAAGTCTCAAATCTGCCAAGGGTTAAACGTTTATTAATAATAACAAGATATAAAATTAGAAGGGTGGTTGGTGCTGCCGGCAGGACATAAAAAGTTTACACTCCATTACATTTTCAGTAGATTGTGGAGAGAGTTTTTGGAGTAGCGACTCGGAATTTTCAACGTTCGTTCTAGAAGATCTGCCCAACTCGACCTGTGCCTGAAAAATCCAACAACCGAGCGCATAGCCCGTGGGAGCCTCACGCGCATGCGCATACGCTCTTTTCGAATTGGACTTGAGGAAATGCGCAATTCGTGTCGCCTTTCCGGGCATCCGATGGAGCATCTATTCGTGAATGCTGAGTGAAAATTTCGTGGAAATCCGCGGAGAACTCGCTGACATATAGCGTTTTTGAAGAGAGGATGTAATTTTCTGAATTTGGTCTTTTTCAAGTCGGAGCGAAAGAAGAGGGCGGGAATGGGCACAGTCTCTCGTGGTGCCCCCTCCTCTCTGGGGTAGGTCCACTTAAAAGTTACAATAGAGTGTGACTGACGGAGAGATGGCTGTAAATCAAAGTAGTTTCTTTAAGAACAGCACCCAGGGATCCCATCGCAACATTGAAGCATTTGAGAATCGTCGGAAGTTAAAAGTGAAAAGAAACAGCGGTGAGTTGGTTTTGGCGGGAAAAGATTAATGAGAATTTGCACAAAAGACGTTAAAATAGCACTATCGGACATACGCTCACTGTGTCCAGACCGCTGAAGGCAGCGACTTGCAATTTTCAGAACTTGTTCTACGTAGCCTGGCCGACATTTGGGCATAAAATCGAGTGTTCTGACCGCGTGGAAAACACCACGCCTCGCGTGGAAACCGTGGGGACGGTTCGTTGCCACTTTATTTTCAATGCAATGAAATTTCCATTCATTATTTACCCGTCAACGGCAGAGTTTGGCATTATTTCTGTCTGATGAACTGTTCAACTTTAACTATTTGCACCTTTATATAGGACCGAAAGATCACTGCATGCTTACCAATATTCAGGTACTGATTTTACGAAAATAACAATTATTTCAACAGGACGCACTTGGGAACTCTCAAATCTGCCAAGGATCAAACTTTTAATGATAACATGTAAAACAAAAGTTGTCATACTTTGCTAGCTGCATGCACCCATAGAGAACATTCAGCACTCAATCAATTAGGGATGGAGTAAATTGCGACTTAAACTTACCAAATTCTGAAAAATGGAGTTATTTTCGACGGCACCTATCTTTATGCATCCGAAACAGGGATTGGGTTAAACTTTACAGCTACCTTATCAAGGAAAATCTTCTTGGACTTGAACTGTAAATCTGAATGTCAACAGAATTTTCAGATATTACGAAAATCACAATTATTCAGACAGTACCCATATGGGAGTCTCAAATCTGCTAAGGGTTAAACTTTTAATACTCACATATAGAACAAAAGTTTTCATACTATCATGGGCGCAGATCATGGGGGGGGGGGGGGGGGGGGACGTGTCCCCCCCAGATCTCATCAAGGGGGGACATGGTATGCCATGTCCCCCCCCCACCACTGGGGGGAAATGGTATGACATGTCCCCCACTATGCTCCCCACTGCTGCACCCTCTCATCAATTTTGTTTGAATAATTTTGAGACGTGGATACTCAGAACACGTGCGAATCGCTTGTTAGCCCATTGTGGGTTAACCAGGCCCGTCGGAACCGGGGGGACTGCAGCCACCCCAATAATTTGCTCTTGTGTCATCGTCAGTTTATCCACACTGGGAGCAACCGGATACGGGGGTGGGGTGGGGGGGGGGGCAGTCGTAACTAGACTCATACAGTAACACAACGTAGGTTTTTTGTCGGCGTAAAAGCTTATCTTTTGGGCCCAAATATCTGCATTGGGAATTCCACTGTGTTGCGTCAGCTTGCATGCGGTGACGTTGTAACTGGGAATCCTACAGCTTCACTCAGTATAATAACGTGCTGCTGTGTCGACAGTGGGTAGAAAACTACCCCCTCCTGTTACAGAGCAAACAAACTTCAGCTCATTTTTATAGTCAAATGTGCAAAAGTTTTGAGCAATTCCATTGGCAGCTTAGAAGACTACGGCAACCGTTGGCGTAATGATAAAGCCAACGAATCCACCACAAGGCCTGACTGTTGTTTAGCATGAAGGAATGGTGCCACAGCCTGCAGGTGAGCCGTGTGAGAACCATCCCCAAAATGTTATGGGGTTCTGTTGGGATTTTTGAAACATTTCCTTTAAAAAAACAACTTTTGTCATTTAAAAAAAGCAAGAGGTTTTTGCTTCAAAAGCTACCAGAATGCTTCCTTTGATTGTCCTTTTCAAAAAATTTTCTCGGGGGGGGGGGGTGGCGTTAACCCCCCCCCCCGCAAGAAGCTCGTGCCGTCGGCACTCGCGCCAGATGCCTTCGGCATCTGGATACCCCATACCCCTTTAGTATCAGTCAGGTCACCGAAGTTAGCAATATCAGCCCCCCAATATAAATTTCGTTCCGACGGGCCTCTTAACTCTGTATAAATGACGCATTTGCACCAGTCAACCCACTTCTGACGTCATACACTCCGCGTGCACAGTCTAATTCTAGACGTTGGAGCCGCGAAATCCTCTTGTTTGGTATTTTCCGTGAATAGGACCTGAAATGGCACAAAAAAGACTCCACGATTTTTTTCCAATACGAAAGATTAAAGGCGATAACGATTGTTCTACCGCCGACAATGACACACAAATCGTAGGAGAATCATCGCAGAAGAGAAAGATTGTCACAGATTGTGCCACTGGTGTAATTTGTGAGTATTGTGACACCGACCAGCCCAATCAGCCAGAAAACACCGAATTCATGGTAGTGCAAACATTGAAAAAACGAACGCTCCGCTTCCAATCAGAATGGTTCAAAAGGTTCGGCTGGTTGCATTGCGATTTAGGTCTCAAAAAAGTTCTGTGTCATGTTTGTACCAAAGCATTGAACGGAAAACTGATTGACCCTATTAATTATCGCCATGAAACGGTATTCTTTAAAGAAGGTTTCTGTAATTGGAAGAAAGCGATCGAGAAGTTCACTGCCCACCAAGAGTCACAAATGCACAAAGACGCTTACACAAAACTCTGCAGTTTGTCTAAGAAAAGCATCACTGATCATCTGAATGAACAAAGTCTGGATGACCAAAATTCTGCTAGGCAAGCCCTTAATAAGATAATTTCTTCAATAAAATATTTGGCATCAGAAGGGACGGCTCTTCGTGGGAAAGATAATAGTAGGGGAAATTCAAACATCTCCTTGCCCTTCGGTCGGAAGATGACGAAAATCTGGCGAAATGGCTGACTAGGAAAACAACTTACACTAGCACCGAAATAGTGAACGAAATATTGGGATTGATGAGTCATGAAATATTAAAACAGATACTAAACGAAATTCGTAATGAAAGTGAGCAGTTTGGTTTGATAATTGATGGAACACAAGACATTTCAGGGAAAGAACAGGAATCTGTATGCCTTCGTTACGTTAATTCAAAATTCGAGGTCAAGGAAGAGTTTATCGGCTTGTATGAGGTTCCTTCGACCACAGGACTTGCACTAGCAAATATGGTTAAATATGTCTTTATCCGACTGAACTTAGACATATCTAATCTTCGCGCACAAACATACGACGGCGCTAGTAATGTAGCTAGCGAATACAAAGGGTGCCAAGCGAAAATAAAAGCCGAGCAACCATTAGCTCTGTACACTCATTGTGGGGCCCACGTTTCTCATCTGGTAACAGCACACTCGATCGCCGAAGCTTCGTTTGTTCGAGAGTCCCTGGACTGTATTCACGAGTTTGGAAATTTGTATAGGAAATCTGGCAAGTTCAAGCAGCTGTACATGAATATTCGTGAAGATTTTGACTCCCCATCTCCAAGTTCACTGAAACCAATTTGTCCTACACGGTGGCTCACTCGGAAATCGGCGGTTGTGTCAGTTACAGACAACTATTCTGAAATATTAGATGCGTTGAAAGAAGCTGCAGCCAATTTCGGAAACAACGTGGCTGCCCGTGCCAGTGGTTTATACGCCGTTTTATCCACCGCCAAATGCATGCTCGGAATACGTGCAGCGCTACCTGTCTTGAGATGCTTAGAAGGTTTTAACAAAGTCTTGCAAGGTAAGGACCAGACGGTTTCTGGCATGCTGGATTCAGCCCAGCGCATCAAACAAGAAATGAATACATTCAGAACAGAGCAATATTTCAGTCTGATAGTTGATACCGTTAATAACGACATCGAGAAATATGACCTGGATGAATTTGTGCTCCCAAGGAGGAGAAAGGTACCCAAGTGCCTTGATGGTGGTGAAGTTTCGCATCAGGCTGATACTGTGGAAGGTTTTTATCGACCAGATTTTTTCAAAATAATTGATGCTGCAGTTAGCAACATTGACAAATATTTCACCTCAACTGACTTGAATTCGTATGGTCAGCTTACCAAAATGCTCACATGTAGTGACTTCAACGAAGCCATTGCTGAAAAATACCCCGAGTTTTGTCCTGAGTTGAAAGATGAACTAAGTTTCTTCAAGCGCCAGTTTCCGGTTGATGATGTTAGTTGTATTCACCAGGTGTTCATCAACATGTCCCCTGATGTTCGTAAAATGTTTCCGAGTGTTGAGAAATTGTTTCGGGCTATACTGCTCTGTCCTGCGAGTTCTTGCACTGCTGAGCGTTCTTTCAGCTCACTCAGGCGCATTAAAACGTGGCTCCGTAATACGATGAATCAAGATCGCTTAAACTTCCTAATGGTTTGTGCTGTACACAGCGATATATTGGACAAACTAGACAACAAACTGATTGCTCAACTCTTCATTAGAAACCATTCTTCCAGAATAAAGGTTTTCGGTAAAGTTTGAAAGAATCTGTCCTATAGTATGCATCGTACTATTTTCCTGCATTGAACAACCGTGAAACATATTGGAAGTATAGTATCTATAACTGTAAAAATAAAACTCGTGCATGGAGCATTTCCAGTGTATATTCACTCTTGGTGTCGACTAATTTGTTCGTTTAGCGTTGATGTGCTGATAATATAAGTTTCGACTCTGATTCTGTTTCTTTATCCGCAATTGATTGAGTGCTCATAAACAACAGTTATGTGAAATTTAATAATTGCGAGACACATAGGGTGTCCCGCCCCGCTCCGCCCCTTAGCGTAATAATAGACCCATGTAAATTAGGGCCATAGGCCCTAATTTACATGGGTCTATTATAATGCTAAGGGGTCGGGCGACTGTCCCACCAGCCCCTGTATCCACCCTTGATTGAGTGTCCATGGATTTGCTCCTACGACCTGCCTTGACCCCCCCCCCCCCGCCTTCCTTTCACAGGGATGAAGTAGCCATGGGAACTCCATTTTTGATTATTGCCTGCCATTTATTTCCCCATTTTAGTATCTGAACATTGTGATACTTGTCTTAGATTAAAAACTGTTTTATATTCAATCATTTATGCATCAGATACCTAAATGATTGAAAATAAATCAGTCTTTGAAAATAGAGCTTCAAAAAGATCAGCTCAATTTTGAAGTCGGGAATACTCTACATACCTCCACGGCTACACAATATTCAAATTAACCCTTTACCTAACAAAACAATCAAAACACCTAGACAATTAGCCTAAGACTTAATCTACCTAAAAAGTTTGTATATCTTCACAATAAAATCATAAAATTGGATGTCATTGGACCCGGGTAAATGAGCTGGTTCCGGTAATATCCACATTTATATTGTTTTATCGAAAACATAATTTCTTTAAAATTATGAAATTTCGTATGTGGTTGGGTCAAGGATTAACCCCCGTCACTCTGGTGTTAGAATCTCAAATTTCCCATCTTAGCTTATTACAACCTTCTTTGTCAAAAGTTAAACTATTTATATTTTGATTGACAGAGCTTATCGTGCTCTGCCAATCAAAACATAAATTGTTGAATATTTGACTACTCCAGGGGAGATAACCATGGATAAACATGGACCAAGAGGTGAGTAAATCCTACTTCAGAATGGGGTAGGTTAATCTCTCCCATGCAAATACAGTCACGGGCCATCTCAAAGCCCCCTCCCCCACCCTACCCCTGAACATTCCGAAAGGAATGCAGTTTGTATATGTAGTCAACCACACATGATGTTCGGGCGCGGGCTAGCTATAAATTAAAACATTCAGACTCCATTTTGCCTTTCTAGTTACCCCTCCTACGTCTTCCAGTGTTCCTGCAATCAGATATTCAGAACGAAAAGCGTCACTTCTGTAAGGCCAATTTGGGAAATTTGACAGCATGTACAATCATAAAACGCTCCAGCTGGAATAACAAATGCCAGTATTAAGAACTACTATAATCAGGGGCGTAGGTACCCGGGGGGGGGGGGGGGGGGGGGGCACGTGCCCCCTCCCCCCACTTTTTCCGTGTTTTGGTGAAAATAATAGGCCTCGTAGTGAACTCTCTTACAACCCTACATGTCTGTGATTTTGCACTAGTGTTGGCTGCATGTATATCCAGCCAACACTGTCAAATTTGTCCTTGTATTACATGCACACCAGTGTAACTTACACTGCCTCACTGGTGTCTATGCAGTACCAAGACAAATTCAGTTTATTGGTTGCGGTTTCTATGACACCTTCATGTACCTATCGAGGCATGATCAGGCATCTGTTCCATCGGATACATTTCCTTTGCGTAAATTTCGCAAATCCTGTATCACTAGGATGCAGCATTTGCATAATTCACGGGAAGGAAGTACCAGCATCTTTAAAAATTCCCAACATGCTGTTAAAAAATCGACCTTTTCTATTGAAGAAAACAATAAGATTTTCATCCCAAAAGCCACCAGAATGCACCATTTGATACCTCTGTTTTAAAAATTTTCTCGAAATGCCAACACACCGCCCCCCCCCCCCCCCCACCTCATTCACTTCACACCTTCAGCACTCGTGTCAGATGCCTTTAAATCTGCTGCTCAGCCATATCATTCAATAATCAGAAATGTGTCCCCCAACATTCAGAAATGTGTGCCCCCCCCCCCCCCCCCCCCAACATTCAAATGCTCCCTACGCCACTGATTATAACAGAACCGCTGGCGTTTTTGTCTCAGTCCAGGCATTTTACAGCAATTGCATTTTAATTTTTCTTCCCACACATGCATATGTAATGTTTGGGGTTTATGATTATCGGGTTATAATATAACAATACCATGATTTTGGAAGGCATTGCAGTTTATTAATGGCTCGACAGAAATGACAAACAGCCCGACAGCTTATAAGCGGCCCGAGACGTAGTCGAGGGCTGCTAATAAGGTGAAGGGATGTTTATGTTTTTGTCGGGCCGTTAATAAACCTCAATGGCCGACAAATTCATGTTATTAGGCCTACTGTTATTACCACTACTGTCAGTAAATACTGTAAATGACTAAACTTGAAGTGGGCGAAAATATAAATTATAATGTTACAGTGAAAAAGTTACAATTGATAACACATCAATTTTAATAAACTTAGTAGAATGTCAATGCGAGATTCACTTCTGATACACGTTCAACTTGTCCAAACTTGGGCCCACAGTTCGTAATATAATTTTGGGGTTGGTACGGCCTGTACTGTAGCCGTATCAACCACAAAAATTATATTACGGACTATGTCTGTGGGTCCATGTTTGGACTGTTCAACGAACAGTTGTTCAACACTGCGCCTTCAAATAAGTTGTTACTCAGCCAGACACAGCTGTGGGTTGCACGAATGCATAAGCAGCATAACTATTTGATATCGGAATATCAATGTTGCAGACAGAATGCTTATGCAGAGAGAGTAATAGGCCGGTACTGAGCTCGTGAAAATGTGCAAGACAATATCGTCTGCTTTGTTTACATTTTGAAAACGAAATTTATCGATCGAATTCATTCAATTCACGCGACTTGTTGATGACGTATGTGTCGGGCTGTTATTGGATCTGTTAATCCATTAACGGGCCCGACACATACGTCGTCGCTCCATCTGTTGGGCCCTTATGCTAATCCGCCGCACAGTTGAATTGTGTTAATCTAATAGGGAACGCTCGGTAAAGCGGGAACAATTATGGTTAAGCATTTTGACAAAATTACAACAGGCTGTTGAAAAACATATTTTTTCTACTAAATAATTAAGAGAAATTATACCCCAGAGGCCACCAGAATGCACTATTTGATAGCGCAATTTAAAAATTTTCTTGGGGGGAGAACCCCCCCAAACCTCCCTCTGCCGGCTCGTGCCTGCGGGACTCGCTGCAGATGCCTTCGGCATCTGCCCGTCCCTCCACTTTTTGGAGAGATCTGCGCCCATGGTGGCTTGAAAGACTTGAACAATATTTACAAGCGAATTCTGTGAAAGATGAAATCCACGCGTCTTTTATTAAGGGCCTATATAAGTAATGAAATGTGGTTTATTTTGAAAATTCTCACCTCTGATATTCCTTCAATTCAAATTAACAATACACAAAATGAACAGCAAAATGAAGATTGAGATGAATAGAATACGAAACACATGTGTAATCAACTCATAGAGTCGACTGCAGGCACCACAGGTTCCTGGAAGTCTGCTGCCGTATTCGTACCAGAACTGATAATTTAATCAATAATTCACAAAAACAACTTGTGGCCAAATGTGCTTAACATATCCACGAACAAAGCTAGGGGATCAAAATTCTCCAAAACACGGCGACAGAGATGCATGGGGGTAAATTCCAAAGCCTTTGCTTTTGTTTACGTATGAATATACTTTCGATTTCCGGTAGACATCATCCGCGGGACGGAAAAAGCATGTAAAACAACGCCGTCTAAAATCAAATAATGAAAAAGATCGCCTTCATACAGTATACTGTTATTAGATAGAGATTGCACAGTTGCCATATTCAATGCAAGGTATCATGATACCTTTTGAAATTTCTTAGAATTACGATTTTGATTTTCGATGGAAATGCGAGGTACAGAGTGATTTGCGCTTGTCTGTCGAGCATGGAAACCATCTTCAATAAAAAAATGCAGACAGTGTTGTCCTTTTCCAAACTGCAGTCCTATCGCTGCAGTCGAAAGCGTTTTCAATGCCTAGCTTTGTTCATGGATATGTAAAGCACATTCGGCCACGAGTTGTTCTTGCGAAATATTATTTTATTATCAGTTCTGGTACGAATACGATAGCAGACTTCCAGGAACCAGTGGTGCCTGCTGTCAAATCTATGAGTTGATTACATATGTTTTCGTGTTCTATACACCCCAACCTTCATTTTGATGTATAATTTGTGTATATTTAATCTGAATTTAAGTAATATGAGGTGAGAATTTCAAAATAAACAAAATTCCATTACTCATTTTGCCCCTTAACGGTGGTAGGCCCAGAGGCGTTTGGTGTGATTCGGGACCTGGTTTCACCAGCAGTCCCAAAATACAAGACTTTTGAACAGTTAGTCAAAATACTCAAGGACCATTATAAGCCCCAGCCAAGTGAAACGGCTTCACGATTTCGCTTTTTTAAACGCGACCAACATGATCTGGAAAGCGTAAAAGACTTCATAGTGGCAATTAAGGGGTCGTCCAACCTAACTTTGGTCAATTTTTTGACATTTTTCCCAATGCCTCAGAAACAGATAAGAGAAGTAAGGAAAGGCAAATTATATATCAAAATAATGAGTAAAGTGCATAGAAAAGGTACATATAATTTTTTTCAGGACAAAAAGTGAATTTTAGGATTTTGAAGAAGATTAATTTGCAAATGGCATAAGTAACGAGCCGGTAAAACCACAAAATAATCGGTAATTCGAAAGCCTTGTCCTCAATATAATGATAACATACTACAGACTCGGAGAAAGTATTTTTTTGACACACACTCTGGTGGGTTTTGACGTTTGAATGTAATAACACCAACACAAATTTTTGATGTTCCGGATGTGGCCATGTTTCAACGATGTTTTTCCGGTCATGTGATTACGATGTGGTTCTTGCAGAAATACTCAATTTGGGCAATCGTAAGAATGCAAGGACGTGATCACGCCCTTTATTTGTTCGAGACAATGTATGAGCGGATTTGCAAACAGGTGACAGCAAGTACTTGAGCTGTTAATGTCATAACTGCAAAATATGGCTCGAAATTCCCTCTCGTGTTTACAGGCCGTCTGAACTTTTTTGTTGACAAAAAATCTGAATTATTGCGCACTAGAAAGACAACATGAACCACTTGTAAAAAAAATAACCGAGTGTATAAAATCGGGACGATACACATAAAATAAGGCAATATTCATAACAAAGTAAGGAGAATGCTTCAGAAATTACTTTTTCACGAAGTATATTCCAAGTGACCTGGAACTATATTGAGTGTGTTAATTTCTCCCTGTCGCTGCGAAGTTATTTACTTCCTAGTAACCATGGAATTTGAAGGCGGGTATGTTTGATGTCTGCAAAGGACCGATTGAAGATGGGTTGAAAATGATGCATTCGTGCTTTTAAATAAGGTGCGCTTGGACGATGCTGGGCATTTAGTTTTTTCTTGCAACTAACCATAGTAATACAAGCGTCGATCAGTGTCTTTTATGATCGTTTTACACTGACAAATGTGACAAATCTCCTTCACCGGAAACCATCCCCCAATTTGCATATCACAATAAACATAACCGCTGTCACGGAGTGTCAGCGTGGCCGTGTGGTCAAAACCGAAACGAATTATCGAATG
Source organism: Pictodentalium vernedei (assembly GCA_031216915.1). Lineage (NCBI taxonomy): Eukaryota > Metazoa > Mollusca > Scaphopoda > Dentaliida > Dentaliidae > Pictodentalium > Pictodentalium vernedei. The sequence goes on from CM062296.1 coordinate 561,790,743, forward strand.
CACGGTCAATATTAGCTGCAATTGGCTTTTAAATAAATGAAATATTCGCAATTTCTTCATTATTCATGCCGAGTTACTTTTTAACCAAACCACATGCGTTCAGTTTCGTTTGTCGGCATTTAACTGATATTGTTTGTGGTAATTAAATAGTACGAGAAGGCGAAGGAAGCCAAATATTTTCCATCATCTATTATTTAATTCAAATTGATAATTTCTTTTATTTTACTGAAATTATGAACTGATAAGGTGGGTGTGTTGTGATTATTATGCCCCAGACCTGGAAGTTGGAAAATCAAAGGTGCATCTAGGGCCGTGCAGTGGTGACCCCTGTCCTCTTAATCTTAGTCTTACCCATTCATCATTACATGTACCAACATTCCCCCTTGTATCTCAACCATTGCTACTCCAGTTTAAAGGATATTTGGTTTTGTGATCGAGCATCATGGGGAAACAATGCCTGTGTAGCTGCTGTAGCATGTGTTTCTTCCCACATTGTTTTCAGAGTTGTGGTACTTTTTCACTCTTTTGAGTTAGAAAATTTTGTTTAGAACTAGTTGATTTGTTACAATTTGTTGCAAAGTGCCTGCTAATGCTCTCAATTGTATTGCTACAAAATTTTCTTGTGAAGATTTTGTTCCTATTACTTATCAAGCAACAACCTAATGAATATTCTGTATAAAGCCACCAATCTGATGTTTGACACTTTTATCGGAGCTGTTTTGAAGGCTTATGGAACTCAAAATGTTGATTGTGGCAGGACTTTTCTATTCACCCATTAATCGATAAATTAAGTGTTATAGTTGGAAGTAAGAAGCATGAAAGGTCCAGAACTAAAACTCTAAAAAGAATGTTTTGCAATGTAACATGATTTTTGCAGATACACTTATTTGGAGGTTTACCTGTCTGATAGTGTTTGGAACATGTGTGGCCAGGATCTTCAAAAAGAGCCCCTCCCCCCCCCCCCCCCCCCCGAAATTTTTTTTGTCGAATGGAGCTCACTTGTAATCTTTTGGGGATTGCTTTGTGTACTGCATTCTTGAAAAAAATATGTGAGACCCTCTGGATGTGCCCTTCTGATCTCAATATGTCAATAAGCCTCCTTGGGGAAAGTACATGCAATAATGGTTATGTAAGGTTGATTTGATGTGTTTTGAATGACAATGTACTTTTAAGTACTTTAGATGGTTTATTGCAGTGACAGGTTACAGTTACCCTTATTTCTTCTCCAACAGATATCATGAGTATATTGGTGTCCAAGAGTTAAACAAAGCTAATATACTTATTGATAAACCAGACAAATTTAACAATTTAATCACTATCAAATTGATGCATGGGATAAAAGGGGTTACAGTGCAAGGGGTTTGTAAATATATTAATTCAACTACAATGTATGACTTTGCAGTGCATTGTACATAGGAGAATATCATAGTTTCCAAACCACCACAGTAACACATACATCTTTATATTGGGAGACACTCTTTTGTCCTTCCATACTTCTTCTGGTGGACTCCTTCAAGTTGACCTTTGTTGAACTCCCCAAATCAAAACATAAACAAAAGAAAATGTCTGCCTTCAATCAGTGAGCACTCCACTTATAACATTTGGTCTCAATCTTCATTACTTTCATGAATGAGGAAAAGATTTCTTCGAGTATGTACTTAAATGTTTATAGAATACAGCTGTTATTTTATTTTGAGGTATTTTATTGTAAAAATTTTGTTCTCTTACTTATGCCATAGCAGACTTTCAGGTGGTGCTATTTACACATGGCAGCAGTTCCATGGCAAATTTCAGTTTCCACATGTTCTATGTTTCATTCCAAGCATTTTGGTATATAATTTATTGGGGTTATTCATTTTGGGCCTTTTTTAGACTTGAAAGAAAATTACATGAAATTTGACCAAAGTTAGGTTGGACGTCCCCTTAAGCAACTTTCAGCGAAATATGAATTTAATGATTTTCTGGACCAGGTTCTTCGGAACCGATTAGTCTGTGGTTTGAAGTCGTAAGCTGCTGACCGAGAAAACATGGACTTCAAAACTGCTTGTGAGATTGCAACATCCATGGAACTGGCAGAAAAAACATCAAAGGAATTTATAAACTTGCAAACTGCAGCCGAGGTGTATAAACTGTTCAATACAAAAGGGATGCATGTGAAAAGTCAATCTGTAAAAGTAGTCCCCAACGAGTTAACTGCGCTCACAATGACGAATGTTTTCGTTGTAATGGTAAACATTCTGCAGACAACTGCCGTTTTCGCGATGCGGTTTGCAACTATTGTAAAAAAGTGGGCCACATAAAGTGTGCTTGCAGGAAGCTAGCTCAACGACTATCTGCGAATTCAGTTGATTCTGCAAGTACATTCTCGCACACAGCAGAGACAGTAATTCATCATTCTGAAGAGGTCGATCTTTTTTTGGAATTTTCAAAATAAATATTTCAAGCAGAGAGACCGATCACACTGAATGAACCAAAGAACGTAGATCCACAGTTGACTTAAAAAATGAACAGTAGAAATATTAGGATGGATATATACTACTCAAAGTTTGCTATGCAACAAATATTTGACACATCATTGTGAAATTTACTTATGACTTATTTGCGATATTTTTGGTGGATATAATTGAGGAATGTATTGAGATGGTCCCAGTGTTTACATTAGCTCTCTTGACAGGCATACTTTTCGTGACAGTCATGGAAAGCATGTACCCCTTGATTTTCATGATGTTTTCGTGTACTGTCTACATGTACATAACATGTGTAGTGTATTCAATCTTCATTTCAGCACAAACCCTTGTGATTTAATGATTGAATATGGCAAATGCAAATGTAAGAAGACATTTGTCTGAAGCAAAAGTGTGATGGGCTGTAGGGATGGTGGAGCAAGGGACTACCCATCGTCAGGTTGGTGAAGCCCTTGGTGTTCATCATACGGTGATTACCAGAGCCTGGGCAAGATTTCAGCAGTATGGCACACCAGTAAGACGGCATGGTGGTGGCAGAGAAAGGGCAACATCTGCAGCTGAAGACCAGTTTTTGAGCATTCAGACCATAGGAACCGCTTTGCCACAGCAACCCAGCTTCGCAGTGACCTTCAGAATGCATCCGGGGTAAATGTTTCGACGCAGACTATCCGAGCAAGGTTGCACGCAGGTGGTCTCCGATCGAGAAGACCATGTATTGGCATTCCGCTGTCCCAGAACCACCTTCAGGCACGATATGAATGGGCCATGGACCACGTTGGATAGACCAGAGAAGATTGGCGACCTGTCCTTTTTACAGAGGAGTCAAGGTTCTGCCTAGACCACACAGATAGGCGTTCTAGGGTATGGAGAAGGCCAGGAGAGCGATTCCACGCAGCCAACATTGCTAAGCATGACCGCTATGGGGGAGGGTCAATCATGGTCTGGGGCGGCATCAGCAGGGATGGACGTACAGAGCTCTGTGTCCTTGACCATGGTACATTGACTGCACAGCGGTATATTGATGGGATCCTGGATGCCCACGTCAGATTGTATGCAGGTGATAGATTCATTATGATGGTCGATAATGCCCGTTCTCATGTTGCCCATGCTGCCCGGGAGTACCTACAGGGGAGGGGGGGGGGGGGGTATTCGGCGTATGGATGGACTGGCCAGCAAGATCCCCTGACCTCAATCCAATCGAACATGTCTGGAATGAGTTGCAGCTTGCAATTTCAGCCCGTCCAGTCCAGCCAAGAAGTGCCCAGGAGCTTGGTGCCTTGCTGGTCCAAGAATGGAACAACATCCCACAAAGGACCACCTGGAACCTGATTGGGAGCATGAGAAGGCGTTGTCAAGCTGTAATTAACAGTAATGGGTCTCATACTCGATATTGAACCCATACCACATCTGTGTGGTCGAGGCAGTACCTTGACACCTCTGTAAAAAGGACAGGTCGCCAATCTTTTCTGGTCCATCCAACGTGGCCCATGGTCCATTCATATCGTGCCTAGCGGTGGTTCTAGGACAGCGGAATGTCAATACATGGTCTTCTCGATCGGAGACCACCTTCGTGCAACCTTACCCAGATAGTCTGCGTCGAAACATTTACCCCCGGATGAAGGTCAGTGCGAAGCTGGGTTGTTGTGGCAAAGCGGTTCCTACGAGCCTGAATGATCAAAAACCGGTCTTCAGCTGTCCTGTCTCTGCCACCACCATGCCATCTTACTGGTGTGCCATACTGTTGAAATCTTGCCCAAGCTCTGGTGATCACAGTATGGTGCACACCAAGGGCTTCACCAACCTGACGATGGGTAGCCCCTTGCTTCCCCATCCCTACAACCCGCATTTCTGCTTCATACAAATGTCTTCTTACATTTGCATTTGCCATATTCAATCATTAAATCACAAGGGTTTGTGTTGAAATGAAGACTAAATTCCCTACACATGCCATGCACATGTAAACAGTACCTGAAAACATCATGAAAATCAAGGGGTACATGCTTTCCATGACTGTCACGAAAAGGCTGCCTGTCAAGATAGCTAATGTAAACACTGGGGACCATCTCAATACATTACTCAATCATATCCACCAAAAATATCGCAAATATGTCACAAGCAAATTTCACAATGATGTGTCAAATATTTGGTGCTTAGCAAACTTTGAGTAGTATATGATTAATTGCAATCGTCCGGAATAGAAAATATGTCAAATCCATACCTATATTTTCCATGGTATTTGCTTTTCGTCAGATCGATGACTATGAAATCATACGGTGCACGATTCCACACCTTACAAAGTCTCCAGATATTTCATATTTACTCATGTCGTTGGCCAGGTGATCATTGTAAATGTGATGATATTCTTGAGATTTTGACAAAACAGACAGAAAATATGCGTTCTCTCTTATGGTCCGTCTCAGCAATCTGAAATAATTTTGAGACAGAAACAATCCATGTTGCTGTGACCTCCTCGAACGTAGTTAAGAATCGCAGCGATTCTGTTTCTCCAACATCAGATCGTCGAAGATCATGAGATTTCTGTGGTCCGAATTCAAGTTGTGAGGATTGTGCACGTCGTTCACATTTTCGTAAAATTGAAATTCCATGTTCAACCTTTTATTATTCCCGAGTTCTCTCAACTTTTCTTGCAAGATTGTTGCGAGCGATGGATTGCATTTTTTCGAACTCATCCCGGTGATCGAAGATTGTCATTAATATGTCCTTCAGTAAGTTTGCGCTCAGAGCTTTTCGCAGTAATTCATATCCGTGTTGAAAAAGATGCATTCCACGATAAATCTTTGGTTTCCATTTTCTCGTTTGTTTTTTTTTTCAAGTTTTTTTTTAACCATGTTGTTTTTAAAAATACTTTTATTTTCTTTATTTTTTATATATAATTAAAGAAAATTCAATTTTTTGGGGACTTTCAATCATTTTCAATCCCGATCCGCTGCTGTTCAAGGTCTTAGTGAGTTCCTGTATCGACACGATGCCAGAACACTTAAAATTTCCAAGTTTTATCTTCGCTAGAATCCCTTCCGATTTCAATGACAATTTCGGTTGTTTGGTCTTATCAACTTCTGAATTAAATACACACTCCTCTTGCTGGCTTCTGAAGTGATTCCATTGCTCGCTTCCATTGCAGCTTTCTTACCCACATTCATCACGGTCTTCTTTCCAACCTTCACGGCGGTTGAAGCAATCTGTTTCGGCATGTCACCGGTGAAGGAACACAACAGAGCTCCCATCATCAAATCCAGCAAACCCGATCCGCAATAGACTTAAGATCTCACAAAGCCTCTGTTCTTTATCACTAGCATTTTTTTTCTTTGGTCTTATATTTTTTTTTAAAGAATTACATATATTTTTTTTATTTCCTATTTTATTTACTACTACAATTGTTTTTCTTCTTTCAGTGTGTTCATGATCAATTTATACGTTTATTCAACACCTTCTGTCGCAACAATTCGTCGCATATGCTCTCCAATTCGTTTCTCACAGCGTTATTACCGGTTTCTCGACTCACCATCGAGATCTAATCTCTCCAGCAGCGCATTAGGATCGCAAGGAAAGATCGTGGTGGTGGTTGTCATTCACTGACCTTGTGCTTCCCACACTGGTTTCACCACTTGTTTCCATTTCACACCTCTATTTGTTTTACGTCTCTCTGGGATTATTCCTTTTCATGACGTTCACCTGAACCAAGAGATCGCTTTAATTATCAAAATCCTCGTCACTGTAATAGTTAGGTTTAGCCAGCATGATCAGATTCCACAAACTCTTAGTGTCTTTGTACTTTTGACCTTCGATGATCAGATCACTGTCGTCGGTTATTTCTACATTCTTATCAAACGTGTATACTGTATGCTCATTCGATCCTTGACATAAACCGAAGAGAGGGTCCACCATCGATGGGTCCGTTGCATATAAATTCTCGTAATCTCTCGGTTACATATCTTTAACATCACCTGTCGTGCTAATGCTAGACTTAACACTGACAGAATCGCTACTTTGATCGGTCTGTATTCTCTTAGGACTATATCCAGATACATCTCTCAACGGACCCAACAGAGAACCCTCTCTTACAGGTTTCAATTCATCGACGAACTCTCTCTTCGCTTGCTCCTGAGTGTCTAACATGGGTTTGAACTTAGTCATCTCTCGTTTCATTTCGATGTCGCCCATTCCTCAATTCTAGAAATCAACGAACTGTCTCGTCTCTTAAGTTAGGATCTTTGATCATTAAAAATGACATCTTTTTTTAGTTTATTTTATTATTTTTTTTTTTTATTAATTTATATATATTTTTTTTATTTTGAAGTTTATTAATTTTTTTTTGTTTCCTTCTACCTAATACATAGACCCCGCCCCCCCCCCCCACCCCACATATATATAGTTTTTTTTCTCTCCATCACAGACAGAACTGCAAGCAATTGTGGGGGTAATATTCTCACACACCCGATAGTTCTCCATCAAATCGACCTCGCAAGCAGTAACAACACTGCAAACTGCAGGTGGAAAATTACACGTCATTTTCAATTTTGATGATTTCCGGTGTTCTGCATTCCAGACATCACAGCTAAATCAACGTCATACTCAAGTACGACAAGACACTTGAGAAAACCCACAAAAAATTACATGTTTTCACATTTCAACTCGCGATGTGTAATTTTGCATCAGAGCGGTCTTGGCAAAATCGATAAATTCAAGCAAGGAAACACTTAAAAAGCCAAGTGAAAAAAACATGTTTTGGCTCTGTCATTATTTATTTATTTATTTATGTTTAAGGTCACATATTTATGCACAATGGCTAATCATGACCGTGACAGTTTTACGGGTGGAGGAAGCCGGAGTACCCGGAGAGAACCACCGAGCAACGACGAGCAGCTGCCAGCTCCCCAACATCGTAACCTCGCACTGCAGCACAGGCAGGGCTAGATTGGTTGAAGACATGCGTACCATCGACGTGCAGTACGCCTTAGTACACGGCGTCATCGTGCCCCCACGCGGGCAATGGAGATGAAGTGTCTTGCCCAAGGACACAACGCGGTTGCCGCAGGTGGGATTCGAACAGAGGACCTCTCGGCTTGCAGCCTGCACCTCTACCTACTGAGCCACCGCGCTCCCGGCTCTGTCATCAACCTCATCTCGGATTCAAGGTATCTTCACCATTGTCACTGTCATCTCGGGTAAAATGTGCAGTGAATTCTTGCACTGGTCTCAAACTGGTTAAGCTCGAATTTTCTCAAATTTCTAAGATTTTATTTTTGCCCAATCTCCAACCGACACGACAGAACTAGAGCGAGTTATTTGTGTGCAAATCACACAATGGTGTATCCCCGCATTTCCTTAACAACACCTTAGCATAGTTTTAACGTTTCGAATTAATACCCAAGGAGCCTTTCGATGAAAACTGATTTTCTAACGATAGAAGTGGTTCCACTGGAACCACATGGGGCCAAATCAAAATTCCGAAACCTTCAAGCACATCTAGGGATGCTACCTGAACACATTAGCATAGTTTAAACGTTTCGAATTAAATACCTTAGGAGCCTTTCGAAGAAAACTGATTTTCCAACAATAAAAGTGGTTCCACTGGAACCACCTGGGGCCAAATCAAAATTTCGAAACCTTCATGCACATCTAGAGATGTTACCTGAACACAGTAGCATAGTTTAAGCATTTTGAATTAAATACCCTAGGAGCCTTTCGATGAAAACTGATTTTCCAACGATAAAAGTGGTTCCACTGGAACCACCTGGGGCCAAATCAAAATTCCAAAACCTTCATGCACATCTAGAGATGATACCTGAACATATTAGCATAGTTTAAACATTTCGAATTAAATACCCTAGGAGCCTTTCGATGAAAACTGATTTTCTAACAATGAAAGTGGTTCCACTGGAACCACCTGGGGCCAAATCAAAATTCCGAAGCCTTCATACACATCCAGAGATGTTACCTGAACACATTAGCATAGTTTAAACGTTTCAAATTGAATACCCTAGGAGCCTTTTGATGAAAAATTATTTTTTAATGATAAAAGTGGTTCCACTGGAACCACCTGGGGCCAAATCAAAATTCGGAAATCTTCATGCACATCTAGAGTTGCTACCTGAACACATTAGCATAGTTTAAGCGTTTCAAAGTGAATACCCTAGGAGCCTTTCAGGGTGTGACATACGTACGTTCGGATGGAGATCACGACTATATCCCCGCATTTTTGAAAATGCGGGGATAATAAATCCTTGTAGTATCTCTAAGTCGACAGTGGGCTCGAGATGCAAGGGTTTGGAACTTAGGTAATTTCTCGAGAAAATAAGCTCGAAAATTGCGAGAAGTCAAAAAGGTTTCAAGTGGGCTTGAATCCGCAATTATCCACTACTTACACTCTCTAAAAAATGTCTAGAATTATTTATGTATTGGTGCTTAAGGTCACTTTCAGGATCTATGGCTATATCATAACTGCAACACAAGTATAAAGTAAAGTTCAGCCAATCGTTTACACCTATTAGAGGAGTTCAATCATATAGACATTGGTTCCTGTTTTACCAGAAAACCATATCTTATTTAGACAAGCACTGCCCTCAATTCCCGGGTGGGTTATTTCAAGTAAACTGACAAAACAACATCTGTAAATTTTAATTAATATCACATCTTAAAGATGCAATTATATTTAATATATGCAATATGTATGTACAATTTTGCACAATCGCCCATTTACGGATTCATTTACACAAAACCTTTGTTCTTTCAAATAGTACATATACTGAGCTAAAATAATTATCCAACTTTTTCGCTGACACATCTCCGCTTTCAGGGGTAGCTGGTGGGAATGCATGAAAAAATGTTGCAAATCTGACTTCGAGTACAATCACTTCATTAACATTCTGCGCTCTAATGTCAAAATGATGAAATTTCAAGAAGCAATTTTTCTCATAATGTGACCAGAATTAAATAGCCAATTCAACTTTGTCTGACAAGAGCTCATCGAGTCACATGTGTGCAGAGGATTAAAACATCTCCATTCATCTTCAGGATTTATCGCCAAATGAAATCATGCACCTTCAAAATTGTCATACATAGTTGAATAAATTAGATAAAACCTTGGTGTGCAGCAAACCGTTTGAGATGGTTTAGCAATGGTTATATTTTATCTCTCACCAATTATACAATGCCTGTGTAAGTCGAGATGTAAAATCTCCCCTCAACCCAATAGATATTTCAATATTTTCGGAATCTCCATTCCAGATTGTTTATCAATTACTAGCAGGCTCACCCAGTTGCTCGGACTGAGGAGAGTATTCTCCCTTAATCTTTACTATATTTTGCTGGTCATAACTTTTGGTGCCCCTCTACACCCCCATCCCAATACTTTTTAAAAACCCACCATTAGATTCATGATAAAAACGTACCCCCAGCAGACCCCTTTGAAGACATCTATCGGCAAAAAAAATTTTGGTCATAACTTTTGGTGCCCCCCTACACCCGCACCCCACACACTTTTTTAAACCTGACGATGACCTCCGCCATAAAAAAATTACTCCTAGTAGACCCATTTTGGACACTCGGGGTGGCCCCGTATTCATTTCTATAGTGGACAGACAGACAGACAGACAGACAGACAGACAGACAGACAGACAGACAGACAGACAGACTAAAATATAGTATCGAAATATATATTCATTAGACACCAATTTCTTTTCTGTAATGAAGTTTCAAAATCCATTCAAGGGGCCTTATTTTTAATGAAGTTATTCACAACTTTTTCCATATCTTAGAACTAGAAAGTTTGTGAATAAGTAACATAATCATTCATCATAACTTTCGTTCTGGGTAAGTTTTTTGTTCCCGAAACTATTGTCGTCATAAAGATTATCACATGCTTTCCATACACAGCATTATTTATCTGTTGATGTTAAATGCCACATCAGCTATATCGTGGCGAGATACACGTTTTATTTTTCTCTGCCTGTATGTATATGTACAACTTGTTATATGCTATATAAGTAAGGGAAATTTGTTTACTTTCAAATGCTCACCACTGTTATTCCATAAATTCAAACTGAATATACACAAATTATACATCAAAATCAAGATTGAGATGTATAGAACACGAAAAATATATGAAATTAACTCACAGCATGCACCAATAGTTCCTGGAAGTCTGCTACCATATTCGTACCAGAACTGATAATAAAATAATATTTCTGGAGACGAACTCGTGGCCAAATGTGCTTCAGATATCCAAGAACAAAGCTAGGCATTCAAAACACTTTAGGATGCAGCGATAGGGCTGCATTTGGGGAAAGGACAAACAATGTCTGTATTTTTTATTGAAGATCGGTTCCATTATTTATTTATTTATTTATTGGTGTTTAAGGTCACATATTTCTGCACAATGGCTAATCATGACCTCGACAGTTTTACGGGCGAAGGAAGCCGGAGTACCCGGAGAGAACCACCGAGCAACTGTCAGCTCCCCAACATACTAACTCCACACAAGCAGGGTTAGCATTGGTTGAAGACAGTGCACCATCGACGTGCACTACGCCTTAGTGCACAACGTCACCGTGCCCCCACGTGGGCAATGGGGATGAAGTGTCTTGCCCAAGGACACAACGCGGTTGCTGCAGGTGGGATTCGAACCGAGGACCTCTCGGCTTGCAGCCTGCACGTCTACCTACTGAGCCACCGCGCCCCCGATCGGTTCCATGACCGACAGACATGCGCATATCACGTAATAACACAAATTTTCATCGAAAAACAATCGCGTAATTCTAAGGGATTCCAATAGGTGTTATGATAGCTTGCAAGTAATATGGCAACTGTAAAGTCTCCATATAATAACAGTATATTATTCATTTTTTGTGTGTAATGCTTTTTGGCCCTATGACCTTGACCGAAAATCTAAACAAACAGGCAATGTAAACAAAGCCGAGTGATTTGGAATTTACCCCCACAAAGCTCTATCACTGTGTTTTGAAGAACATTGATGACCTAGCTTTGTTCTTGGATATCTGAAGCACACTTGACCACGAGTTGTTTGCAGGAAATATTATCAGTTCCGGTATGATTACAGTGGCAGACTTTCAGGAACTACTGGTGCCTGCTGGCAACTCTGCGAGTTGATTTAATATATTTTTCGTGTTCTATTCATCACAACCTTCATTGCGATGTACAATTTGCGTATATTTAATTTGAATTTATGGAATATCAGAGGTGGGAATTTCAAAGTAAACAAATTTCCCTTACTTATATAGCACCTTAATATAAATGCCGTCCACTTTCAAGGGCATCCATGCCAGGCATTGGTCACCAAGTTGTATTTTACCAGTGAAAAACACTTGTTTACCACAATAAACAAGGTCCAATGAAAGACTGCCTTGGCATTTTCCCATACAAGCCCTGTAGACAAGCCCTGTAGCTGTAAAGTGTTTTGAATTGCTACCTTTGTTATTGGATACCTATAGCAATTTTGGTCACGAGGCTGTTCTCAGGAAATATTTTATTAACAGTACTGGTACAAATGGGTTAACTACACCACAACCTTCATTTTTGGTGTATAAGCTATGAATATTTATTTGCATTTTATAAAATTACAGACTTCGAATTATAGTAAGCTCGTTTGTCATTACTTGTATAGCACCTTAAACTACGCTTTGCACGTGGACAAGTGGCGTGGATTGCACGATGTTCTTGTAGACTTTAATAAGGTGTACGCTAACAAAGATTTTAAGGAGCAATTTGCCTTGCACGGTACATGTTAAATTTGTAAAAATGGCTGCTTGTCTAAGTATGTGGACTGTAAAAAAAAATCGGTTTTCTCTACTTCAATGATGATACTGAGCTCAGAATTGGATTCTCGAAATGTTTTCATTGAGAGAGGCTAATTTATTTATTTATTGGTGTTTAAGGTCACATACTTATGCACAATGGCTAATCATGATCGCGACAGTTTTACGGGAGGAGGAAGCCGGAGTACCCAGAGAGAACCACCGAGCAACGATGAGCAGCTGCCAGCTTCTCAACATCGTAACTCCGCACTGCAGCACAGGCAGGGTTAGATTGGTTGAAGACATACGCACCATCGACGTGCAGTACACGGCGTCATCGTGCCCCCATGTGGACAATCGGGGTGAAGTGCCTTGTCCAAGGACACAATGCGGGAGTCCGAATCGATCGATCAGACGATCACCCATCCGAGGACTAACCGGGCTCGACGTTGCTTAACGTCGGTGATCTGATGGGAACCGGTTACCGCAACGCCATCGCGCCCCCTGAGAGAGGCTAATATAATCGATGGAGACAATCTGGAGAGGAAGTTTCATAACGCTCATCTGCCTGCTTGTTTTGTTGTATTGCAAAGTTTTTGTGTGCTGCCTGAAAAATCCATTAACACGATTTGATATACCACTTCACATTAACTCCAGTGCAGTTTTGGTTTTTGTTGTTAACACAGGCAGTGTAAACATTGTGTACATGACTTACCTGCACCAACATAAATGAACGTGTCAATGACACTGTAGCTCAACTTGACAAACTTGAACTTGTTAAGTTACATGCGAAATGGCAAAATTGAAGATAATTGGTTTTACTGTAATTTGGTAAAACGTCAACATAACAGCATTATGTGTGCACAGCGTCAGAGCAATCCATGCATTTTAAATGAGAACTGTAAGGCTGGTTAAAGACTGTTGATACACAAATGCAGTAAGTTTAAAGGTCATTGTAATTGGCAACTTTTTTCACAGAAATGAATGCTAATCGATAGCTCTTATCTAGAGGTATCGCCTAATGAGCATACCAAGTTCAAAAACAATTCTATGATAAATGTGACCTGTAGGCCATGTCAAAGAAGAATGTTGATGCACAAATGCAATAAATTTAAAGGTTGTTAACAGCAAGTTTTTGATGGAAATTAAAAGAAAATCGATAGCTGCTATCTTGGTCACCCAGAATAAGCATACCAAGTTTCAAAACAATCCGGTAATAAATGCGCCCTCTGACGCATGCCAAAGGAAGATGTTAATGCACACATGCACTAAGTTTGAAGGTCATTTCTAGTGGCAATGTTTTATTCTTCTTTATTTGGAAATTCATAAATATGCCCTGTAGAGAGTGCAAAAGGGATAAGTTGCTGCACAAATGCACTAACAAAATCAACACGCATACCAAGTTTCATAGCGCTCCGATCATAAAATGCCCTGTAGGGATTGCCAGAGGAATATATTGATGCCTGACAAAATTAAGTTTGAAGGATGTTTCCGTTGCCAAGTTAATACCAACGGCAACGTTTTTGACGGAAATGGAAGAAAACTGATAGCTCCCATCTAGAGGTCACCCTAAACAAGCATACCAAGTTTCAAAGCAATCCGATCATAAATGTGCCCTGTAGGGTGTGCCAAAGGAAAATATTGATGCTTAACTGTCATTAAAGGTCATTGCCAATGGCAACTTTTGATGGAAATGGAAGAAAATTGATAGCCCCCATCTAGAGGTTACCCCAATCAAGCGTACAGAGTTTCAAAGTGATCCAAGCATAAATGTGCCCTGTAGGGTGTGCGAAAGGGAAATATTGATGCTTAACTAAACTATGTTCAAAGGTCGTTGCCAATGGCAACATTTTTTGAAGGAAAAGGAAAATTGATAGCTCCCATCTAGAGGTCACCACAAACAAGCGTACCAAGTGTCAAAGTGATCCGATCATAAATGTGCCCTGTAGGGCATGCCAAAGGAATATATTGATGCCTGACAAAACTAAGTTCAAAGGTCGTTGTCAGCGGCGACATGTTTTGACGGAAATGGAAGAAAATCGATAGCTCCCATCTAGAGGTCTCCCCAAACAAGCATACCAAGTTTCAAAGCGATCCGATCATAAATGCGACCTTTGCGGTGTGTGCCAAAGGGAAATATTGATACATAACTGCAAGTTCATCAAAGGTCGTCGCCAACCTCAAGTATATTTTGATGGAAATGGAAGAAAATCGATAGCTCCCCTCTAGAGGTTACCCCAAACAAGCATACCAGGTTTCAAAGCGATCCGATCATAAATGTGCGCTGTGGGAATAGCTCCCAGAAATATATTGGTGCCTGACTAAACTAAGTTCAAAGGTCAATGCCAGCAGCAACACTTTTGGACGGAAATGGAAGAAAATCAATAGCTCCCATCTGGAGGTCAACCCAAACAAACATACCATGTTTCACAGCAATCCGATCATAAATGTGCCCTGTAGGGTGTGCCAAAGGGAAATATTGATGCCGGACTAAACTGAGTTCAAAGGTCGTTGCCAGCGGCAACATTTTTTGACAGAAATGGTAGAAAATTGATACCCCCATCTAGAGGTCACCCCAAACAAGCACACAAAGTGATCTGATCATAAATGTGCCCTTCATGGTGTACCAAAGAGAAATGATCATAAATGTGCCCTGCATGGTGTACCAAAGAGAAATATTGATGAATAAAGCACAAACTTCATAGAAAACGTTGCCAGGGGTAACATTTTTCGACGGAAATGGAAGAAAATCGATAGCTCCCATCTGGAGGTCACCCCAAACAAACATACCATGTTTCAAAGCAATCTGATCATAAATTTGTCCTGTAGGGTGTGTCAAACGGAAATATGGATGCCTGACTAAACCGAGTTCAAAGGTCGTTGCCAGCGGCAACATTTTTTGACGAAAATGGAAGAAAATCAATAGCTCGCATCTAGAGGTCACCCCAAGCAAGCGTACCAAGTGTCAAAGTGATCCGATCATAAATGTGCCCTGTAGGGCAGGCCAAAGGAATATATTGATGCCTGACAAAACTAAGTTCAAAGGTCGTTGTCGGTGGCGACATTTTTTGATGAAAATGGAAGAAAATCGATAGCTCCCATCTAGAGGTCACCCCCAAACAAGCATACCAAGTTTCAAAGCGATCCGATCATAAATGCGACCTTTGCGGTGTGCCGAAGGAAATTGTGGACGTACGGATGTATGTATGTATGTTCGCCGATGGACGAGATGTAACAGCAATAGCTCAGCTTGACTACGTCAAATTGAGCAAAAATGCAAATAGAAAATAGAACAGTGAAAACGCAGTCTGAACAAATAATTATTCAGTACATGTCGTCCAATAATATTGCATTTCAATTTCTGCCCAAATCGAATGATCAGTTCAGAATACTGGAACATATGTTGGTGCCTGCCCGTTCCAGAACTGGCCCAGATACTGTCAAAGAAACTTTCTTTGAACAAACTTCAACCTACACCACGAATGAACTGCATGCCAAATACCAAATCACTGCAGCGAGCACTTCATGAGATTGTTTAGCATTTCTTTCACCATCAGTTTGAAGGGATCGTCCAACAAAACTTCTGACATTTTGTTAAAAACATTCAACAATGCCCTAAATACGAATTAATTGTGGTGAATAGCGGCATATTGTATACCAAAATAATGACTAAAGTACACAAAAGTTGTTTTTTTTTGCTTTTGATGACAAAGAAATTACCAACTGCATCAGTAAGCGACAAAATTAAGAAGGAACAGATCGGGGGGGGGGGGGGGGGGGGATGCTTCCAAAAAATTCCGGACACAAGACCGGGGTGGGTGGGTGGTCGGATGGGGGCTAAAACACCTTTTTTCCTGGAGTTGCAATTTTTTTCCTGGTGTTTTTTTTTCAAATTATTTTCACATAACAAGGCTATATTGTTGTTTAGTAGTCTAATAGGCACCTGTTTGTCAGGTGGGGTTAGTGAATAAGGCCCCACTAGGCTGATTAGGGGATTTGTTCTCTTTTTTGTAAATTAAATTAGATGCATTAAAGAATTGTGTACTCCAGTTTGACTAAAAACATTCAGTGATTTATGGAATTTAATTTGGGAATGGTTAACATAATTTTCATAACTGAATCATCACGGCACAATTTGGATTTTACAATGAGTAGCAATGTGCTTAGCAGAACATCTAAAATAACGTACAAAAATTTACGGAAAATAATCTAAATGCCCAGTTTCTCTGAGTATAGCTCTTGTAACCTGAAACTAATGAAAATTCTCACTGTGCATCTTTGATATAAAACCCCACGTACTTAATTCAAGCTCATAGTGATAGTACCAGGGTTTTCACAGAGGGTTTGTCTGGTTATCTTCCGAAAACATGAAACAAAAGTTACAGTTAATATTTGAATTGAAAACTGCCCCTGACTGAGCCAGAGTATATAGATGAGTAGCTGAGCATAATACTATGCAGCAAGTGAAGATTATTTTAATCCTCTATTTGATGTTCACAAAAATAGTCTAATTCTTACATTATATGCTCTTATATGCAGAAGTCAATGCTGACATTTTTTCAGAGACGGACCAGGACGGACAGTGAGATTTACAATAGTGTTAGAGGTGACAGATTTTCAGCTTTTCTACGCTATCTACTATCTTTTGAGTAATGACAATTGGCTGAAACCTCAAGCCTAGACACTTAGCCTGTAGTCAGGTCATTAACATTAAAACTTCTTCACTAAATTTAAACTGTTTCTTCAGTCTCGGAACTTAACACATGAATGATAATTATTATGAGAGCATTGAGGCCAGAACTTTCAGTTCAGCATTTGTAATTCATGCATTTAAATAATATGCCAGTATACACTACGCCATAGTGTATATAGGCATATTATTGAAATGCATGAATTACAAATGCTTAACTGAAAGTTCTGTCATCAGGTATTAGATGCTGGTTGATGTATACATAATTAGTTTAGACAGTAGATTAGGATTCAAATTAAGGCAAGGATTGACAACTGGAAGCTCAGTGCAATAATTTTTCATCACCCACTGTGGTGATACACTGAAAACATATAGGTGGTGGGGTGGGTGCCCAAGTGGTCAGAGGAAAAAAATATTTTTTTTGCACGTGGGTGGGTGGGTGGTGGTCAAAAGGTGGAAAAAAATATTTTAGGCCTTGTGTCCGGAATTTTTTGGAAGACTCCCCCCCCCCCCCTGAACAGATTGGAAATTCTAATGTCTGAGTTGTAAATATTTGACTCCACACTCCATGAAAGCGCATTCACCATTTAGTCACCGACATGTTGAAAACCCTCAGAGGAAAATGATCAACAATGAAATTGAGACATGTGTTGGGAAAGACATGCTTGTTGATCCCATGATTCTTGGGCCAAGTTGGGAAGCGATTTAATTTCCAAAGGTCAATAACCTGCAAACATTTCATTGATGTTTTTGAATCTGCGAGGTGTTATAAATAAACAACATACGATGCATTCATGGGGAAAATATTCAACTAACAATGTGATAACTGCGAGATAAAATCCCTAGTTGCAATGTTGAATCTGAAAACTAAATTCCTGTTAAGAAATTTACGAAACTTTCAGCAAGGGTGTCTTGGGGAAGTCGGCTATCGAAGAAGATCAAAATTTAAGAAAGTTATTTTTCTGTTCACCATATTGAAATTCAGTACCATTGTAAAGTTACATTTGTTACTCGCACAACTACATTGTGTGTAACATGGATCCACGTCGATTTTGCTCACTATTGGCAGCAAAAAGCAGCACAAAGCTGGGGACATACTTTTTGCCGGTAAAAAAGGACGGTAAGTGTATAAAAAGTACGTTTTAAAGTACTAAATGTACCTCTGAATGTGTGAAAAATGACAATTTAATGAAGTGTACGCAATAATAAATATATATAACGAAGATTAAGTATTGTTTGTTTTATTGTAGACTTTTTTCAATTGAAAATAGATCATTTCGATATCGACACACCATTTCGTGCAAGGAAAACAACGAATTACCGAGGGGCACGACGGGGTGAATATTATCATATTTGCTCAACGGAGGTGCAACTAATTCGTGTGCGTAACATTTAGATCTTTCTGTTCACTATGAGGGGTTTTAACAAATGTTTTTTGGAGAGAAACCCTTTATAATTTGAAAATAGTCAGTTTTTTTAAGTTGGATGGTAAGCCAGCATGGCGACCAGAATCGAAGACTTGCATAACTATTTACCCTCCAACCTTTCAGACCCAATCCCACACAAAACAGTGAGGGCAAAGATTATTGATCGAGTATAACGATTGGGGTAAGTGTTGAGTCTCAGTATTAATCGAATGGACGAGAAATATATACTGGGATTGTAGGGCGGTGCTATGTGGTTCAGATTGCACTAAGTTTATATAAAATGAAAGAAGCTTATCACCCAAAAGTTTCTTACCTTATATGAGGTTAAAGAATTCTGGTTCCTATAGTGCACCAGCCACGCACTGGATACTTCGGCTGGTGTCCAATCCCTGCACATGTTAATTCCCTTCTCTGTATTCCCTGCCCAGTAAGCACATACGATTACATTGAAAATGACATATGAGCACAAGCCCTACTGCTTTTCTCCGACAGACATTGGCGCTTTAGGCTATCTTGAACGTGTACGCCAAGATAGAGCATCAAGTAATTGGAAGCATTCCAAATCTATTGCTTGTTAATTCCAGTCACCCACTATACATATTGTGTATGATACACAATAATGTGCATAGCGGGCGATTAGAATTAATAACTAATGATTGTTTACGATAATTTTTTTGTGGGGAGGTCTAGTCCCAACTAAGACCCTGTGGCCGTTACCTCATTCTCCTACTTCATGAAGGGAAGTGGGAGGAGGGGCAGATGACCGAGCGTCCTAGTTAGGCCAGGGAGAACCCCACAACGACATTCCAAATATGATTGCCCCCCCCCTCCTCAATTAGAGAATCCTGGCTACACCTCTGCTAGATATATAATCCATTTCTCATATTTTCGAAATGGGGGGGGGGGGGGGGGGGGGGGGGGGGGGGGGGGGGGGGGGACAAGATTGACATAACGCTGACATATTTCAAAGGCTTGAACTATAGAATTGGGCGTATTCCCTCCGGATATTTTTTTCCTTCAAATTCTGAAGCTCTGAGATCGGTTTTTTGGTGCCTCCTGAGGAAACGTGGGGGTTAAAACAGTTAGTTTCGCGGTCTGCATTTGGGGGCCCCAGCCCCCCCCCCCCCCCCCTCAGGCCCACCACTGGGAGCTCACACATAGGGATTGGTGAAGTGAGCATAAGGGGTCCAGTCTTAATGGCTCCTGTGGGTATCATTGGGGTAAGACATACATGAATGTAGAATTAGTATTCACTGATGTGTGGATGGTTTTAATATTTATTATCACCTCCGCATGTGTTAGGCGAAACGCTAACAGAAACAAGAGGCCCCAGGGGGCCTGAGGGCGCTCACCAGACATGGTAGCCTAAATATAAAACCCAGGGAATTGATTTCAACAAGTTGCATCTGCCCCTCCTGAGAAAAGCTTATACCAAATATCCAAAGATTCAGACCAGTGGATCTAAAAAAAAAATTTTTTTAAAAGAATATTCCTCATATTGAACTAAGTTATAATTCAGGCTCCCAAAGGAAGCCCAAATATGAACCCAGGGACTTGGCTTGAACAAACTTGAATCTCACCTCAGTGGGATGCCGTTTTCCAAATATCAAAAGATTCTGACTGGCTGATGTGAAGAAGAAGGTTTTTGAAGAATATTCCTCATATTGAACTAAGTTATAATTCAGGCTCCCACAGGGAGCCCAAATATCAACCAGGGACTTGGCTTGAACAAACTTGAAGCTCACCGCTCTAACGATGCTGCATGCCAAATATCAAAACATTCCGACCGCTGAATCTGAAGAAGATTTTTAAAGAAAAATTCCTCATATTGAACTAAGTTATAATTCGGGCTCCCACAGGGAGCCCAAATATGAACCCGGACTTGGCTTCAACAAACTTGAATCTCACCCCCTAAGGATGCTGCATACCGAATATCAAAATATTCCGACCCCTGAATCTGAAGAAGAATTTTAAAGAAAATTCCTCATTTTGAACTAAGTTACAATTCGAGCTCCCACAGTGAGCCCAAATATGAACCTAGGGACATGGCTTGAACAAACCTGAATCTCACCCCTCTAAGGATGCTGCATGCCAAATATCAAAACGTTCCGACTGCTGAATTTGAAGAAGATTTTTAAAGAAAAATTCCTCCTATTGAACGAAGTTATAATTCGGGCTACCACAGGGAGCCCAAATACTAGCCCGGACTTGGCTTCAACAAACTTCAATCACACCCCCTTGAGGATGCTGCACAAAAAATATCAAAACATTCCGACTTCTGGATCTAAAGAAGAAGATTTTTAAAGAAAATTCCTCATTTTGAACTAAGTTACAATTCGAGCTCCCACAGTGAGCCCAAATATGGACCTTGGGACATGGCTTGAATAAACTTGAATCTCACCCCTCTAAGGATGCTACATACCAAATATCAAAACATTCCGACTGCTGGATCTGAAGAAGAAGATTTTTTAAGAAAATTCCTAATTTTGAACTAAGTTATAATTCAGGCTCCCACAGTGAGCCCAAATATGAACTCAGGGACTTGGCTTGAACAAACTTGAATCTCACCCCCCCCCCCCCCCCCCCCCCCCTAAGGATGCTGCATACCAAACATCAAAAGATTCTTATTGGTAGATCTGAAGAAGATTTTTAAAGAATATTCCTCATACTGCACTATTTTAAACATTTGGGCTCCCATAGAGAGCCCAAATATGGACCCAGGGAACTGATTTCAATAAATGTGTGAAACAATCTTCCTAAGATGTTATATGTGAAATTTGAAAGCTTTTGGGGGCAGTGGTTTGTGAGAAAAGTAGTCTTAAATGTTTTTCCCATTTCCCATCGTGTTAAAAAATGCTGACTCAGCACTTTTTCAAAGTCCCCAAAAAGTACCCCATGATAAAACCGATAGCATTTTTTTTTTACAAATCCATTCTGTTGGTCCTAAAGAAGCTTCACACCAAATAAGAATTCTCAGTGCCGTGTAGTTTTGGAGATAAGGGCGTTTTATTTTTTTTCTATTTTTAGCTCCTGCGGTTCCATGGGGCGACGAGAAAATTTTTTTGGCATAAATTAACTACTTATGTCCCAATAAAACCTCATGTCATATTTGGTGCAAATCAGCCTCTCGGTTTGGAATATAGAAATTTTGGGCGGGGCAAAAATTCAGGCCCCTCCTATAACGATGGCAAATATAGCCACTAGAACTTCTCTTGAACAAATCTGAGTCTACACCACAAAAGGAAGCTGCACACCTAATATCAAGTCTCTGCTACTGCTGGTTCATGAGAATAAGATTTTTTTAAGCTTTAGGCTCACTTTTTGGGCGTGGCCCTACCAAGGAGCGGGTCAACTTGATTTGAACAAACTTGAATTGACATGTGATAGGGAATATGCACAGCAAATTTTGTTGAATTTGGTCCAGCAGTTCGTGAGAAGATGTCGATAATGCTCAGGTGAGCTAAAAAATTAACCAAATTTTGGGATTAAATAAATTTGTCTCCAAATTCGTCACAGACCAATCCCCAGCATGTAGTTTTTGTGAAAGGTAAGAAGAAACTATAATAGACCATTTATTTTTTACTTGCAAGGCAACAGAAATGCTTTTGAAAGACTTCCCAGATTTTTTGCAAGAACGGGGTTTAAATGTCAATTTGGGAAAACGGGAGATCATTTTTGGAACTGAAGAGACTAAGGACGTTATAAATAGCATATTGATAGTAGCAAAATCCCATATATACCAAAGAAAATATAAAGAAGAGGCCCCACGGGGCCTCAAGAGCTCATCTTCAACAGAACACAATATAAACAGAGTTCAAGAATGAGTCTACATTAAGCAATCCATCTCCATCGGATACACTGTCAATCCTCGAGTCCTCAGGAGTGACAAAAATAATCGGGCATCATGCCTTTTCTTCAGTTGAACATAATGTAAAATGTAGAGCTCCCCTATGAAGCATCTTAATACAACCTATGTGGGTTAATCTTAGTTACACACCTCTAGAGGGTACTGAATACAAAATTGTTAATTCTTTAGCAACATTGCCAATTCCGGCTCCCATAGGGAGCCCAAATATTAACCCAGGCTCTCGATTTGAACACAGTTGAATCCGACTTCCCTAGAGATGTCGTGTACCAAATATGAAAGCATTCGGATTGTTGGATCCGAAGAAGAGAAATTTTAAAGAAATTTCTTCATATTGCACTGAGTAAAAATTTGGGCTACCATAGCGAGCCCAAATATTAACCTTTGGATCCGATTTGAACAAACTTGAATCTGATCCCCCTAGAGATGTTGCATACCAAATATGAAAGCATTCTGACTAGTGGATCTGAAGAAGATTTTTGAAGAATTCCCTCATATTGTATTAAGTTGCATTTCAGGTTCCCATATGGAGCCCAATTATTAACCCAGGCACTCCAACTGAACAAAATTGAATCTGACCCCCTAGAGGTGTTGTATACCAAATATGAAAGCATTCTGACTGGTGGATCTGAAGAAGATTTTTAAAGAAATTTCCTTATATCGCACTAAGTAAAGATTTGGGCTACCATAGCAAGCCCAAATATATACCTAGGGATCTGATTTCAACAAACTTGAATCTGAAACCCCACCCCACCCCCTCCTAGAGATGTTGCATACCAAATATGAAAGCATTCTGACTGGTGGATCTAAAGAAGATTTTTAAAAATCATCCCCCATATTGAACAAAGTTAAAATTTGGCTTCTGTAGGAAGCCCAAATATTAACCTAGGGACTTGGTTTTAAACAATCTTGAATCTGACCCTCATAACAATGATGTAAACCAAACTTTAAAAGAATCTGACTGGTGGTTCTGAAGAAGGTTTTTATAGAATATTCCCCATAGTACCCTATGTTAAAAACTTGGGCTCCTGTATTGAGCCCAAATATGAACCAATGGACTTTATTTTAACAAACTTGTATCTGACCCCCTAAGAATGCTGTATACCGAATATCAAAAGATTCTGATGATTGGTTCGGGAGAAAAGATTTTAAACATATTTTGCAAATATGCTGACTCAGCATTTTTTCGATGCCAATTACAGAACACTCTAACATAACCGATGACATTTTTTTTACCATTCAATTCTACTGGTCCTAGGATACTTCATACCAAATAACTGCTCTCTGTTCCGTATGGTTTGAGAAATATGGGCGTTTGAAAAGATTTCTATTTTTAGCTCCTAGGGTTCCCATGGGGATGCGGGAATTTTGTTTTTTAATGAGTCAAGTACTTATGACCCAATAATACCATATACCAAATTTGGTTCAAACCGGAACATCGGTTCAGAAAATAGAAATTTTGGGCGGGGCTAAAAATCTTACCCCTCCCATTACAAAGCCAAATATTGCTTCACGAACTTCGTTTGAACAAACGTGATTCTACACCTCAAGAGGAAGCCCCATAGCAAATATCAAGTCATTGTACCCACTGGTTCATGAGAAGATTTAAAAAATATTTTGGAGCATTTTTCCCCACTCCCTCCCTATGGGGCTGGGCATGTTGAGTTGAACAAAAATGCAATGCCCCTTCGGGACCATCACTCACACAAACTTTCACTTGAATTGGCCGATGGACGGAGAGCGATGAGATTAGCTCAGCTTGACTTTGTCAAGATGAGCTAAAAAGAGCTTCCCAAATTAAGCACATTCACAACGAGTATTACAAAATTCTATCATGTTGAGAAGCATGTCTACCTAAAACACAAGCTTGAACGCGAATTCATAAGCTGATGGTGCATTGGGGAGCTTGTGAAGTTCGTGTAAGTTGAGTGTAAAAATCAAAACAGACATAGATTATTACTTGCCCTGTTATTCAATCAGGAGTGCGATTGAAGACACCGCGCAAAATTATCCGAGATGTGAGAAAAACCGCCAAGGCCCCGTGAATATATGCTCAATCGGCGCTGCCGCTCTCGTAGGGCTTCGTGAATTTCAAACACACTTCAGCAATTCTGAAGATGCTTGTTGCATCTGGAAGAGCTCCATGTCCTGACAGACTGGACGCGTGAAGTGACAATTTAATGAAGTGTAAGCAATATATAACGAAGATTAAATACTGATGGTTTTATTGTAGACTATTTTCAATTTATAAATGTTTCTCCCCAAAAACTTTGTTAAATCCCCTCGTAGTGAACAGAAAGATCTAAATGTTACGCACACAAATTAGTTTCACCTCCGTCGAGCAAGTATGATAATATTCACCCCGTCATGCACCTCAGCTAATTCGTTGTTTTCCTTGCACAAAATGGCGTGTCGATCAGTGTCGATAGCGAAATGATCTATTTTCTATTGAAAATAGTCTACAATAAAACAAACAATACTTAATCTTCATTATGTATATTGATGATTGCGTACGCTTCATTAAATTGTCACTTTTCACACATTCAGAGGTACATTTAGTACTTTAAAACATAGTTTTTATACACTTACCGTCCTTTTTACCGGCAAAAAGTATGTCCCATAAAGCTGTTATTGTACTATCTGTTGCCGGAAGTAGCATAAAGACATCTGGGGGACAAAATCGGATCTCACTACAAAGTGTAGACCGAGTCCGAGTCAGGAGAAAGTGTATACAAGAATTTAAAAGTTCGATAAAAATGGAATGCTGCCGTCCTTGTGGACCAAATTTTCAATATAAACTTTATGTCACTCACTTTTGTGGGAGATTAAAACAAATAAAATAATTGTGGTTTTTTGGGAAGTTTATTTAGAAAAATCGTTTAAAAACTCACTAAAAAGTGTACACAAAAAGCCGATGTCAGCCGTGAACTCAATTAACACCACAAAAATCTATTGAAAGCCGATTTCAATCGGATTACTTGACAATCACTTGCAAAAATTATGTGGATGTACAAAATATGTATCAGTCTCGTTTTGGTTTCAAAGTCGATCACGATTTGTCTTGGCATACACGTACAGTCCTTTAAAAACCCATTCACACGTAGACAGCTAATTATAACCCAAGTCAATCTATAAATATAGACTTTCACACTTGACTGGTTGCTAATGATTGACAGTGACTGCTGGGACAACATTCACCATGTCAACAAAGAAGCCAGCTGATTAGCGTTTAATTAAATAATGTTGTCTACAGAATATACAAAATGGTTCGGCATCTTCAGGACTTTGACGTAAATATCGTAGCGGTTGGGAGCCTTATTGACGACACCTGGTAGTATTTTCATATTTTTGTGAACATTCAATAGAGCCTCCTGTTTGGGGAAAATAACTTACTGTACGTTCAGGCCTAATTGTTTACACCAAATACGGACCCCCAACTTGGAGAGGGAAACTTGTGCAGGAAAAGAAGCAAAGAAGCAGAATATTGAATAAAGGGTAACAAGCACTGTTGTGGAGCACTCTCAAAACTGCTGAAATTTTCCGGACCCCCCCCCCCCCCCCTCTGTATCATCGATATGTACCAACAGTTAGGCCTACACACCGCCAATGTTCTTCCCCACTACCCAGTATTCTTATCCTCCCGGTCCGATAATCTGTCACAGTTTAATGGAAGAAAATAACACGTTTTTCCAACACAGGTAAAAAATTATCCTCTATCACAACACCACTTTCATTTTCCATAGCGTACCTGAGCGACTGATAAGTCATTTTTCCAACAATTTTAAGATATTAACAACACCAAGGCAGAAAGTAGAAGTAACATGTTTCATATTTTTTTACTGCCACACAGTGCTAGCATACTAAACCACACACATCTGCTATCTCAGACCCCATCCAAGACAAATACAGGACTCCCAAATTAAACCAGCCTGTAGGCCTACTGTTACTCAAATGGGAGTTTCCAGGTGTGGGTTAAAAATTCATTTATGCATTGGCAGCGAATTTCCACTCCACGGGCGAAATTTTTACTAATACCTCAATCAGCATGTCAGGTGACAAGGAAATTCAAATAAACAACATATGTAGGCTCCTGTGATTTTCGGCAGTGCAAAAGCTAAAAACTCGAACGAAATGTTGACGCAAGGCGGTTTTTTGTGATGAATAAACATTTGAAGAAATATGCGAAAGGATATTCAATGATTTTCATCTAATGAAAATATGTTTTGTGGGGATAACGCACGTTGAAAATATTCATCGAACAGAAAATAATGAATAGTTGTAGCTTTATTTGTTTATTTGTATGCTAAAAACGAAAATATTAATTCTTGTCCGAACATGTGCTCTGTACAAAGCACGAGGCACCTTCTGCCCATCCCAAGTTCGGACCTGTAGTTGAAACCAAGGTCCGTTTAAAAATTTACCATTCCAAGAGAAACCTTAGGGGAGTACACACACACCATGATTTAAATAAATGCACAACCTTGTCGGGAACCTTTGTTAGCAAAGAGTGCTGGTCTACTAATGCAGACATTTATCAACTGCACCAAACAGATTGCGGGGCGGGGGCACACTGGAACTTACTGCACAGGCTCACTGGCGAGAGATGGGATTCTCTTTTTCTCCGAAAACGTAGTCTCAGTCGGAAGTCTCCCATTTGAATTTGATAAACTTGGGCTGTTCAAGAGTTTATTTTACCCTTTGCAGCTTTGCTTGACATCATCTTCTAAACCTGCATGGGGCTTAGCTTACGGGATTGTTTGAATAAGCCCGCCATATTTTTTGTTTTATTTGGTTCCTTTTTCTGTTCCTTGTGGGGCGGTACACAAAAATTCATAGGCCCTGCGGAATTTCCAGATTTTCTTTCTTCTTTTCGGGGAGGGGACAACCTCGCTCTTACGCCCATAAATGAAAGCCTTCTCTTTGACAGCTGATTCGATTCACATAAGCTCTCAGAGTTTATTTTACCCTTTGCGTGACATGAAACCTGCACAAGGCTTACGGGAATGTTGAAATAGGCGTTTCGGGGCCGCATAATTTCAACTTTTTATTTGGTTCTTTCCTTTTCTTGGGGCGTGGGGAGGGGTTACACAAAATTGTGCTATATCTGTGGGAGGGGGTGCCAGGTCTATATGTGCCACAGGCGCATCCGATGGCCCGTAGGCCTGAGGTGGGTATGACCCACCCATTGATGGGCCCTTAATTGTTTCACACACACATATATATATATATAATATATAATATATATATATATATACACTTCATCAAATATTTTATATAACTTCGTCAAATTGCCGTCATGCTCGGATATATATATATAGCGAAACTGGACCAGCCCCATAGACCAATCGACTACCGACAAGCCCCAAAAAGGCATGCTAGCAGGTCGCGCATCCATGGAACTGGCACAGTCCACACGAAATTACTTGGTATCCCCCAGAATTAGTTGTTTACAATGAATTATACCATGTAATGCAGATGAAATCAGTGAGAATCAATCTCTTTTTCAAATTTCCCGCTTAAGGTACAGAATACAGAATTCAGCACTTCTGTTATGCATTTTTTAGGATGAAAGACTCTGACGCCGATGGGGATCGAACCACTGCCTTGATGAGAGTACATTTCTGCGGCACCAATCGCCTAGCGAAACTGGACCAGCCCCATAGACCACTCGACTACCGACAAGCCCCAAAAAAGGCATGCTAGCAGGTCGAGCGTCCATGGAACTGGCACAGTCCACACGAAATTACTCGGTATCCCCCAGAATTAGTTGTTTACAATGAATTATACCATGTAATGCAGATGAAATCAGTGAGAATCAATCTCTTTTTCAAATTTCCCGCTTAAGGTACAGAATACAGAATTCGGCACTTCTGTTATGCATTTTTTAGGATGAAAGACTCTGACGCCAATGGGGATCGAACCACTGCCTTGATGAGAGTACATTTCTGCGGCACCAATCGCCTAGCGAAACTGGACCAGCCCCATAGACCACTCGACTACCGACAAGCCCCAAAAAAGGCATGCTAGCAGGTCGAGCGTCCATGGAACTGGCACAGTCCTCACGAAATTACTCGGTATCCCCCAGAACTAGTTGTTTACAATGAATTATACCATGTAATGCAGATGAAATCAGTGAGAATCAATCTCTTTTTCAAATTTCCCGCTTAAGGTACAGAATACAGAATTCGGCACTTCTGTTATGCATTTTTTAGGATGAAAGATCGAACCACTGCCTTGATGAGAGTACATTTCTGCGGCACCAATCGCCTAGCTAAACTGGACCAGCCCCATAAAACTTGGGAAAGCAACAGAAAAAGACGCGATAAAAAGCTGCGAAATCTTCCCAGACGGTTACAACATAAACAGAAATGACAGAAACGCAAATGGCGGCGGAGTCTTCATCATGGTAAAGAAAGAAATAACATCAACAGAAAACCCAGAATACGTAACATCTTGTGAATTGACTGGGTGAAGATAAAACTTCAAAACAACAAAGACCTGGCCATTGGGTCTTTCTATATGCCACACCGCAATCCAAAAACCATCGAAGAACTTGGAAAATCATTATCAATAGTCCAACAAAAAAACAGCAACATAATTCTAGCAGGAGACTTCAATTGTCCTGACATTAACTGGAACAATTCACAACTCAAGCCACAAGCTCCAGACACAGAAACCCAAAATGCACTGATAGACCTCACAGTAGAACACCACCTCACTCAAATCCATGAAGAAGAACCCACAAGAGAAAATAACTTATTAGATCTAGTCATGACATCAAACCCCTCACTCGTAAAAAACTTGATCAACATCCCAGGATTTCAGATCATGCCATGGTGGTAACTGACATCGACACAAAACCGCACTACCAAAAGACACAGCCGAGAAAGTGTTACAGTTACAGCAGAGCAAATTGGGAAGCAATCAGATCAGAAGCCGAACATCTTTCAGAAACAATCAAAGAAAAACGAGAAGAAGGCAAAAACACACAAAGACTATGGGACATATTTAAATTTGGAATCCACGAAAACATGGAGAACATCCCATCCAAACAAATAAAATCCAACAACAAACTACCTTGGATGACATACCAACTAAAAAAAATGTTGAAGAGGAAACAACGCCAATACAACAAGGCAAAGAAATCCGGAAAATGGCAAAATTACAAACATACCCCAAAAGAGTGCAAAAAAACTCTTCAAACAAACAGAATGGAACTACATAAACAGAACAATACAAGAAGGCCTGGAAAACAGAAACTCTAAACCATTCTGGAAATATATCAAATCCAAAAAACAAGACAGCATCGGAGTCGCACCACTCAAGGATGGAAATCAACTTGTAAGTACAAGCAAAGAAAAAGCAGAGATACTTGTACAGCAATTCAAATCGGTATTTACCACAGACACCAACCCAATTAAGTCAAAAACTCAAACGGTCCCTATCAACAACATATTAGACATCAAAATAGAAGAAAAGGGCATCAAAAATCTACTAAAAAACTTAAACATCAACAAAGCCTCAGGACCGGACAACATCCCAAATCGCTTCTTAAAAGAATGTGCCGAAGAACTAGCACCAGGGCTAGCAACCATATTCCAGCTGTCACTCGACACCGGAGACCTACCAACAGATTGGCTGAAAGCAAATACATCGTGTATATACAAAAAGGGTGACAAGCACAAAGCCGAAAACTATCGCCCAGTCTCCCTGACATTGGTCTGCTGCAAACTTCTAGAACACATCATCTGTAGAAACCTTATGGCGCACCTAGAAAAATACAAAATTTTAACATCTCTAAACCATGGATTCAGATCTGGCTATTCATGCGAAACTCAACTGATCCTAACAATTGATGACCTCCTTAAATCATTTGATGCTGGGAAACAAGTAGATATGGCCATCCTCGACATTTCAAAGGCTTTTGATACAGTCCCACACAACAAGCTCTTATACAAATTAGACCAAAATGGAATCAAAGGGACAACGCACACCTGGCTAACAAATTTTCACAGAAGTGACAGTAGATTCAGGAGTACCACAAGGCACCGTTCTTGGCCCCATCCTATTCCTGTGTCATATCAACGACCTACCAGAAGTAACAAGATCTCAAGTAAGATTATTTGCCGATGACTGCTAGCTCTACAGAGAGATAAAAAATCATAAAGACCATGGCATCCTCCAGAAAGATTTGGAAAACTTGGGCAAAAGACTGGGGAATGAAATTCAATGCAAAGAAATGCTATATCCTAAGCATAAAAAAGAAAACATCCAAATTCTATACACTCGATGGCCACATACTTGAAGAAGTCCAATCTAATCCATACCTAGGACTACAAATATCTGAAGATTTTCAGTGGCAAGCTCACATTAAAAATACCACAAAAAAGCGAGCTCAACACTTGGCTTCCTGAAGAGAAATTTAAAGCACTGCCCCATAGACTGCCGCAAACTAGCCTACATCTCACTAGTAAGATCCACTCTGGAATACGGCTCAATCATCTGGGACCCATACCAAAAACAAGACATAAATAAAATAGAGAAAATACAGAGACAAGCAGTGCGCTACATCCCCCAAAATTACAAAAGCAGAGAAGAAGGCTACATAAAATCATCAATAGAAGCCCTGAAATTAACATCATTGGAAGAAAGAAGACGACAAAATCGGCTGATCTTCTTCTACAAAGTGGGTTGAGGGGGTCAGTACCAGCACTGCCTCCTGATAAATTACTAAAATCAACAACAAACAAAAGACGAATAATACCAACAACATTTAAAGACTGTGAAACAAGGAACGCCATAACAAACCAGGCCAGAGTAAACCAAAAAACTTTCCAAGTCCATATTGAAAAACGATCATTTATAGAAATTCCTTCTTTCCCAAGACAACCACAGTCTGGAACCAGCTGGAAGATAGTGTTGTCTCAGAACCAACATTGGAGCTGTTTAAGAAAGCCATCCAAAAGACACCATAAGTGCTCTCCTCATCCCGTAGCATTAAAGCCTCAATAGGTTACTGCTACGTAAGAATACAGACACAGATAGACCACTCGACTACCGACAAAACCCCAAAAAGGCATGCTAGCAGGTCGAGCGTCCATGGAACTGGCACAGTCCACACGAAATTACTCGGTATCCCCCAGAATTAGTTGTTTACAATGAATTATACCATGTAATGCAGATGAAATCAGTGAGAATCAATCTATTTTTTTAAATTTCCTGCTTAAGGTACAGAATACAGAATTCGGCACTTTCTGTTATGCATTTTTTAGGATGAAAGACTCGGACACCGATGGGGATCGAACCACTGCCTTGATGAGAGTACATTTCTATGGCGCTGGTCCAGTTTCGCTAGGCGATTGGTGCCGCAGAAATGTACTCTCATCAAGGCAGTGGTTTGATCCCCATTGGTGTCAAGAGTCTTTCATCCTAAAAAATGCATTATAAAATTGATCGAAATACGCGTACGTCTTACAGATCGAATTATTATTTGGCACATTGTTCCCTGTATTTAATTGTAAATTATGGACAAACAATACCGTATCATATTTTCCTTAGACGATAACAAGTGAAGATATATTCTGCGTTATTACGTGCAAAATTTGTTCTCAGCCTTAGAATTAGGGGCATTCAATCATTTATCTCAACCTCGCCCTGGTAACAGAGGCAGAAGCTAGTTCGCATACAGATATTCACACATTCAACCATTTCTTGACCCGAATTGTTCAAACGCGTTGTTCTCCATATTCAAGTGTATTGCTTGTAAATCAGCGAATCATATCTCCCTTGGGTGTTAAAGATATGTTCCCCAGTTCATGTTGTTCCCGTATCCAAGTCTATTACGCGCAAAATAACCGTATCATATCTTCCTTGGGTGGCAACAAGTAATGATATGTTCCGCGCTTCACTTTGCTTTTTGTATTCAAGAGCAAATTATGCCAAAAACACTGTAGAATATCTTCCTTGGGTGGCAACAAGTAAAGATATGTTCCGCGTTATTACGCAAAAAGCAAATATGAATTAAACACTCTTTCTAAAACCTCGCCCTGGTAACAGAGGCAGAGGCAAGTAGGTTCGTATACCGTATTCACACATCCAACCACTCCTGGGCCCGAATCATTCAATCATTTAAAAGCGCGCTTCTATATCTCCGTCCCAATACCCAGCCCACGTCAATCAGACATCAATACCGCTGATGAAAAAAAGAATCTTTATAGAATCTTTTCACCTTCCTTGCGTAGTAATAAAGCTCCCCCCCCCCCCCAGGGTGTATAAATATCTATCCCCACCCACTATTGCAGCATATATATGCCCTCCACCACTGATCTAAGTGCAGCCCCTGCTATATATCTACACTGACAATCGTAGGCTAGGGTTCAATGCACACCCCTCCCCCCCCCCCCCACACACACACACATGATGTACGCACTGACATATACACAATGATAATAATCTCACAATATATACACGCTATGTTCAACACCAATGTGCTTTTAGGTGTAATTGCTCTATACACTAATTTATATCCCCCCCACCCCCATTTTGCAAGTTTATAAATGAGAATATTTGGAATTGTTCTTGTCTATTAAGCCCATTGGGTTCCAGTGTTTGAAGTTTGTTAATCCAAAATGCTTCACGACCCCTCCTGTAAGCTCTATTTTGTGATTAATTTGTTCAATCCCAATAATCTTAAAATTGTTTATACTATGGTTTTTGGTCAGAAAATGATGTGGTATCGGTTCATTCATAACCTCAAGTTTTATTCTACTCAGATGTTTTGCATTCTCTCATACACTTTTGTCCCCGTCTCTCCCACGTTCACTACTTCATTGCACTTGTCGCAGAGAATCCCATATATCACATTCCTGGACATGCAGGTGATTTTTTTGCCCATGTAGTACACCGCTCCGTTCTTGTCTGTGAATTGTTTTGTTTGGAGCATAAACCCACAAATTGCACAATTTCTCTCGCATCTATCAGATCCCGTCCCTTGATGGTTGAACATTTTATTATGCTTGCTATGGACTATAATATCTCCCAAATTTTTCAGTCTTTTGTACGAAATCAGGGGAGGTTTTTCGAATGCCAACATCATGCGTTTTGAGCGGTGTAAAATGGGCACCCGCGTTATTTCCCGGTGTCGGGGAGGCGCCGCGAGTAGGTGACCACAAACGGGACTCTTTCGCCAGTTGATTTGTTGGATCGTTTTCAAGTAACTGTTTACGCTCGATTTGTCGACCTTTTTTAGTTGTTCGCTTACAAACTTCTCGTCGTAACCTCTGGCATGCAGGCGTTGTTTTACATCATTTTTGTGGCATTCATATTCAGCATTATCTAACAAATTCTTTTTACTCTTGAAGCTATTCCATATGGTATCGCTCTTTTAGTGTTGATTGGGCGATCTGACTTTGTGTGCAGGTATTGATGCGTGTCCCTGGGTTTTGTATACAAACCGGTTTTAAGAAATCCGTCTTCAATTTTGACTATCGCGTCTCAGAATTCTATCCTATTTCAGACCACCTTAAATCAACCTGTATTCTTGGGTGTATCGTATTTGCCAAAGAATGATATTGTTTCAGAGACTCCAACCCATGCGTCCACCCTCCCCAGATATCAATCAAAAAAGCGCGCTTCCATATCTCCGCCCCAATACCCAGCCCACGTCAATCAGACATCAATACCGCTGATGAAAAAAAGAATCTTTATAGAATCTTTTCACTTGTTCAAGGGGGTGTAACTTCGATGCTTTTGACAGTTTCTCTTCCCATTCACCCATATATGTGCACGCATAATTCATCCCTAATCGCGAACCAATTGCAACGCCGTCCGTTTGTATGGGCATGACAAGGCATGACGGCAAATTGACAAAGTTATATAAAAGGTACAGAATTCGGCAGTTCTGTTTTTTTTTCTTTGTTCTGTTTTTTTTTTGGGTTTGTCGGTAGTCGAGTGGTCTATGGCGCTGGTCCAGTTTTGCTAGGCGATTGGTGCTGTAGAAATGTACTCTCATCAAGGCAGTGGTTCGATCCCCATCGGCGTCACAGTCCTTTCATCCTATATATATATTATGATGTGGTATAATGTGTATATGGGGGGGGGGGGGGGGGTGGGGGGGGGGGGGGTATGGAATCCTAGCCTACGATTGTCAGTGTAGACATTATAGGATGGGCTGCACTTAGATCAGTGGGGGGGGGGGGGGGGGGGCATATATATGCTGCAATAGTGAGTGAGACAAAACATTTACACACCCTGGAAAGATCGGACGGGGTGGGGGGGGGAGGGGGTATTACTACGCAAGGACGGTATAAAAAGATTCTATTTTTCATCAGCGGTATTGATGTCTGATTGACGCGGGTTGGGTACTGGGGCGGAGATATGGAGGCGCGCTTTTAAATGATTGAATGATTCGGGCCAAGGAGTGGTTGGATGTGTGAATACAGTATACGAACTTACATGCCTCTGCCTCTGTTACCAGGGCGAGGTTTTAAAAATTGTGTCTAATTCATATTTGCTTTTTGCGTAATAACGCGGAACATATCTTTACTTGTTGCCACCCAAGGAAGATATTATACGGTATTTTTTGCATAATTTACACTTGAATACAAAAAGCAAAGTGAAGCGCGGAACATATCTTTACTTGTTGCCACCCAAGGAAGATATGATACGGTTATTTTGCGCGTAATAGACTCGGATACGGGTAACAACATGAAATGGGGAACCAAACTTACAACAGCAAATATGCTCATTAGTCCAATTGTGAATACGTACATGAAAAGTGTTTGAAATTAAGCCTTTTCAAATGATAGAAAAATGCAACCAAAGTTGGCCAATTTTTGGCATTTTCAAACGGTACTCTTATTCTCGCCCTCATTGTGCTTGAGGGTTAAATCTGAGATTAAAAAGTAAACAGTAACTTTCGTCCCCAATCATTGTTGCATCTAGCCATAACAAAATAATTGTTACAACAACCTTATAATAAAAGAAATTTGCCCTCGAAGTTGGGCAGTTTTGAAGAAAAAAAGCTATATTAACAGGGGGGGGGGGGGGGGAGGGGCACCAAAAATTTGCAAGACGTGACGTGCAGGTGGGTGGGTCTCTTGAGTGCGCCAATAATGTGTATTTCCAACTTGTGCAATTTTTTGAATTTTTTAAAAATATATCAATATATCAGCTAATATATAGCATCATTTGTGTTTCAAACCTTAAAGATGATGTTGTACATCACACTCTTAACATAAATACAACATCAGGAGGCTTTATATGTGAGAATATTGGGCTTAATCTGGGAAAATGTCACACGTTAGTAGGGGGTGGGTGTCTTGTTCGAAATGTAGAAAATGTGCAAACAATATTTTGGGAAAATTCTCTCTGGTGCACTAAATTCAACCCAAGTTATTTATTTATTAATAGAATTTGTATGAATAGAAGAGGAAAGTAGCAAACACCTGAGAATACTTGTGACCGGCTCAAATGTTCATGCCAGCTGTATTAAACATAGGCAATTCTTTGTAATAATTTTATATTTTCATATGTTTGCATGTTTCACTAACATTTCCATAAATAACAGTAACACCTCAAATGCAGCAATTTAGTATGTGCATGTGACAAAATGGTCTAATTCGAAACGCCACCTAGCGATAATTAAAGTAATGTAATTATAATAGGCAATTTCGCGGGACAATATTTGTTATTGTTTTGAAGTCAGCCATCAGATAAAAAATCGGCGTAGTTCTCTTCAAGCTGAAAGATCGAATTTTATATTCAAGCAGTTGATAAATCAGGTATCTGCAATGTGATACATGTAAAGCATGATCATGGACAAAGAGGAAAACCTCTGTGTAACTTATAGGGGTGTTTTTTGTGATTTGTAAAAAATAAAGTTACTATTGATGGATTGCATATGAGGTGTCGTTGGTACTAAACCCGAAATCGACCCTGTTACAATTGGCGCCCAACGAGCTCATCTTGGATATAAAGTAAGGATGCTGGACAATTGTTGAGGACAAATTATTCATAATAGGAGAGGTAATATAGACTTTAACTTGTGCTCCCACCAACCCAACTGGACTATTCATCATGGCTGAAATGAATGAAAGACAGTTTTCTACAAACTTTCCGTGAACTATCTTTTATTTAGCTTTTTTTTTCTATTTTATTTAATTTATTCATTCTTCATGTTTATTTTGGACTATATTGATTATGTTTAATTGCATGTCTCTTTCTATTATTTTTGTTTAGTTTCATCTCAACTGTGTTTCTGTTTATGTGAGACAATGAGCGATTCTTAGAAAATTGGTATTTCATTAGTGTGGGTGGAATTCCTTGAGCATTTTAGGCAACTTGTACGGATGACAGACTATTTAATAGCATTTTTTTTCATTTTAGAACCATCAATGTAGAGGGTTCTTATAAAATCAGTTACTAAAATAAATTTTGAGTGAATTTCTTACTACGTAATATAGCATTTCTTCTTTACAACTTTCTATCATTTAGTTTTTCCCATAACCCATTTTTTTTTTTGTTTTCTTCTTTTGATTTAATTATTATTTTCTAGCAAATATATTTTTTAAGAATAAGATAATCATTGATCGTGATTAGGTATAGATGTGCAGCAGTGTGAGTGTTTATTGCGCCTGCGTAATATTTCATTTTGTAAGCATAGCTGATACTAAATATCACTAACCATTCTAATGACTGAAAGAAAGCTATTGAAATTCTTTGATCGTCCAATACAAAAACAAACAAAAGTGATGAATCTATAGTTTTAATTTCAACTAGCAAAGGTAAACATTTGCAGAGGCAATTAGATTCTCTAAATTATACTGTTCCAATTATTTGGTGGTGTAAGAGTGGGTCTACAACAAGGGAACAATTAGGTTTTACCAAGGAACACATCGCAGACCTTGTATCAACATCGGCTCATGTTAAACTTTTTGTTTGGCTTGGTACTTGCGATGTAACTGTTAAAAAAGGTAAATTTATTTATTTGAGACATGATACAGTTGAAAAAACCATAAACAATATTATTTTTTCATTTCTAAACAATATTATTTTTTCATTTCAAGAATTTGTAGATATTTGCAGTAATTATCAAACCTGTACCTTGAATTTTTTGGAACTTCCACCTATCAGCATAGTAGAATGGAATAAATCACGTGGTCATTCTAATCCTGAACAATTTATTGAATCTGACTCTCAAGTTCAAACTATTCTTGATAACCTGAACCAATGGATTGTAGAATTCAACAAATGTAGTACTTGTCAATTTTATTCACCTAGATTTAAGTTAGACATTGAAAACAATAGAAAACAAGCAAGTAAAAAGTCAAAATATAGCTTGAATTTTAATTTCTATCTAGATGGGGGTTCATCCAAAACCATTGTTAGCAAGGGTTTATTTGAAGCGCATTTTTCAGTGCATCACAAAATGCTAAATTGAATTTAGGGTGTGTAGATTGTCTCATATTTTGTTTAAGATTTGAAATTTTGATATTTATCCAAAACTTAGAATGGCAGAGTCAATGACAGACGACGAAATAAAAGCTCTAGTAAATGCTTTTGAGGAAATGGGTGTAAAACCTAAAGCAGGTTCGCCAAAAGAATTGAAGGAATGGATGAGATCTTTCTCATCTAAGTCTGAGCAGGATAAGTCTGTTTTTATACACCAACCCCCTCGTTTGCCAACTTTTAGCGGTGATTCTAAAGGCGATATGATCACTGGCAATATGAGGTAAAATGTCTCCTTAGAGAAAATTATTCAAATGAGGTAGTAACACAGGCTATAAGGAGATCATTAAAAGGGGAAGCAGGAAGAATTGTGATGAGGCTTGGGCCTTCTGCTTCACCGTATAATATTTTAACAAAATTAGACAGTGTGTATGGGACTGTAGAACTCAGAGAAACTATTTTGGCTCAGTTCTACAGTGCCAAACAGACAGCAGATGAAAGTGTCTCAAGTTGGGGCTGTCGTTTAGAAGACATTTTCAATAAAGCAGTCCAGTTGGGCAAAGTTGAAATTGGTGATACCAATACCATGTTAAAAACTATCTTCTGGTCTGGCCTTCGTCAAGATCTAAAAGATGTTAGTGGACATAAATTTGATACAATGATTTTGACCAACTTCCTGTTGCTATAAGAAGACTAGAACAAGAACATAAAAGTTCAGAATCTGAGTTGAAGTCGAGGAAACAAAGCACAGCAAAACAGGTGCAAGTAGTAAGCCCAGATGATATAACAGAATTGAAATCAATGGTTAAAAAACTTACTTCAGAAGTAGCTGCCTTAAAAAAAGATAATCAGAAAAAAGCAGATTCAAATTTTTATCAGCAAAATAGAAAATTTGATAATTTAGTAAGAAAACCAAAATTTGATAATACCAAAGAACCACATTGGAATTCTTATGAAAAACGTAATGAGTCAAGTTTTGAGGCAGATACTTCTGAGCCCAAAAGGGATGTTGTCTGTTATAAATGCGGACAAGTTGGTCATATCGCAATTGGATGCAAAGTGTGTTTTGACCACTATAAAAGAGGTTTAAACGTTAAAAAACCTATGGGCAGGGGCCGCCTTTTAGCTTATTCAATAAGGCCCTCACAAATTTTGATGCTGAGTGTCGACAGCCAGTTGGGCTGGTAGGATCTTCTAATGAAGCAACAGCTGAAATAGCAGGCATAAAAACTAAATGTTTGCTGGACACTGGGTCCACAGTTTCAACTGTAAGTGAATCTTTTTACAACCGACACTTGTCTAATAAAATTGAAATGCATTCTTTTGATCATTTTACTATTGATATCGAGTGTGCAGATGGAAATGCATTACCCTATCTGGGATACATTGAGACAGACATCAAAGTGAGTCAGCTGCCTGGTTATCCTAAGCAAACATGCATTTTGCTTGTTGTACCAGACAGTAAATATAATTCATCTGTTCCACTCCTTTTAGGAACAAATGTTCTGGACATCTTTCTTAGTGACTGTCGAAACCAATTTGGCACACAATTTTTACAAAAGGCCAATCTTACAATGCCTTGGTACATGACATTTAGATGTATAATATTGAGAGAAAAACAATTAGTAAGAAATAATTTTAGACTTGGATTAGTAAAATCTGCCGAGTCCAAAAGTGTAATGGTACTGCCAAATAGCCAGGTAAGCATACATGCTTTTATTGACAAGCAGTTACCATATAAACCTATATGTGCTATTTAAGCAGTTACCATATAACCCTATATGTGCTATTTTGCAGCAGATAACTGATGACACTATTTTGAAATCTGTAAATGATTTAGACATTACACCATGTATGATAAAATATGAATATGGCAATAATGGTAAAGTTGATGTGCATTTGTCAAATGTTTCTAGAAATACGGGAATTATTTCACCTAAAGCAGTTTTATGTGAAATACAGCTCATCAGTGTAGAAGCCAATGATTTTCCTCAAAATGAAGAAAAACCAATAAGTATTGACAAAATGGAAATTAATTCAAATTCTTTGACAAAAGACGAGTTACAAAAAGGTTTATGTTTAATCAAACATTATGATGAGATTTTCTTTAAACATGATCAAGATATTGGCTTTTCACCAGCTGTTAAACACAGAATTGATCTGTTAGATGAAAAACCTTTTAAACAGCGTCACTGGAGAATACTGCCATCGATGTATGATGAAGTCAGAGATCATCTACATCAGTTACTTGCTGCAGGGATTATACGACGTTCACATAGCCTGTGGGCTTCAAATGTTGTGCTTGTGCGGAAGAAAAATGGTGAACTTCGTATGTGCATTGACTTTCGTGACTTGAATAAACAAACAAAGAAAGATTCATATGCCTTACCAAGAGTAGAAGAAATTTTAAATTGTCTTGGAGGCTCTAAATATTTTACAGTTTTAGATATGAAATCTGGTTACCACCAGATTGAGATATTAGAGCAACATAAAGAACAGACTGCATTCACAGTGGGTCCATTAGAATTCTTTGAATATAATCGCATGCCATTTGGATTATCCAATTCGTCTGCGACATATCAAAGGCTAATGGAAGATTGTTTAGATGGTTTGAATCTAGATATTTGTTTAATATATTTAGATGATCTGATTGTGTTTTCAAAAACTTATGAAGAGCACTTAGATCGACTAAATCAAGTATTTGAGAGACTGAGGGAATGTGGTTTAAAGCTCGCGCCCTCAAAATGTAAATTCTTCCAAGAGAAAGTAGTATATGTGAGCCATGTAGTTTAAGAGAACAGTATTGAAGCTGATCCTGATAAAATAGAAAAAATAAAAAAATTGGCCAACACCCATAAATTCGGACCAAATTCGACAATTTTTAGGCTTTGCAGGGTACTACCGCAAATTTGCCGAGGGTTTTTCAAAAATAGCAAAACCGTTGACAGATTTACTGCCACCAACTACAAAACCAAAGAAACGGAATGTAAAGAATTCTGCAAAAAAGAATTGGACATGGGGTACCCGAGAGGAAGAATCATTTAATAAATTGAAGAGACTTCTTTCTTCACCCCCAATTTTGGGGTATGCAGATTGTACTAAACCATTTGAATTGCATATTGATGCAAGTCTGCATGGTTTAGGTGCAGTTTTATACCAAGAACATAATGGACATCAACGGGTGATATTTTATTCCAGTCGTGGATTGGGCAATTCAGAAAAGAATTATCCAGCTCACAAATTGGAATTTTATGTTTGAAATGGGCTGTTACAGAAAAAATCCATGACTATCTTTATGGAAATAAATTTACAGTCTACACTGATAATAACCCATTAACATATGTTTTAACGACTGCAAAGTTAAATGCAACTGGACATCGATGGTTATCAGCATTGGCAGCATATAATTTTGATATTATATATAGGCCAGGTAAGAGTAATGCCGATGCTGATGGTATGTCCAGATTGCCAGGTCTGTATGATTCTGAAATAATGACAAAAGACTCAATATCAGCACTACGTAAAAGTTCGCAAGCAAATACTCCACTGGTGGAAACTTTATGTTTCTCAAATGAAGTCTTAGATACTTTTACAAATGCTGATGGACAAACTTTAGATGAGATGACATATAAAGACTGGAGAACATTACAGGAAAAAGATCCAATAATATCGCCTTGGATATCAGCTGTTCGCAAAGGTTCAAAACCTAAACGACATACTTTACCTATGACTCATCATTTTTTAGAATTTTTGATTCTTTAAAACTTGTTAGGGGTGTCCTTTATAAAGAAAATAACATAGATGGTGAAGTGAAAAGACAACTCGTGATCCCAAGTTCTTTTATTAATAGAGCCATAAAAGGGGTTCACAATGACATTGGGCATCCTGGGAGGGATAGAACAATATCTCTGGCGAAAGATAGGTTCTATTGGCCCGGTATGGATAATATTATTGAAAATTGGATCTCACAATGTGAAAGATGTTTGAAAAGAAAAACTCCAACTAACGTTAGATCTCCACTGGTAAGTATAACTAGTACAGAATCATTGGAGCTACTATGCACTGACTTTTTAACTTTGGAAACTTCAAAAGGTGGTTTTGAGCTTATTCTTGTGATCACTGATCATTTTACTAGATATGCACAAGCCATCCCTACAAGAAATATGACAGCTAAAACCACAGCTGATGCCTTGTTTAATAACTTGATCACACATTATGGGTTTCCAAAGCGTTTACATTAAGACCAAGGGGCAAACTTTGAAGGAAAAATTATAAGAGAATTATGTCAAATTAGTGGTATCAAAAAAACAAGAACCACACCTTATCATCCAATGGCTAATGGCATGTGCGAGAGGTTCAATAGAACACTTCTCACCATGCTTGGAACATTGGAACCTGACAAAAAGAAAGACTGGAAGAGTTATGTAGGTCCTTTAGTTCATGCCTACAACTGTACTAAGGATGAAAAAACTAAAATCGCACCTTTTAAATTGATGTTTGGTAGAGAACCTTGTCTTCCAGTGGACCTTCTGTTTGGTTTACATCGTGAAAATAATCAGTCGAAAACAACAAATTATATTGCAAAATTTAAAAATTGACTTTCAAGTGCTTTTAAAATAGCAGCAAAGGCTGCAGAAAGTTCACAAACTAAACAGAAAAGCACCTATGATTTGAAAATTAGGGGGGGGGGGGGGGGCAACATTGAATACTGGTGACAGAGTCTTAGTAAAGATTTTAGCCTTCGATGGCAAACATAAGATTGCAGATTGCTGGGAAGAAGATATTTATGTTGTTGTAGATCAACCCAATATAAATATACCGGTTTTTAAAGTAGAAAAAGAAAATGAAAAGGGAGGTATAAAAACTTTACATCGAAATCATTTATTACCCATAGGATCTGTACCACAAGATGATTTGATTGATGTGGCTGAAGTGTCACATGATTTACAGGACTTGCCTAAAACAGTACCAAAACCAAGAACAAATACCAAACGTCCAGCACCAAAACCAAGAAATCTTCCTAAAAAAGGTAACAGTTCATTTTGAAATTTTTGACAATTCCGAATCTGATGATGATATAATGGTTGTGACAACCAAAAGTAATAGGCAAGAGTCAATACCAGTTGACCGTGTTGACGTAAGAGAGCACTCATGGGGTTCTCCACAACAGACAGGTGACGACATTGAGGCTGTTGTTGGAGAACAAGGAACTGGTTCAGATGACGACGGTCACCATACTACAAGAATACTTGTAAATGGATCAGAACCTTCCAGTCAGTCAGAGACTGTATTAGTCACCGATGT
This sequence comes from Pictodentalium vernedei, assembly GCA_031216915.1. NCBI lineage: Eukaryota > Metazoa > Mollusca > Scaphopoda > Dentaliida > Dentaliidae > Pictodentalium > Pictodentalium vernedei. The sequence continues at coordinate 561,833,714 of CM062296.1, forward strand.
TCAATCAGGAATTAGAAATGTTGACAATTCACATTCAGAATTGTCAGATAATTTAGAATCATCAGACACAGGACCGAGAAGGTCTGAAAGAACTCGGAATAAGCCAGAATGGATGACCTCAGGACAATATGATATGTCACATATATCTGAAAAGCCACCATGGAAAATGAAGGCTTTAATGCTTGAGAATTTGGCAGCAAAAAAGGTGTTTTCAGATGTATCAGAAGATGTGTCTGCTGCCATTTTATCCACATTTTTAGAGTAATTCTCAGCTGCCACTCGTTTTGAGGAGAGTAGTTACTGTGACAGAGTCAGTGAGGATTGCCTCGTTACTCGAAATGTCACGCTGACTTGCTTGTCCTTATTATGATTGGGAAAGTGTGGAATTCAAAAAAAAAATTTAAAAAAAAAAAACCTATAATTAGTTGTTTTCTTTTGAATTTGTTATTTACGTAAACTAAATTTTAGTGTAGAAAATAAAATACATAATAATTTAACTAATTTTGTTGTCATTCTTATACACATGTATGTTTACTGATTTTCTGACTTAGGACAGTCAGTGAGGATTGCCTCGCTGCTTACCACCCTATATCAGTTAATCTTTTGGGAAATGTTATAAGTTTAGGAGAGTCAGTGAGGATTGCCTCGCTACTTATCACTCTAAACTAATCATTTTTTTTTTCAGTTGAACTATACTGGGAAAACTTGTCAGAAATAAACTGCCATTTCTTCACTTGTACATATACGTGTATATGTATTTTCAACTCTGCTTTAAATTGAATAACAAGGATGTCATTTTTGTAAAGGGGGGAAGGGGGATGGGGGGAGAGTGTGACCGGCTCAAATGTTGATGCCAGCTGTATTAAACATAGGTAATTCTTTGTAATAATTTTATATTTTAATATGTTTGCATGTTTCACTAACAACATTTTCATAAATAACAGTAACACCTCAAGCGCAGCAATTTAGTATGTGCATGTGTGTGGAGTGACAAAATGTTTCTAGCACAACTGTACTTAACAGCATCGATCTTCACTTTGTAGTCCAGTCTAATTCGAGGCACCACCTAGCGATAATTAAAGTAATGTAATTAGACTAGGCAATTTCGCGGGACAATATTTGTTATTGTTTTGAAGTCAGCCATCAGATAAAAAATCGGCGTAGTTCTCTTCAAGCTTAAAGATCAAATTTTATATTCAAGCAGTTGATAAATCTGGTATCTGCAATGTGATACATGTAAAGCATGATCATGGACAAAGAGGAAAACCTCTGTGAAACTCATAGGGGTGTTTTTTGTGATTTGTAAAAAATAAAGTTACTATTGATGGATTGCATATGAGGTGTCATTGGTACTAAACCCGAAATCGACCCCGTTACATACTGACAGAACATTTCAAATGAAAATTTTTCCCCGTATATGTACACCTGCTCTGGCGAAGCCTGATAATGAACAGCTTGTCATTTGTAGATTGGGGCCCACAGCAGCCCACAGAGGTTTAAACTGGTGGTACCAGTTTAAGAACATTATGAAACCCCCCTAAAGACAGCTGTGCCTACTAAGTTTATAAGTTTATTTTGGATTTTAATGGGAGAGTGGGGGGGTGGGTGTCTGTGAATGGTAGTAGAAAATTTGCACGTAGGGGTGGATGGGTGTAAAAAGGAGCTGAATAAAAAATCGGACGTCACGTCTTGCAAATTTTTAGTGCCCCCCCCCCCTCCCGAAATTAATGTTATTTTTGGCCAATGGGGGTTAATATTGAAAGATTTGAGTGGTGATTGTGGTGTATCACATTATGCCCTAAATGTGTGGAAAATTTGAGCTAAATAACTGTAAACAGTTTTGAGACTTTCGAAAAATGTTAAAATTTTGAAAGTTTTGGCAGAATATTTTGAAAATATGCATTTTCACAGACATGACGATACCGCATTTCACTAGATTTTATGACGATAGAGAAGTATGACAAATTTGGTTAAAATCGTACAGCTTGTTTTTGAGCAGTTCAACAGACAAAATTCACGGAGAAAAAAAAAAAAAAAACAAAAAAGAAAAATAGAGAAGAAAAATTTTGAAAAAGAAGAATAACAAGAGTCTTTCTCAAACTGGGTTTGGGAAAGCCTAATAATTTTTATAACACAGGGAGGGGGGAATCGGTAAAAGGCTAAATTATGGTGGTGAAGATTTTCCAGCCGACAACTATTTTAAGAAAAGATTATTATCAGCTCTTGGACCTTGGGCAATTGTAAAATGATGAAAGAAATATTTGTTTGTGACCAGTTTTATGACTTGACCGCCTTGTTATTCTTTCTTTGTTGTTACAGTAATAAACTCATAATTAATGTTAATCAGTTTTTGTGCTCTGTTACACTGTTACCCACTATCAATTAAGCTACCACCAACAGTAGGTGTTAAAACAGAGGTTAGGTGTGATAAATTGATGTTATCGCAGAAAAATAGCTTCTACAATTTGTGGGTCACCATGTATAAAAATATTTATTTATTTACTATTTACTAGGGTTTAACAACACTTTAACGGCCAAGGTCATATTGTGTCGGTGACAGTTTTACGGGTGGAGGAAGCTGGAGTACCCAGAGAGAACCACCCAGCAGCTGCTAGATCCCCAACATCGTAACATCGCACTGCAGCACAGGCAGGGTTAGATTGATTGAAGACATACACACCATCGACGTGCAGTACGCCTTAGTACATGGCGTCGTTGTGCCCCCACATGGACAACTGGGGTTAAGTGCCTTGCCCAAGGTCACAACGCAGGAGTCTGAATCGATTGCGCAGACGGTCACCCATCCAAGGACTTATCGGGCTCGACGTTGCTCAACTTTGGTGATCTGATGAGAACCAGTTACTGCAATGCCATCGCGTCCCCGTATAAAATAAACAAGAGCTGGACTTTCATCCGGTGCATACCCGATGTGGTGTACTGCCTAGTGTGGGCATGCCTATGACCAACAAATATCATTTATGAATATTCTTGTACGGACTGACAGACGGATGCACAGATGGACAGACGCAATCCAGTATACCCCCCCCTTCCATTTTCTTCTAAAGTTTTCAACAATTTCCAACAATTTCTAAGTCAAAAGATATGTTAAATTGTTTGGTGTTTGGAAGTTTTATGCAATGAGGCAGAAGCCTTTGTCATAAGCAAACTGCATGCCATATTTCACTGAAATCTGATAACCCCAATCCAGTATGCCCACCCCCCTCCCATTTTCTTCGAAAGTTTTCAACAATTTCCAACAATTTCTAAGTCAAAAGGTATGGTAAATTGTTTGGTGTTTGGAAGTTTTATGCAATGAGGTAAAAGCCTTTGTCAAAGGTAAACTGCATGCCATATTTCACCAAAATACGATAACCGATACCCGAGATACAGGCTGAACAGACAAATAATGTCTATTTCTTACAATTCCTAAGTCAAACAAGAGGCCCCAAGGGGCCTTAATCACTCACTGGGCAAAGTGATTCAAACAAAGTGGTTCAAAGAAGTATTTGGGGTCACATTCAGTTAGACATGGTTCATCAACACTACAAAGGAATGAAGTCATGAGAGACAAATTTTATGGAACTAGGGACATGGCTTGAACAAACTTGAATCTTACCCCCCTAAGTACGCTGAATACCAAATATCAAAAGCATTCATTTGCTGGATCTGAAGAAGAAGATTTTTAAAGAAAATTCCTCATTTTGAATTAAGTTATCATTCGGGCTCCCACAGTGAGCCCAAATATGAACCCAAGGACTTGCCTTTAACAAACTTGAATCTCACCCCCCTAAGAATGCTGCACACCACATATCAAAACATTCCGACTGCTGGATCTGAAGAAGATTTTTAAAGAAAATTCCTCATTTGGAACTAAGTTACAATTCAAGCTCCCACAGTGAGCCCAAATATGGACCTAGGGATATGGCTTGAACAAACTTGAATCTCATCCCCCCTCCCCCCCCCCCCCCCCTCCCAAGGATGCTGCATACCAAATATCAAAACATTCCAACTGCTGGATCAGAAGAAGATTTTAAAAGAAAATTCCTCATTTTGAACTAAGTTATCATTCGGGCTCCCAGAGTGAGCCCAAATATGGACCTAGGGACATGGTTTGAACAAACTTGAATCTCTCCCCCCTAAAGATGCTGCATACCAAATATCAAAACATTCTGGCCGCTGGATCTGAAGAAGAAGATTTTTAAAGAAAATTCCTCACTTTGAACTAAGTGAGTCCAAATATGAACCCAGGGACTTGGCTGGAACAAATTTGAATCTCACCCCCCTAAGCATGCTGCATACCCAATATCAAAAGATTCTGTCTGCTGGATCTTGAGAAGAAGATTTTTTTAAGAAATTTGCCTGAAATGCACCAAGTTCGAATTCGGGCTTCTATATTGAGCCCAAATTTGAATGCAGGGGGCCGATTTGAACAAACTTGAATCAGATCCACCCCACAATGTTGCATACCAAATATCAAAAGATTCTGCCTGCTGGATTTGGAGAAGATTTTTTAAGAAATTTGCCTGAAATGCACTAAGTTCAAATTTGGGCTCCTATACTGAGCCCAAATATGAACCCAGGGGGCCAATTTGAACAAACTTGAATCAGATCCATACCACAATGTTGCATACCAAATATCAAAAGATTCTGCCTGCTGGATCTGGAGAAAAAGAGTTTTTAAGAAATTTGCCTGCAATGCATTAAGTTCAAATTCGGGCTTCTATACTGAGCCCAAATGTGAATCCAGGGGGCCGATTTGAACAAACTTGAATTAGATCCACCCCACAATATTGCATACCAAATATCAAAAGATTCTGCCTGCTGGATCTGGAGAAGAAGATTTTTTAAGAAATTTGCCTGAAATGCACTAAGTTCAAATTTGGGCTTCTATAGTGAGCCCAAATATCAATCCAGGGGGCCGATTTGAACAAACTGGAATCAGACCCATACCAAGATGCTGCATACCAAGTATCAAAAGATTCTGCCCACTGGTTCTGGAGAAGAAGATTTTTTAATAATTTTTCTATAATTCATACGGTGCTATCAGATTTATGCCCCATACAGAGCCCCCATGGGATGTGGCCATTTCATTTGAACAAACATGAATTACCATATAGTAATGAATATCCACCTGAAGTTTCGTGAAAATCGGACCAGTGATTTCAGAGGAGAAGTCGTTTGCAAAATATTCACGACGCTGGACACCGGCCGGCCGGTGATAATTTAAGCTCCCTTCGGTGAGCTAAAAAGGGGGATAACTCTAAAAAAGGAGAATGTGAGAAATATCGTTGAATCCTTTTTTTAAAGCCTTTTCCCTAAGCAGTGTTCATGGCAAATTTCATTGCAATAGAACATTCGATACCCAAGATACAGGCTGCAGACAAAATTTGTCTCGGATGGACACAATTTCTAAGTGAACAAGTTATAAAAAAAAATCATAAAAAAATACCTAGTGTGGGCATACCTATGACCAACAAATATTATAAAAAATAATAATTTACTTAAGTTACGAATATTTTCGGACGGACTCACACACGGATACACGGACGGACAGATGGACGGACGCATGTAATCCAGTATACCCCCATTTTCTTCGAAAGTGGGGGTATAAATATGGCAGGCTCCATTAAATACTACTTCTGGTTTATGATCCCATCAGGGAAACAGCCTCTCCCTCCGCCAGTCAATGAAATTCACCGGCTCTCTGCTTCCGATACAATTCTATCAAAGTCACTTGCCCAGCCAGTAAAATGAAGGACGTATTTTTTTAAGTCCATCCTGAACAATAATGTTTTCCAACCGTTTCTTGCACCAATCATCATTTTCCCACTCCAAAAATTTACAGACACCTTTGCTTTAACAAAGCACTTACAAATAAAATGAGTTTAAAAAAAATATATTTTCCAGGCATGAAATGGTGTTTTGCGCGCAGGGACGCTGTGGGGCAAGTCCCTTTCGATCCTCTTTTACTGTTGGTTAAGTTTTGGCAGTATGTCTGGGCGTGTCAAAAGAGGAAAGTGATTGTGGTTTAGTGGCTTTTGCTCCGTTTGTGCTTCTTCTTGGAAGGAGAAGGCTTGGCAGCTGTTGTTTCCAAGTTTTTGCGTTTTAGCCATCTGTGGAAGAACGGGTCGCGGATCCTTGCTGCTTCCAAGTGTCCTGCTTTGTTAATGAGGACATCGTAGGTATCCTTAGCCCATTCCTTCTGCAATGATTTTAGGTATTCCAAATAATCATCCCCAGTTCCATCAAACTCCAGCTTGAGTTCGCCGAAGCGCTCAACAGCACATCCATCTAGGATTTCAATGTAGGCTCCCAGGCTAGTATCTCCTTCATCTGCAGTTTCATGCTCGGACTCCGAGGTTGGACTGGATTTGAGGCCAGATTGGTTGAGGTTGATAGGAGAGTCAGGTACGGATTGGGCGACTTCCATCTCCTCTGCCTCCACTTCCTGCTTCTCCTCTCCCTCCGACCTCTTTGGTGAAGAGGTACAGCTTGGGATTGGTGATACAGGTCTTGGAGGTGAGTTGACAGTTGTCACCTTTTCCATCTCCTGATTCCCGGTGTCAATCCTCTTCCTTTCGAGCCACGTCTCCATTAGACAGGTGTCCTGGCGTTTGGTTGACGCCGATTTCTTCTTCTTTCTCTGTTTCTTTATCTCTGCTCCACTGGCTTTTGTTGTTTCAGTGGTGGTTGGTGTACTCAATCCCTTACCCTTCCTCTGGTATGGACCAGTGCGAGCAGGCCCGCGAAAGGTGCTACCACTCCCAGAGGTGGGTTTCATCTTGTACATCATGGTGAGCTGAACGCAGCCACTCTCAACAGTTAAGAAATGAGCTAGCGTCCAGCACCGTCAAAGTGTCCTTAATTTTTTTTCAGCAGGTAATCCATGGCTAATTAGGTGTGCACGCTCTGAACTCAGAAGTGTCTTGAATGTATTTTCCTTCGGGAGCTAGCTTGTCATACGTCAACATCAGTCCGCAAATTAAATCCTCCTATTATTCTAACCGCGTGCATACCCCCTCAGACCCCATTTGAGGCAATAGGAAAGCTAGGCCTGTGTGATGCAAGTGAAATAAAATAAGGTTAACTGGGTCGCAAGGGATTTGTAAATCCCACATCGTCCCTGCGCTCCTTCGGCATGCTAAAACCTTTCATTCATCATCATATTTTCCAGTTGCTAACAATGCTACCTATATAAAATTGTGGCAGGTTGAGATTATCTGTTGCACCAGTGTCTGATTGGATAATGGTAATTCGTGGGTGGGAGTTAGCTTGTCATATGTCAACATCAGTCCGTGAATTAAATCCTCCTTTTATTCACACATTTTTGACACGTTTTCTATTCAAACATGTATCTTTGTAATATTTGTGGATTATGGAAAGAACTTATATCAATTAGTGGAATTTTAAAAGTACATTTTTGAAAATTAACTCATGTGTTGTGATTTTTTTCTGGTCGTAAGAACAAGTAGTTTCCAGGTTAGGTATTTCCAGTGCGCCATATCTGTATCTGTATTCTGTATATTCCTCCTCTATAACAGGAGCACCAGTAATTAATAGACCACAGGCTCAAGTGAGCCTAAAACGCTCACCTGGCTCAAGTTGCCAAAAGAGGTGAGTGTATCAGTAAGTGATCAGCAGCAAGAGCAATTTTTTTATTTGCTATGACACAACCAAAGGCAACTTTTTGGCCATTCATTTCTGCTTGTCCTCTGAAAGCTTTCTAGGAAGCTCTGTTCTGTGAAGTATTAAAAAACAACAAACGAACAAAAAAAAAAAAAAAAAAAAAATCTGGCATAAATGAAATACTTATGACCCAGTTATATACTACATGACTAATATGGTTCACATCTGCCCATTGAATCTGAAAATAGAAATTTTGAGTGTAGCCCAAAATTTGGGAGCCCAAATTTTGACTTACAGAGTTTCTTTGAAAAAAGTGAATCTGCATCACTAAAGTAAGTTCCAAACAAGAAATCTATGCATTATTGCAAGTGGCTTATAAAAACAGGATTTTAAAAGCATATTAGGCTTATGGAGCATTAACCCCACCCTAAGGGATATAGTAATTTGGAAGGAAAAATCAGAAGAGCAAATTCCACCAGCATGAAGATGGCAGCAGCTTCATTTGAACAAGGAAAAAGGGTATACTCCAAAGATGGTCTGTGTCATAATGAATGAATTTGGCCCATTGATTTTAAAGAATAAGAAAGATTTCAAACTCGAGAAACAGAATTTTACTGCCACCAGTAAATTCAAGTCTGTGTGAAAATGGTTAAAGCATCATAAATAAACAAAACAGAAAGAGAATTTATGAAGGCTTATTTTGGGAGGTAAATTATTTTTAAAGAAATCAGAAATAGGTTTTCATTAACAGTATTACATGAAATAAAATCTTTGGAACCCGTAAAAATAGCAATGAGAGGAGGGTTAAATTAAAGATATTCATATAGGAATTAGAGAAATTTTTTACAAGAAACCAGAAAAAACATATGTGCACAGCACTGAAAAAGTTTGATCAAGACATCAATAAAATCTTTGAAACCCACACTGAAGTCTTGAGAGGGTTAAATTAAAGACATCCATACAGGAATCAGATAAATGTTTCCAAGAAACCAGAAAAAACTTATATGTGCACAGAATTGAAAGGGTTCAACATAAAATACAAGAGACCCCAAGAGGCCTTAATCGCTCACCTGCCAAAGTGGTTCAAAGAAGTTTTTGGGGTCACATTCAGTTAGACATGGTTCATCAACACTACAAAGGAATGAAGTTATAAGAGGCAAAGATACGGAAAAACACTAAGGAATGGATTTGAACAAACCTGAACCTAACATGCCCCCCTGCCCCCCAGAACTCAAATTGAACAAACTTGAATCTGATCCTCCTTGAGATGTCATATACCAAATATGAAAGAATTCTGACTGGTGGTTCTGAAGAATAAATTTTTTAACGTATTTTCCTCATATTGCACTAAGTTAAAAACCAAATAGGGAGCAAAAATATTAACCCAATTTGAACAAACTTGAATCTGACCCCCCAAAAGATATTGTATACCAAATATGAAAGGATTCTAACTGGTGGATCTGAATTTTTAAAGAAATTTCCTTTTCCTTTCCCACAGGGAGCCCAAATATCAACCCAGGGCTAGGACTCCACAAACTTGAATCTAACCCTCCTAGAGATGTTGTATACCAAATATGAAAGCATTCTGATTACAGGGTCGAAAAAAGATTTTAAAATAAAGTCGAAACTGGACCCAAAATTTTCAGGCTATAAATTTTATTTTTTATCTCAAAATTGAACAAAATGCATACCCCCCCCCCCCCCCCCCCCCCCCCCCCAACAAACAAATTCCAAATTTTGGTCTACAATTTAATGAGTACGAACTGGACCAAAAATTTTCAGGCTTAATATTTTTTGTTTCCGTCTCAAAATTAAAAAAAAAACGCATAAAAAAACGGAAACAATTTTTCTCCAAATTTTGGTCCAAAATTTCCGTTGGAACCGGCGCCAAAATTTTCAGGCTCAAAATTGAACAAAATGCATAATAAATAGAAAAAATTGTTTTCTTTGAATTTTGGTCCAAAATTTCTAAGTCTGAACCAGACCCAAAATTTTCAACCCAGGCACCCAATTTGAACATACTTGAATTTTACCCCCCAAGAGATGATGATGTATACCAAAAATCTTCTTTTTCAAATCCACCAGTCAGAATCCTTTAACATTTAATGTTAAAGGATTCTGACTGGTGGATCTGAAAAAGAAGATTTTTAAAGAAATTCCCTCATATTGCACTAAGTTAAAATTTGGGCTCCCATAGGTAGCCCAAATATGAACCAAGGAACTCGATTTGAACAAACTTGAATCTGCACCCCCCACCCTCCCCTTAGAGATGATGTATATGAAAAATGAGAGGATTCTGAAGAAGATTTTTAAAGAATATTCCACGTATAGCACAAAGTAGTTAAAATTTGGGCTCCAATAGAGAGCCCAAATACTAACTCAGGGACCTGATTTGAACAAACTTGAATCTGACCCCCCTAGATGTGTTGTATACCAAGTATCAAAAGATTTCAACATAGGGGGACCAAATATTAACCAACCGACTCGATCTGAACAAACTTGAATCTGACCCCTCTCCCCCATAGATGTTGTATACCGAACATGAAAGGATTGACTGGTGGATCTGAAGAAGAAGATTTTTAAAGAAACTTTCCTAAAATTGCACTAAGTTAAACTTTGGGCTCCAATAGAGAGCCCAAATAGTAACCCAGGGACCCAATTTGAACAAACTTGAATCTGACCTCCCTAGAGATGTTGTATACCAGATATGAAAGCATTCAGAATTGACTGGTGGATCTGAAGAAGAAGATTTTTGAAGAAATTTCCTCATATTTCACTAAGTTAAAATTTGGGCTCCTACATGGAGCCCAATTATTAACCCAGGGACTCGATTTGAACAACCTTGAATCTGACACCCCTACAGATGTTGTATACCAAACATGAAAGGATTCTGACAGGTGGATCTGAAGAAGAAGATTTTTAAAGAAATTTCCTCAAATTGCACTAAGTTAAACTTTGGGCTCCAACAGAGAGCCCAAATACTAACTCAGGGACCCATTTTGAACAAACTTGAATCTGCCGCCCTAGAGATGTTGTATATCAAATATCAAATGATTTCAACTCATGGATCTGACGAAGAAGATTTTTAAAGAATATTCTACATATTGCACGAAGTTAAAATTCGGGCTCCAATAGAGAGCCCAAATCTTAACACAGGGACTCAATTTGTACAAACTTGAATCTAACCCCCTAGAGATGTTGTTTAACAAATATGAAAAGATTCTGACTGGTGGATCTGAAGAAGATTGTTTTTAATAAGTGAAAAATTTATGGGTGCTATCAGAGTTATTCCCCTTGTGGTGCCCCCAGTGTGTGCAGCATGTTTATTTGAACAAAGTTGAATTGACATATGATAAGGAACATGCACACCAAATTTGGTTCATTTCGGTCCAGTAGTTTGTGAGAAGTCGATAATGTAAAGTTCATGACGGACGACAAGTGATAAGTTAAGCTCCGTTCAGTGAGCTAAAAATCTTTGGAAAACACACTGAAGTCATGAGAGGGTTAAATTAAAGATATTCATACATGAATCAGATCAATTGTTTTCCAAGGAACCAGAAAAAACATATATATTGATCATGGCATCAATAAAAACTTTGGAACCCACATTGCATTCCTGAGAGGGTTAAATTAAAGATATGCATACAGGAATCAGATAAATGTTTCCAAGAAACCATAAACAAGAGGCCCCAGGGGGTCTGAGGTGCTTACCTGACATGGTAGCCTAAATATCAACCTAGGGAATTGATTTCAACAAGTTGCATTTGTTCCTCCTAAGAAAGGCTTATACCAAATATCCAAAGATTCTGAACGGTGGATCTATAAAAAAAAAAGATTTTTAAAGAATATTCCTCATATTGAACTAAGTTATACTTCGGGCTCCCACAGGGAGCCCATATATGAACCCAGGGACTTGGCTTTAACAAACTTGAATCTCACCCCTTAAGGATGCTGCACACCAAATATCAAAACATTCCGACTGCTGGATCTGAAGAAGATTTTTAAAGAAAATTCCTCATTTTGAACTAAGTTGTCATTCGGGCTCCCATAGTGAGCCCAAATATGAACCAAGGGACTTGGCTTGAACAAACTTGAATCTCACCCCCTAAGGTTGCTGCATGCCAAATATCCAAACATTCCGACTGCTGAATTTGAAGAAGAAGATTTTTAAAGAAAAATTCCTCATATTGACTAAGTTATAATTTGGGCTCCTACAGGGAGCCCAAATATGGACCCAGGAACTCGGCTTTAACAAACATGAATCTCCCTCCTAAGGATGCTACACACCACATATCAAAACATTCCGACTGCTGGATCCGTTAAAAGAAGATCTTTTAAGAAAATTCCTCATTTCGAACTAAGTTACAATTCAAGCTCCTACAGTGAGCCCAAATATGGACCTAGGGACGTGGCTTGAACAAACTTGAATCTCACCCCCCTAAGGATGCTGCATACCAAATATCAAAACATTCCGACTGCTGGATCTGAAGAAGAAGATTTTTAAAGAAAATTCCTCATTTTGAGCTAAGTTATCATTCGGGCTCCCACAGTGAGCCCAAATATGGACCTAGGGACATGGCTTGAACAAACTTGAATCTAAAACTATACAGCTCGGCACATCAGTAACCTGAACACAAATATACAGTAACTTGACAATCCAAGCAATATTTTTCAAGTTAGCGAATGCCAAAGGGATTGGAGGAATTTTCAATTTGAAGGATAAAGGGTTAATATCTCAGGATCAAAATAACAGATTTACACCAAAAACTATACAGCTCGGTACACCAGTAACCTGAACACAAATATAAAGTAACTTGACGATCCAAGCAATATTTTTCAAGTTATCAAATGCCAAAGGGATTGGGGGAATTTTCAATTTGAAGGATAAAGGGTTAATATCTCAGGATTAAATTATCAGATTTACACCAAAAACTATACAGCTCGGCACATCAGTAACCTGAACATAATATAAAATATTTCCAAGGAACCAGAAAAAACATATATGTGCACAGCATTGAAAGTGTTTGATCATGGCATCAATAAAAACTTTGGAACCCACATTGCATTCCTGAGAGGGTTAAATTAAAGATATGCATACAGGAATCAGATAAATGTTTCCAAGAAACCATAAACAAGAGGCCCCAGGGGGCCTGAGGTGCTTACCTGACATGGTAGTCTGTCGGTGGCCGAGTGGTGTGCGTGGTTCAGTATAGTTTCGCTAGGTGGTTGGTGCCGAAGGAAACTCTCTCGGCGTGGGTTCAAACCCCCGCCATGCCAATGTAAACAAAACCAGCGTCCTTTGTTAATTCTATGGCATCCGAGAAATTTGAAAAAGACAAGTACTGTCGCTAATTTCTTCTGAGGTGCAGTTCGTAGAATTAAGTGCTTAGATGCATCTATCTGATGAATAATATAAAATAACTTGACAATCCAAGCAATATTTTTCAAGTTATCGAATGCCAAAGGAATTGGATGAATTTTCAATTTGAAGGATAAAGGGTTAATATCTCAGAATCAAAATAACAGATTTACACCAAAAACTATACAGCTCGGCACATCAGTAACCTGAACACAAATATAAAGTAACTTGACAATCCAAGCAATATTTTTCAAGTTATCGAATGCCAAAGGGATTGGAGGAATTTTCAATTTGAAGGATAAAGGGTTAATATCTCGGGATCAAATCATCAGATTTACACCAAAAACTATACAGCTCGGCAAATCAGTAACCTGAACACAAATATAAAGTAACTACACAATCCAAGCAATATTTTTCAAGTTATCGAATGCAAAGGGATTGGAGGAATTTTCAATTTGAAGGATAAAGGGTTAATATCTCGGGATCAAATCATCAGATTTACACCAAAAACTATGCAGCTCGGCACATCAGTAACCTGAACACAAATATAGAGTAACTTGACAATCCAAGCAATATTTTTCAAGTTATCGAATGACAAAGAAATGGATATGGACGCCGGACGGACAGACAGACGGACTGACAAAGGATGGACGGACGACGGATGGCCATCCCGGATGCCGGCATTATGTGTACCATACATAGTATGGGTACACATGAAAATTCTCAGTGCCGGGCAGTTTGGTTTTTTTTCTATTTTTAGTTCCTGCAGTGCCCACGGGGCTATGGGGAAAAAAAAAATCGGCATAAATTAGGTACTTATGACCTCAATAAGCCCTCACATAAAACTTGGTTCAAATCAGCCTCTTGGTTCGGAAAATAGAAATTTCGGGTGGGACAAAAACTTTTGCCCCTCCCATAACAACGCCAAATATAGCCCATCAAACTTCTCTTGAACAAATCCGAGTCTACACCTTAAAAGGAAGCTGCATACCATATATCAAGTCTGTGCTGTTGCTGGTTCATGAGAAGATTTTCAAAGATTTTGGTGCCCCCTGGGGGCATGGCACCACCCAGGAGGAGGGGGCAACTTCATTTGAACAAATCTGAATTGGCATTAGGTAATAAACATTTACCCAATATTTCAATAAAATTGGGCTAGTGGTTTTGGAGAAGTCGATAATGTAAAGTTAACGCCGGACGACGACAGACGGCAGACAGAATGTGATCAGTAAAGCTCCCACTGAGCTTTGCTCAGGTGAGCTAAAAACATGCAAATCAGTGAAAGGGTTCAACATGAAATAAAATCTTTGGAAAACACACTGAAGTCATGAGAGGGTTAAATTAAGGATATTCATACAGGAATCAGATCAATTTTTTTCCAAGGAACCAGAAAAAACATGTGCACAGCATTGAAGGGCTTTGATCATGCCATCAATAAAATCTTTGGAACCCACATTGCAGTCATGAGAGGGTTAATTTAAAGATATTCATACAGGAATCAGATCAATTTTTTTCCAAGGAACCAGAAAAAACATGCGCAGCATTGAAAGGGTTTTATCAAATTTTCTGAACAATTTCATTTCTTGATTATAATAACAGATTAGAATGTGTTTGGCAGCAATTTGTTGTTTTTAGAACTTGTTATTCTAGATGTCAATCAAGGCTCTCAGTGACTTTCACTAAGAACCTTGATTGACATCTAGAATAACAAGACTAATGCTGACTCATCATTTTTTCAATACCCTCTACCAGGCACCAATCCATTCTACTGGTCCTTAGGATGCTTCATACCAAGTAACAGTTCTCTGTTCCTTGTGGTTTTGGATATATGGGCTTTTGAATTTTTTTCTGTCTTTAGCCCCTGGGGCTGTGAAATTTTTTTTGGGGGGCATCCATCAATTACTTAGGACCCACCTATACTTTAAGAGACCAAAATGGATATGCCCCCACAGAGAGCCCAAATATTGACCTATCAACTTCCCTTGAACAAACTGTTCCACACCAAATATCAAGGCATTCCCTCTCATGGTTCATGAGAAGAGGATTTTTAAAGGTTTTTAAGCTTTTGGGGCATAAATCAGAACCCGAATATGGTAGCTGCTTCATTTGAACAAAATAGAAAGGGTATACTCCATAGATGGTCAGTGCAATATATGTTTGAATTTGGCCTAGTGGTTGTGAAGAAGTCAAGTTTGCAACAGTTAACGGACGATGGATGCTGGACAAAAGTGACGGCTATAGCTCCCACTGACTTGCAGTCAGGTGAGCTAATAATACTGTATAAAGTGAAAAGTATTTATAAGCACTGAGTTGGTCTTGACAGTTTTTCTGTCTTCACCATTTTTGTCCTTGTGGCTTCAATTAAATTTATGAGCTTAATGCGCTCCATATGCAGATCGAATATGAGACTTCCAGATAATTGTTCAATCTGTTTTACAGTTTCAGAGTCGAAGTCAAGAAAAGAAAGAGAGTCATGTAGTGGATCTAGCAGAGCTTGAAGGATGAGATCAGAAGAAAGAGATAGAGCCTGGAATGAAGCATCTTGGAGATTGATTTCTTCCTCTATGATTCTGAATAAAGAAGAAATGTATTTCCTCCGTGTCGGGTTTAATGCGGCACACCAGAGAAGAAAATGCTTTCTGTCCTCTACTCCATTTTTACGAAGTTTACATACTTGAGTCGTGTCAGTTTTGTGATGTGGGTTGCTAAATTTGTTGTGGACCTGGCGATGGTAGCTGCCATAGAGAAGTTTCGATTTAATTCTGGCTTTCATTGTGTCATTGGGATTTGTCTTACAAGATGACCAAATAAAAGCTGCACTTTGCAGGTTCAGTGAGGAGGAAGACAAGAATCTTAATGTAGACATTTTTTCTGTTGTGATCTTCAACTGGTGATACTCCTCCCATTGTTCAGTGACCACTAAAGTAATTTTCTTCTTCCATGCTATTTTATCTGGAACAAACTGTAATAAACAAGAGCTCACGTATCCCTGAAGCAATACAATGCCCCCTACCGGACTAATGAGCTTTAATAATTATACAAATGTTATAACCTAGATGTGATCAGCATGAATTCCGTTGAAGCATTTCCAAAAAAAAAATCTGGAAAACCGATATTTTGCCGCTTTACCATATTTCCAAGGGCCACAACTCACACAAGAATAATGCAATCAGCATGAAACTCAAACTTGATCTGTAAGTCATCGTTCTATAGTAGGTTACCAAGAATGAAATCATTCCGTTGAAGCATTTCCAAAAAAAGTCCGGAAAACTAAAGTGTGACTGACAGACTGACTGACAGACTGACGGATGGACAGAGTGCAAATGAAACTTGATCTGTAAGTCATTGTTCTATAGTAGGTTACCAAAAATGAATCATTCCGTTGAAGCGTTTCCAAAAAAAGTCCGGAAAACTGATATTTTGGCGCTTTTCCATATTTCCAAGTGCCATAACTCACACAAGAATAATTCAATCAGCATGAAACTCAAACTTGATCTGTAAGTCATCGTTCTATAGCAGGTTACCAATGAAAGTGTCAATGACACTGTAGCTTAACTTGTGTGTTGTGTTTGATGAAAAGGATAATGTTCAATGTTTATGAAAGGATTATGAAATGAGACAAGAATTGTGATAATTGGGAATATGTTCATTTCTGTTCCCTGTATGCTATGTTTATGATAAAAATAATATGAGGTGTACACTGTTCTAAAGATCTGAGGGGTGGGTTAATATGACCTCACAGTTAATATACGTGGCCCTCACAGTTAACGTATATCAACAAATGTGACCAAATTACAGTGAAATTATTCCAAAATGAGTCATCCTATCAAGTTACATTAAAATCCCTTCATAAATATGCACTGTAGACTCTGCTAAAGGTTTTCGGGCTTTGGGCCCCTGTAGCCGTCAGTTTCCCAATTGCGTCCAAAGGGGACATTCTCATCTAAACATTATATGAAGTCAATCTACCAAGTTACAATGAAATCCCTCCATAAATACGACCTTTAGACTGTGCTAAAGGTTTTTGGGCTTTGGGCTCTGGCAGCCATCATGGTTGAATGATCGCAACCAAAAGGGGACAATCTCATCTGGGCATCATCTGGAGTGATCCTACAAAGTTACAAAGAAATCCCTTCATAAATATGACCTGTAGACTGTGCTCAAGGTTTTTGGGCTTCGGGCCCCTGAAGCCATCACAGTTGACCAATCACGACCAAAAGGGGATGTCATCATCTAGGCATTATATGGAGTCAAACTTACGGGTTACAATGAAGTCCTTCCATAAATATGACCAATATTTAGACTATGCTAAAGGTTTTGGGGTTTTGGGTTCGGGCAGCCATCAAGGCTGAATGATCGTGACCAAAAGGGGACGTTCTCATCTAGACATTATTTAGAGTCATCCTACCAAGGTACAATGAAATCTCTTCATAAATATCACCTGTAGACTGTGCTAAAGATTTTTGGGCTTTGTGGCCCCTGTAGCCAACACAGTTGCCTAATGGTGTCCAAAAGGGGCTGTTCTCATCTAGACATTACATGAAGTCAACCTACCAAGTTACAATGAAATCCCTTCATAAATATGATCTGAAGACTGTGCTAAAGGTTTTCGGGCTTTAGGCTTGGGCAGCCATCATAGTTGAATGATCGCAACCAAAAGGGAACATTCTCATCTGGACATCATCTGGAGTGATCCTATGAAGTTACAGTGAAATCCCTTTATAAATATGACCTGTAGACTGTGCTCAAGATTTTCGGGCTTCAGGCACCTTTTGACATCACAGTTGACAAACCACGAGCAAAAGGGGATGTCATCATCTAGGCATTATATGGAGTCAACCTAACAAGTTACAATGAAATCCTTCCATAAATACGACCTACAGACATGCTAAAGGTTTTTGGGCTCGGGCAGCCATCAAGGCTGAATGATCGTGACCAAAAGGGGACCTTCTCATCTGGACACTATTTGGAGTCATCCTACCAAGCTACAATAAAATCCCTTCATAATTATGACCTGTAGACTGTTCTAAAGGTTTTCGGGCTTTGGGCCCCTGAAGCCGTCACAGTTGCCCAATCGTGTCCAAAAGGGGACGTTCTCATCTAGACATTATATGAAGTCAACCTACCAAGTTACAATGAAATCCCTTCATAAATATGACCTTAGACTGTGCTAAAGGTTTTCGGGCTTCGGGCTCGGGCAGCCATCGTGGTCGAATGATCGCAACCAAAGGGGACAATCTCATCTGGGCATCATCTGGAGTGATCCTGCGAAGTTACAATGAAATCCCTTCATAAATATGACCTGCAGATTGTGTTCAAGGTTTTCGGGCTTCGGGCACCTGTAGCCATCACAGTTGACCAATCACGACCAAAAGGGGACGTAATCATCTAGGCATTTGTTACAATGAAATCCTTCTATAAATATAACCTTTCGCCTATGCTAAAGGTTTTTGGGCTCGGGCACCCATCAAGGCTGAATGATCAAGGCCAAAATGGGACGTTCTCGTCTAGACATTATTTGGAGTCAACCTACCAAGTTACAATGAAATCCCTTCATAAATATGACCTGTAGACAGTGCTAAAGGTTTTCGGGCTTCGGGCACCTTTAGCCATCAAAGTTGCCCAATCATGTCCAAAAGGGGATGTTCTCATCTAGACATTATATGAAGTCAACCTACCAAGTGACTATGAAATCCCTTCATAAATATGACTTGTAGACTGTGCTTAAGGTTTTCGGACTTCGGGCTCAGGCAGCCATCATGGTTGAATGATCGCAACCAAAGGGGACAATCTCATCTGGGCATCATCTGGAGTGATCCTATCAAGTTACAATGAAATTCCTTCATAAATATGACCTGTAGACTGTGCTCAAGGCTTTTGGGCTTCGGGCACTTGTAGCCATCACAGCTGACCAATCACGACCAAAAGGGGATGTCATCATCTAGGCATTAAATGGAGTCAACCTAATAGGTTACAATGAAATCCTTCCATAAATATGACCTTTTACCTATGCTAAAGGTTTTTGGGCTCGGGCACCCATCAAGGCTGAATGATCGCGATCAAAAGGGGACGTTCTCATCCAGACATTATTTGGAGTCATCCTACCAAGTTACAGTGAAATCCCCTCATAAATATGACCTGTAGACTGTGCTAAAGGTTTTCGGGCTTCGGGCACCTTTAGCTGTCACAGTTGCCCAATCATGTCCAAAAGGGGACGTTCTCATCTAGACATTATATGAAGTTAACCTACCAGGTTACAATGAAATCCCTTCATAAATATGACCTGTAGACTGTGCTTAAGGTTTTCGGGCTTCGGGCTCGGGCAGCCATCATGGGTGAATGATCGCGCGTTCTCATCTAGACATTACATGAAGTTAACCTACCAAGTTAAAATGAAATCCCTTCATAAATATGACCTGTAGACTGTGCTAAAGGTTTTCGGGCTTCGGGCTCGGGCAGCCATCATGGGTGAATGATCGCAACCATAGGGGACAATCTCATCTGAGCATCATCTGGAGTGATCCTAAGAAGTTACAATGAAATCCCTTCATAAATATGACCTGTAGACTGTGCTCAAGGTTTTCGGGCTTCGGGCACTTGTAGCCATCACAACTGACCAATCACGACCGAAAGGGGATGCCATCATCTAGGCATTATATGGAGTCAACCTAACAGGTTACAATGAAATCCTTCCATAAATATGACCATTTGCCTATGCTAAAGGTTTTTGGGCTCGAGCACCCATCAAGGCTGCATGACCGCGATCAAAATGGGACGTTCTCATCTAGACATTATTTGGAGTCATCCTGCCAAGTTACAATGAAATCACTTCATAAATATGACCTCTAGACTGTGCTAAAGGTTTTTGGGCTTCGGGCTCCTGTAGCCATCACAGTTGCCCAATCACGTCCAAAGGGGGACTTTCTCATCTAGACATTGTATGAAGTCAACCCACCAAGTTACAATGAAATTCCTCAATAAATATGACCTGTAGACTGTGCTAAAGGTTTTTGGGTTTTGGGCTCGGGCAGTCGTCACGGTTTGCAGATCATGCCCAAATGGGGAAATTCTCATCTAGACATCATAAGGAGTCATCCTACCAAGTTACAATGAAATCCCTCCACATTAAACATGACCTGCAGACTGTGCTAAAAGTTTTTGGGTTTCGGGCCTGGGCAGCCTTCAGGGTTGATAGATCATGCCCAAAAGGGGACGTTCTCATCTAGGCACTATACAGAGGCATCCTACCAAGTTACAATGAAATCCCTTCATAAATACGAACTGTAGACTGTGCTAATGGTTTTCGGGTTTTGGGCTCGTGCAGCCATACCGGTTGCCCGATCGCGACCAAAAGGGGACGTTCTCATCTAGACATGACCCCAAACCTGCATATGAAATTTCGTGACGATCAGACAAGAACTGCGGGGTGTAGCCCGTGCTAAAGGAAAATGTGAACAGACGTCACAGACTCACAGACTAACAGACTCACAGACTTCCGCACGCGTGATGGCAATAGCTTATCTTGACTATGTCAAGTTAAGCTAAAAATGAAATCATTCCGTTGAAGAGTTTCCAAAAAAAAGGTCTGGAAAACTGATATTTTGGCGCTTTTCCATATTTCCAAGGGCCATAACTCACACAAGAATAAGGCAATCAGCATGAAACTCAAACTTGATCTGTAAGTCATCATTCTATAGTAGTTTACCAAAAATGAATTCATTCCGTTGAAGCGTTTCCAAAAAAAGTCCGAAAACTGATATTTTGGCGCTTTTCCATATTTCCAAGGGCCATAACTCACACACGAATAATGCAATCAGCATGAACCTCAAACCTGATCTGTAAGTCATCGTTCTATAGTAGGTTACCAAAAATGAAATCATTCGGTTGAAGCACTTCCAAAAAAAGTCCGGAAAACTAAAGTGTGACTGACAGACTGACGGATGGACAGAGTGCAAACCTATAGTCCCCTCCGGTGATGCCAGTAGAGGACTAATTATGCATGGATGGCAATCTGTATTTCTTCAAAACATTCTGAAGTAGTATGACCCAGCTTTTGGAGTTCATGGACTTCAGAGCTGCATGACGCAACATGATTCTATACTCTGTACTTTCTGTATTTTGTATCATGTTTAGGAGAGTAAGCATCCTGATGTGAATCTGTGCTTCTTCTAGCAAAATTCCAATCAGGCCATAAACAGCTATTGTTGCAACTCATTTTGGAAGGTCTTGGATTATTCTCAGTTTCTCTTTCTGCCACTGTTCCATCAGCTTTATAGTTTTGCAATGAAAAGCCCATATTTCGGTACCATACAACAGGCGAGGGATTATGAAAACAAGCCCGATTTTCTGAATGATAGCTGGAATCAAACCGCTTCTGCTGTGAAGGCCTGCTCCAAGTACATACAGTGTTCGGGTTGCACAAGCTATTCGCTCCTCAGCTCTGTGTGGATT
Source organism: Pictodentalium vernedei (assembly GCA_031216915.1). Taxonomy (NCBI): domain Eukaryota; kingdom Metazoa; phylum Mollusca; class Scaphopoda; order Dentaliida; family Dentaliidae; genus Pictodentalium; species Pictodentalium vernedei. The sequence continues at coordinate 561,855,150 of CM062296.1, forward strand.
TACCTTAGGATCTGAAGATTGAGTGATGCCAAGGTGTACACTGCTAGCATTTACATCAAATCTCTCACCATTCAAAGTCATTTCATTGTCAGGTAATTTCTTTGATTTGTGTTGGCGAGATTTGTACTGTATGATGGCTGATTTGGAAGTATTAATTGAAATCCGATCTTTATTTATACCGTCTTCAATGGTATTAAACATCTTATTCAAGTTTGAAGAGGTGGTCTCTGCAATTGCTGCTATATCAACTGCACAGGTAGGAAGAGGGCAGCATACCGAGCCAATTTTTGTGCCAATATGCTGAGCGGAGATTTCGTTTAGGATTTTTGCAGTCACCATTTAAACAGGTACAGAGATAGAGAGCTGCCTTGAAGTGTGCCTTGGTAAACACTGAAATTTGATGAAAAGATTCCTTCCCATTTCACTTGGGCTTTAAAGGTCCTATACCAGTCTCTCAACAGTAGTCAGTAGTCAGAAGTCAGAAGGCATACCTAGTACTGCTAGTTTCTGGAAAAGACCATCATGCCATACATGATCAGAAGCTTTTTCTGCATCCAGTAAAAGAAGGGTGGAGTCAATATTGTTTTCACTGTTTCCAATCAAGCATTCCATCAGCATAAAAGAAGCGAAGAGAAGGGAAACTTTTCTGTAAGTCACCTTGGTTTCTTTGAAAGATGTGTTTTATTTTTGTAATGATGACAATCTCAAATAGCTTTCCGATGATACTAAAAACAGTTATTCCATGATAATTGGATGGTAGATGTTTGGGTTTACCAACCTTCTTCAGGAGTGGATGAAGGATTCCCTCTTTAAAAGCTTGTGGTATAACATGAGTTGAGAGAATTGCACTGAAGAGCTCAGTTGGTGCTGTGGTCAAATACTCAGCTCCATATTTTATATGTTCACTAGTGATGCCCATCTTGTCTTGTGCTTTTTCATTCTTCAGTTTTTTTTTTATTGAAATGTAAATATAATTTTCAGTGAATGGAATGGTATTATCTGGCAGGATATGCTCAGCAAACAAATGAAGAAATTCTAAATCAGATTCCACAAGCTGCTTGTGGCCACTATCAAAGCAATCTTTTTCTTGTGGTGATGCAAGTTCTCCAAAGTACTTGGACCATCCTTCCCTTAAAAACTAAGATGCACCAATAAATTACACAGCTAGATGAAATGTAGTCAAAACTAAGTTGAGAATGTTAGCATATAATCCACTGACATATTTAGTCATGTTCTCTTGATTTTTTTTTCATCGTCCTGGGGCAATAACCACTAAATCGCCTGTGATTAGATAAAAACACAAGAGGCCCCAGGGGGCCTGAGGGCGCTCACCTGACAAGGTAGACTAAATATCAACCCAGGGAATTGATTTCAACAAGATGCATCTGCCCCTCCTAAGAAAAGCTTACACCAAATATCCAAAGATTCTGACTGGTGGATCTAAAAAAAATACAGATAGGATCACCGATCCAATGTCGAGTTGTGACAGCACAAAAGTGCGTTTAATCATTATCAACTTATCGTCCGGAAACAAATTGTTTACAATTTACTATGCGGAAGGTTCACTGTGACCTTGACCTTTGACCTAGTGATTCCAAAATAAATAGGGTTCTTTCTTGCACCAATGCAAATTTACCTATGAAGTTTCATGAACGTAGGTGGAATCATTGTCAAATTATCATCTGGAAACCAACTGTTTATGATTTATTATGTTCAAGGTCACTGTGACCTTGGCCTTTGGCCTAGTGAGTAAAAAATAAATAGGGTCTTCCACTCACCTAGGCCAACCTACCTATGAAGTTTCATGAATGTGGGTCAAACCATTATCAAGTTATCGTCCAAAAACCAATTGTTGACGATTTACTATGCTGAAGGTCACTGTGACCTTGACCTTTCACAAGTCCAAGATAAATAGGGTTCTTCCACTCACTGATGCCAACCTACCTATGAAGTTTCAGGAAAATGGGTCGAAACATTATCAAGTTATCCAGAAACCAATTGTTTTGATTTACTATGTTCAGGGTCACTGTGACCTTGACCTTTCACCTAGTGAGTCCAAAATTAATAGGGTTCTTCCACTCACCGATACCAGCCTACCTATGAAGTTTCATGAACATGGGTTGAACCATTATCAAGTTATCATCCAGAAACCAATTGTTTACACTCGACGCCTGACCGCCCACCCGACTGGCATTCATCAAACTATAAGTTGAGTTTGACTTCGTTACAACTCGACTAAAAATAGAAACTTGACACAGGAATCCTCGGAAAAAAATCTTGAACATTCCTAGGACACTTTCAAGCACTTTTCAGGAAGTAAAAACTTTATTCATCTCTGATGTTTGTGAACATATCAGCTGACAATTCTAAAACAAGTATTTCAAACCAATAATACAACATTTGACATTGCACCTTTGGAAGCTCTCTGAGAGAACTTACCGAGAATTGGGGGTCAAGTACAGGTATTATTGCAGTGGATGAAAAATAAAATTAAACAAACAGAAAAAAATATTCTATTTATAGTAACAGTGACCTTGAGCTTGGAGTCCCAGACTCCGAAATCAATAGGTGTCTTCCCTTCCTATAGGGTAACCTCTGGTATAAGTTTGGTAAATGTGCGTCAAATAGAACTAAAGTTATTGCCCAGGAACCAATTTGTCACAAAATATTCTATTTATAGTAACAGTGACCTTGACCTTGGGGCACGAAACTCTGAAATCGATAGGTGTTAAGTTATCATTCGGGATTCCACAGTGAACCCAAATATGAACCCAGGGACTTGGCTTGAAAAAACTTGAATCTCAACCCCTAAGGATATTGCATGCCAAATATCAAAACATTCCGACTGCTGAATCGGAAGATCGGGCTTCCACAGGGAGCCCAAATATGAACCCAAGGACTTGGCTTTAACAAACTTGAATCCCCCCCCCCCTCCCCCAAGGCTGCTGCACACCAAGTATCAAAACATTCCGACTACTGGATCTGAAGCAGAAGATTTTTTTTAAGAAAATTTCTCATTTTGATCCAAGTTACAATTCAAGCTCCCAGAGTGAGCCCAAATATGGACCTAGGGACACGGCTTAAACAAACTTGAATCTCACCCTCCTAAAGATGCTGCATACCAAATATCAAAACATTCCGATCTGAAGAAGATTTTTAAAGAAAATTTCTCAGTTTGAACTAAATTATAATTCGGGCTCCCACAGTGAGCCCAAATATGAACCCAGGACTTGTCTTTAACAAACTTGAATCTCACCCCCTAAGCATGCTGCATACCCAATATCAAAAGATTCTGCCTGCTGGATCTGGAGAAGAAAATTTTTAAAGAAATTTGCCTGAAATGCACTAAGTTCAAATTCGGGCTTCTATAATGAGCCCAAATATGAATCCAGGGGGCCGATTTGAACAAACTTGAATCTGACCCCCCTAGAGATGATGTATACCAAATAGGAAAGAATTCTGCCTGGTGGATCTATAGAAGATTTTTTTGAATTTTGGAAAGAAACTCATGGGTGCTATCCAAGTTATGCCCAGTTGTGGTGCCCCCTGTGGGTGCGGCAAGTTTATTTGTATGAGTTTGAATTGACATATGATAGGGAACATGCACACCAAATTTGGTTCAATTTGATCCAGTAGTTTGTGAGGAGAAGTCGATAATGTAAAGTTCATGGCGGACGACGACGGACGGCAAGTGATAAGTTAAGCTCCCTTCGGTGAGCTAAAAGAGAAAAAAAGAGAAGAAAATTAAGTTAATTACATGAAATAAGAATGCTACAAACTTCTGTTTTGATAAATGATTCTACATTTTAAAGTTTTCTGCTGACAGTATTTAGAATAAGACATTTGTTGTACAACAGAATCATATTCTGTGAGGAAAGTAACATTTGTTATCTGTAAAGTTGTTCTAGTAAATCAGGTTAAAATAGAACACAAGTCAACACACTTTTAAGGTAATAAATAATTCCATAAAACATTAAAACAAGTGTGAAGTTACAGAAAAAAAAAAAATCAACCATCATTACGTAAATTGGTCAGTAATGGTTAGTTGCAAAACTGATTTTCTTGCCAGATCATATTTGAAGTACTATTTTTATTGGAGAAAACTTGCATTAATTGAAAAGTAAACAAGAGGTCCCAGAGGGCCTGAGGGCGCTCACCTGACATGGTAGCCTAAATATCATCCCAGGGAATTGATTTGAACAAGTTCCATCTGCTCCTCCTAAGAAAAGCTTATACCAAATATCCAAAGATTCTGGCCAGTGGATCTAAAAAAAAAAAGGATTTTTAAAGAATATTCCTTATATTGAACTCAGTAATAATTCGGGCTCCCACAAGGAGCCAAATATGAACCCAGGGACTTGCCTTGAACAAACTTGAATCCCACCTCCGTAAGGATGCTGTATACCAAATATCAAGAGATTCTAACTGGTGGATGTGAAGAAGATTTTTGAAGAATATTCCTCATATTGAACTAAGTTATAATTCGGGCTCCCACAGGGAGCCCAAATATGACCCCACGGACTTGGCTTGAACAAACTTGAATCTCACCCCCCTAAGGATGCTGCATACCAAATATCAGAGCATTCCGACTGCTAGATCTGAAGAAGAAGATTTTTAAAGAAAATTCCTCATTTTGAACTAAGCTATAATTCGAGCTCCCACAGTGAGCCCAAATATGAACCCAGGGACTTGAGCGCACACTTTTGGGGCGTGGCCCTATCGAGGGGCATGGCAACTTTATATGAACGAAGTCAAAATGCAAACAAACTATTTTCTCAAATTTCAATTATATCAGTTCAGTGGTTTGGGAGGAGAAGATGCAAACATCATGTTCACGGACGACAGATGGTGGGTGAACACTATTACTCCCCTGAATGAAAGTCAGGCAAGCTAAAAATGCATACACTTGTCAATGCATATATATAACCAGAGGCTCTCTAGTGAGCCTAAAATGCTCAACTGGCTCAATTTGTCAAAAGAAATGAGTGTGTCAGAAATTGATGGACAGCAAGAGCAATTTTTTGATTTGCCATGACACAACCAAAGGCAATTTTTTGGCCATTCATTTCTGCTGGTCCTAGGAAAGCTTCCTGGGCAAAAAACAAAGCTCTGTTCTGTGAAGTCTCAAAAAAGATGATCTGTACCAAATATAGACTTGGCCCAAAGATTCTAAAGAAGAATACATAGTTGATGGAGCACAAGAAAGATAATGACTGGTCATTTTCCCATTGCCAACAAAGTTAAAATGGACCTCCCATATGGCACCCCCATGACAAAATCGAAAGCAATTTTTTTGGTCCATCTGATTCCACTAGTCCCAAGGAATCTTCAAACTAAAAAAACAATATTCTGGTCCACGCAGTTCTTGAAATATGGGCATTTGAATTTATTCTATTTTTAGCTCCTGGGGTTCCCATGGGGCAGCAAAAAAAAAAGATTTTCGGACATAAATCAAGTAGTTATGACCCACTTATACTATACTACATGCCAAATCTGATTCATGAAATAGAATTTTTTGGTGAAGCCAGAGATGGGCATGCAACCACAGAGAACCTGAATATTGACCTACCAACTTGCCTTGAATAAATTTCATCTCCATCACAAAAGGAAGTTTCATACCAAACATCAAAGCATTCTTTGTTGTAGTTCATGAAAAGAACATTTTTAAAGTTGTTAAGGCTTTTATTATTTATTTATTGGTGTTTAAGGTCACATACTTATGCACAATGGCTAATCGTGACCGTGACAGTTTTACGGGTGGAGGAAGCCGGAGTACCCGGAGAGAACCACCGAGCAACGACGAGCAGCTGTCAGCTCTCCAACATCGTAACTCTGAACTCTGCACCGCAGCACAGGCAGGGTTAGATTGGTTGAAGACATGCGCACCATGGACGTGCAGTACGCCCCAGTACACAGCGTCATCGTGCCCCCATGTAGGCAATCGGGGTGAAGTGTCTTGCCCAAGGACACAACGCGGCTTCCGCAGGTGGGATTCGAACCGAGGACCTCTCGGCTTGCAGCCTGCACCTCTACCAACTGAGCCACCGCGCCCCGTTAAGGCTTTTGGGGGCACTATCTCCAGCCCCAAGGGGAGAAGCAACTTTTTGAGAAAAAAACTCAGAAGCATATACTCCACCAAGATGCTTTGTATCAAATTACTTTAGATTTAGACAAAGGTTCTGAAGAATACTTAGTTGATGGAGCACAAGGTAGATGACTCAACATTTTCTCATTGCCAACAGTGCTAAAATGGGCATATGGCACCCCATGACAAAACTAACAGCAATTTGCTTGGTCCATCTGATTCCATTGGTTCTTAGGAAGCTGTATGCCAAAAAACAATATTCTGGTCAGTGCAGTTTTTGAAATATGCATGTTTGAAATATTTCTATTTTTAGCTTCTTGAGTTCCCAAGGGGCTGTGAATTTTTTTTCAAGCATCAATTAACTACTTTTGACCCACTTTTACTACATGCCAAATTTGGTTCAAATCAGACTATCAGTTCTTGAAATTCAAATTTTGGATGGAGCCCAAAATGGACATGCTCCCACAGAGAACCAAAATATTGACCTACCAACATGCCTTGAACAAACTTTACTCAAATATCACAACATTCTCTGTGGTGGTTCATGAGAAGATTTTTATGCTTTTGTGGCATTAACCACAGCCCAAAGATGGCAGCTGCTTCATTTGAACAAAATACAAAGGGTATACTACAAAGGTGGTCTCTGCAATATATGTTTGAATTTGGTCCAATGGTTTTGAAGAAGACAAATGTCAAAAGTTAACGGATGATGGATGCCAGATGCCATTTAACGGCAATAGCTCCCACAGCCAGGTGAGCTAACAAGAGAAATTATCTGGGCATTTCCCACTAATATTTTGTAATACTGTTGTAGGAATGAAGTCAATTTGCTGTACTAATAGAAAAAAATTAGAGCTTGCACTAATTACACAATGCACTGATTGGAGACCACAACAGACTATTTTATTGATGACTCAATGAGGCTCTAACTTCTTAAATTTTGCCAACAAAATTGCAGCATAGTAAAGAAAAATATGATTGCCCAGTTGAAGAATAACCCAACTTCTGTGCAATGAAATTTCTCCAATAAATTGTGACAAAACAATTGTTCATGATCAAAATCTTGCTAAACTAAAGTTTCCCTTGATGGTTGCATGGCATCTCTGAAAAAATTACTCCTGTTTAAAATCACCATTGAAAAATAATATAGACCTTAACCAGTTAAATATCATAATTAATACATGTAGTTTAATATTAATCTCTTGTATTTTGCATCTACTCTTTTAGTGCAGTGATCTATTCCACATGGTGACAAGATAACTTTTTTCTTCTTGCTGTCAAAATTGCTGCTATCTAATACACAGTAAATTGATATATGCTGGCATATTCCATCGAGCTGACAAGACCAGATTAGCAAGATCAAACACAAAGCCATAGGCATTGTGTTTGACCAGGTCTCATCAATGAGATGGAATATGACAACCCAGATTGACCGACTGTTGTAATAGTTTGTTGATTAAATGACAGGAGATATTTAAAGTTGTTAAAAATTGAATATGACACATGAAATATAAACAAAAACAACATTGCCAGTGACCGCACAGCCACAGAAGCCCCCGAACTATGTATGACCTTGAACTGCATCAAACAAAAAAAAATTTTGTGTGCGACACATCGTCTCCCCATAAGCAACATGTATGCCAAGTTTCAACAAAATCCAACAAAGCATCTCAGAGTTATGAATTTATTTATTTATTGATTGATGTTTAAGGTCACATATTTATGCACAATGGCTAATCATGACCGTGACAGTTTTACGGGTGGAGGAAGCCGGAGTACCCGGAGAGAACCACCGAGCAACGACGAGCAGCTGTCAGCTCCCCAACATCGTAACTCCACACTGTAGCACAGGCAGGGTTAGATTGGTTGAAGACATGCGTACCATCGACGTGCAGTACGCCTTAGTACACGGCGTCATCGAGCCCCCACGCGGGCAATGGAGATGAAGTGTCTTGCCCAAGGACACAACGCGGTTGCCGCAGGTGGGATTCGAACCGAGGACCGCTCAGCTCAGAGTTATGAAACAGACACATGTCTGATGGATGGACAGACAGACGGACAGAAAAGACAAAAATTTTTCGGGTACATAAAAAAGAAATTATGGAATGTTTGGCCTGGGTGGTCAGTGCAATGGCACTTTTCTTTCCTTGTATTTTCAGAACTGTGGACTCGAAAAGCTATGCATGTCAATAATGTCACATAAATCTCATTTGAGACAGGTATGATAGGGATTGGAAGACTCGTTTTCCTGCGAGCCAGAATTGTACTCATAAAATCAAATCAATCATCAGCTCGCACATAATAGAAAATCAATAATCAGCTTAACTGTTTATCTGCTGCAAGCGATAACATATGGAGGTAGTGGATGACCATGTGTTATCCCAGATAATACTCCCACCCCATGTATGTAGCTACAGCTCCAGCATGGGTCTGCTGTGAGCTATTATAAATTGGGTTCCTTTTTTTTTTCAAAATTGAATTGAGTCTATCAAGAAATGCAGTGATATTTTGGCTAGAAAACATTGTGGTCATGAATGAAAAGGCCACTGGAGTACCACACAGATCTTCAATTTTCAAAATTTCCCTGGGGAGGTCCCAATAATGGTGGGATACCCCTCTCGTGCTCATCCGCAATGCACTGCTACGCATATTGGAAGATGCTTCAGATCATGACCCATGATTGAAATGCAACATATTGACTGACTGATTTATTGGTGTTTAAGGAAACTTTCAGCATAGTTATATAGACCACAACATAAGCATGAAGTCAAGTTATGCCAATGCTTTGTACTTAACAATGCCCACTTTGGAGGATTTCCACCCCAGGTATTAAGTACCAGGTCCTATTTTACTAGTAAAGCAGAACTTGTTTAAAATATACACCTAAAACTTAATTAAGCACCTGATGTCAGTAGCGAGTGTATCCACCACGTACCCAGATGACAGCCTGAACCCTCCTCCTAATGCTACCAGTAAGCCTTCTGATATGGTCCAGAGGCAACTGCTGCCACTCCTCATGCAATGCAGCTTCCAAATTGGCCAAAATGCTGTACAGGCAAATTCCTTGCTTGCACAAGATGACCAAGAAAGTCCCAGATGTGTTCTAAGGGATTCAAATCGGGGCTCAATGCAGGCCAAGGTAGTGTTGTAATAGTGTTGTTCTGAAGGAGTGCCCTCACAGCATGGGAATGATGTGGCCTTGCATTGTCGTCGATGAATACAGGGCGAGTAGCCAATGTATTGAGAATGTCCCAGATGTACTGATTACCATTGAGATTCCCACGTACAGTCACTATATCAAGTTTACAATCCTGAGTTGGGCATCCCCAGATGATTACTGATCCTCCACTTTAAGGAACAGTAGGTCTGATGTTCCTGGGCATGTAAGCAGTATGCGACCATCTGTGACATGAAGCAGGAATCTACTCTCATCTGACCAATGGACTCTCCTCCACGTCCTGAGATTCCAATGTTGTCGTGCCATACTCCAAATGTCGTCTTTGATGCTGACTGGATAGTGCTGGATGCTTGATAACCCTTCTTGGACCTCATACCCAGTGCTTTGAGATGGTTTTGGACAGTTCTGTTGCATAAATGCCTGTTGGGGTGCCAAAGGCATTTCAAAACCCACTTGAAGCAAAGGCTTCATGCCTAACGAGGCGTGCCAGACTCCAATCTTCCCGAGGAGAGGTCTTTTGGGGTTGTCCAGGCCTTGGTTGGTCCATAACATTGCTGGTTTGTTGATGTTTTTGGACAAGTCTGCTGATAACAGAATGACTATAGCCAAGTTGCCTTCCAACAGCTTTGAATGACATACCTGTTTCAAGCATGCCAACAATTTGCCATCTTAGTGCCTCTGACAGTCTCCTCCTTGCCATGTCAGCATTTATGTTAAAAGAAGTGACAATTTGTCTTGTTTTATACCCAGATACTGCATGTGGATGATAGTGCATTTTGTGCCATTCGTGGGAAGCATGCTTCATGTGGACAAGAGGATGTGTTTGGGGTACGTTATCAACCAGAAACATTATATTTCACTAGATGAAATGCACTGCAAGACATAGCAATCATTAAAATATAATAATCAGTAACAGCAACTTCTCTGTCATGAAACACTGCAGGGGGTGCTTAGTTAAGTTCCAGGTGTATATATAAATACATTCAATGTTTCTTACCTTGTTCAAGACTTGGCACCTACAAATTGTAGGTGGAAGGATTAAATTGTCCCTTGAATGTAATAAAGCACCTTCTGCAATGCTTTAGCATTGCAAAGGGAGCCTTGTTGCACTTATGGATGATCTAGACTATACCCATGGTTTCAGCACCAAGGATCATCTAATCTGACCAGAAGAGCATTGGCTTTTCCTGGGGAGTCTTTTGTAAAGCTGATGATACACTGTTATCTCACACCTGAAAGATCTAAGAAGCCCTTTCTGATTGTGTATCAAATAACAGAATTTATCTACAAAATTAATATGTAGTTTTCGAAGTTGAATCCAGTGATCAAGAAAACATGTCAGCAAAAGTACTTAATATTGTAACATTGCTGTTTATTATTTAACAAAGAAAAATCATCAAATAAGTGTAAACTGAAAAGAAATAAACCAAATCCTAAAATGATATGTAACTAATTACATAAATAGTTATTGATACTGATACAGGTCAATGTTCAATTCACACAGAGCTAAAAATATCAATCTTTTAATTTTCCTTCTTTGAAACCATTGTTAATTTTCCTTTTGAACCATCAAACTAACTCTAATGAGGGTTTTATAAACTAATCTACTAGAAGAGGGTTTGTAAGCTATTTTTCTTGAACACATTGGAGGGATTTAGTTCATTTTTCATATGGGTAGAATGTTATACATCTTAAAATACTGTCTACTGAGATAAATAAAATATCAAACTGTTATATTCAATTCTGTACAAACTGTTTTTAAATTTGTCACGAAACTTCAAAACAAATACATGCCAGACTAGTAATTTACACAATAGTTTACCTGTATATTACAAGTCATACATTACACACAGTCACTTTTATATACTTGGGAGTATAAATGTTTAATTTTGATGTCAGTACTGCATTAACCCTTTTCCTAACATGAAAAGAAGATGACACATGCAAACAAAATTATTGAACAACTATTTTTTTTAAATTTTTGCTTCAAAAACAAAGCTTATGACCTCTCATTGGAACAAACTCAATGAGCTTGTTCCATTAGGGGGGTCAAAAGCTATATTTTTGAGGCAAAAAATGAAAAAAATAATGACAATTGAATGGTGATATTTGTGAATAGTGCTGGCCAGTTTTGGTCATTACGTTTGGTAAAGGGTTAAATATCTAAACACCAACATTTTGAGCAGCAAATTTTTCCAATAATGGGACTCAGAAATTTAACCAATTCAACCTTGTTTGACAAGAGCTCACTTAGCTCTGTCAAACAAGGCTGAATTGATTAAATTCCTAGTTGCATTATGGAAAAAATTTGCTGGCTGAAAGTTTGATATTTTGATATTAGTGTACAGATAGTTACTTCATTATCTGACACAAGTTAAAATGACAGTTCCAATGTTTTTTTCCGAATGGTGATGTTTGTGTAGAGTGAAACAGATTTGGCCGATTCATTACAAAAAAAAGGCCAACACCCTTGAGAATTGAAAAACAAGTGCACTGCTAGGTGGTGTTATCATTATATGGCAACTAAGCGTGTGGGTAAACAATAAGTCAATGAGAAAATGAATGGACAGATGGATGGATCTTCCCAAAACATATGGTCTGTTCAGATGGGACAAAAATTGGAACTTGACCTCATATTGTTCACATAATTGCTCATACCAAGTTTTGCTACAATCTGTTCTTAATTATTAAGGATGTAGTTCAGACAAAGAAAAATATAATTTTCTTACTAGAAAAAGGGGCATAACTCAGTAAATAATTGTTGGACCAGACTGAAATTCGAACATTGACCCCAATATTGTTAAGACAATTGCCCACACCAAGTTCGGTTACAGTTAGTTTATAATGAAAGTGTCAATGACACTGTAACTTAACTTGTCTGTGTGTTGTGCTTGATGAAAAGGATAATGTTCAATGTTTATGAAAGGATTATGAAATAAGACAACAATTGTGATAATTGGGAATATGTTAATTTCTGTTCCCTGTATGCTATGTTTTTAATAAAAATAATATGAGGTGTACACTGTACTAAAGGGCGTAGGGGTGGGTTAATATGACCTCACAGTTAATGTATGCGGCCATCACAGTTAACGGATGTCAACGAAAGTTACCAAGTTACAGTGAAATTATTCCCAAACAAATCATCCTATCAAGTTACATTGAAATCCCTTCATAAATATGGCCTGTTGACTGTGCTAGAGGTTTTCGGGCTTCAGGCCTGTGTAGCCATGACAGTTGACCGATTACTACTAAAAGAGGACGTCCTCATCTCGACGTTATACTGAGTCATTCTACTAAGTTACAATGAAATCCCTTCACAAATACGACCTGTAGTCTGTACTGAAGTTTTTCCAGTTTTGGGCTCGGGAAGCCATCATGGCATCATCTGGAGTGATCCTACAAACAGGGTTCCCCCAGAATATTGAAAAAAAAAATCAAGGACTTTCAAGGACCTTTCTGAAGAAAATTCAAGGATATTCAAGGACCTTTTACAATAAGTAGTCAATTTTGCCTCAGTTCACAACTTGTTAACCGCGGTAAAATTGACTACTTATTGGAAAAATATCTGACTTAGTAATCACAACAAAATCGTCACATCTGGCTGGTGAATCTTTGAACAAGAAATGGAGTGCCTTGAGAACCTTATCCACACCCAAGTCTGACCTCTTTACTCCTGTCTTAAAGGCATTGTGAATGGTGTGAAGTCCACAAGATCCAGTGTTTACAAATGTATCACCCACTTTTTCTGATATGAGTTTAAACAATTTCCAGTTTACATTAGGTCCATCCATAGAGATTTGCAGCACTTTTTCAAAGGTAAATCTATCATGGATGGATTTGACAAGAACAGTTAGCATGTCCTCTGCAGTAGCGTGCCCCATGAAAACAGAATCTGTGTATCTGGTCACAAAACCTTGTATGAATGTCCATTTGTTTTTTCTGTAAAACTGAATTCAGTGACTCATCGAATAGGACAACAAATTCTCCAGACATGTTAACTCTCCCGGAATGCCCGGGAGTCTCCCGGAATTAGCTATACCCTCCCGCCCGGGACTCAATTTGGGCCAAAATCTCCCGGAAAGTCGACATACCAGACAAAATCATGTCAGATTTGAGAAAAATTGGTGGTAATTTGAAACGAAAATGGGCAACTTACGCGCACTGTAATTCAACTGCACGCTGATATAAGCAGCGTTTAATTGCATGAAACATATATGTTCTGGGAATAAAATGAAATATATCTTTTGACCGAGATTATTTATTCACTGTATTTGTTATCCAAATCTCAAATCGAAGAGAAAAACACCACCAAAACAAACAGTCCACTTGACAGGCCTACCGTGAAATGTCGACGATTTCCGATGAACTGCATAAAACACAAATCGAGTGAGTGTGCTGTGTATTCCCCATCCCCACCCACGGGTATTGCCCGGTGCCCATCCACCTCATGACTATGAAGTATGAATTGAATGAATTCCCGGCTACACGCCTGATTGCATGATACAGCATTCACGATGTTCATGGCATGTGAAAAGCTTCAGAACTCTCAGATTTGAACAGACTTGCGTAAGGGAGACTACTCTTTTAACAGGAGAGATATTGATGTATTTCTAATTTTTCTTCCTGCTGAAAGAAAACACACTCGAATCTAATGATCGTCGGGGTTCTTTACTGTAATAAAGCAAACCAACATTGAATATATAACTCATTCTCTCAATAAAATAAACATCATTTCCCGGTAAACCCTGAAAACTTATATTCTGAATAAAATCCTTTCCCCTTACGAAACAGAACACATTTGAGGATGCACTATTTTTTCAGATGTGAACTGAACTTTCTTCATCTCTCATTAGCCTTGTTCCAGATAGTAATCAATGGTCTGTTTGGGGTTCAGACTGAAAACGGTTCCCCGAGAGCAAGTAAAATTTATACCAAATCATATTGACGAAGTAGATCAATTCTCTTTTATGCAGATTGCATAACATATTACAAAGAACCCAGGTTGCCAATTTGCCAAGCTGTGATTTGATCTTTTTATGTTCTAAACTTTATTTTTATGTTCTACTTTTGAAGTTTTTAGTTAATCAAGTCTGATCACACCCATATTTCAGTTATGTCTACACAAGTTTATATCAATGTCCAGGGATGGAAATACAGGTATAGATCAGCCTGGTCAAATCAATACCACCTAACTACCCAGTCCACCCCACTCACTTGTAAATGTAAGTTATAATTACTCTAACCAAAGACTCCAGTGATTCATTGTTCTGAAATACTTATGTGTGTGTGTGTGGGGGGGGGGGGGGGGGGGGGGGGGTGGGAGGAGGGGGATATTTGGTATTAATTTGTATTTAAAATTGATCCACACATGGTTTCTACGCGCATAAAATACTTATGCCTGTGTGTGTGTTGGGGGGGGGGGGGGGGAGAGGGGGGATATTTGTATTTAAAATTGATCCACACATGGTTTCTACGCGCAAAAAAAAAATCTCCCTGAAAATCATGTCATCGCCCTGAAAATTTTCTTCAATCCCCCTGAAAAAAATTTTGGGAGGTTAACATGTCTGAATTCTCTCACATCAGTTTGGAGAGTGTCTGTCAAGAGCTTATGGATATATGGTCGTAATCCAAAAATAATGATATATGAGACTTTGTTTCGACCGCAGGTCAAATTTTGGGCAACAGCACTATCAGGAAACATTCGTGCAAACAGTTTATTTGTGTCCTCACAACTGTTGAAGCTAAAGTGCGACACAACACACTTCAGTGCCCACAAAACTTCAGCTGTGATTGTGTCTGAAGATTTGAAAGACTGCGCAACAGATGCAACAGTTGCTGATGCGATGGCTTTACTACTTTCTTTCTTTTGATCACCATTCTTTTCAATTTTGTCTGACTGAGCTGAAATGAAGTCGAGCATTGTCAAAGTTGGAGTAGTCTTTTTACGTTATTAAGAGATAGCTCCTTATGATTTTTGGACAACATGTGCGACCGTAAAGCCGCCTCACCCATATTCTGAACGCTAAAGTTTTTTTGGCACAAGTGACAACATGCGCTGTGATTGTCCATTTTTACAGGCATAACCCACAGCTTATATTCGCTGTTGTCGATCCAATGGTCCTGAAATGTGCACTTCCCAGGCATAATTGTTACTTGTAATGTATTTGTGTTTGCACAGACGCTCCAATTTTATTAATAAACGAAAATCAAGTCCACGAAACACTTCAATAAACACGTGCGCGATTGGCCACATTAATTTACCTAAAAGAGAGACTACTGCAACAAACTTCTAATCAGAACGCGCCTTACATAGAATGTTTTGTGGGAGAATGCCAACTGCGTAAAAATTTGGAATATTGCCACACATTACGGACGTTTCATCACCAGGTCAATTCGTACTAAATCATTTCGTCACACAAATACAGTTCACTACAAACACGATGAAATGCAACAAAAATCACATACTCGATTTTTCGAAGTTTAGGAAACCAGCGAAATGTCTATTTGCGACTAAAGTCCCTAGTCATTATGCCCCAACCACCTTCACTCCGGCTGACGTGATCACTTTCCCCCGGATCATTTCGACCAAGATCTGAATGTGGGTAGTTCGGGGCCCCAAAGTATAACTGATAAGGACTAAATTTAATTTACCGTGGTAGGTACGTTTTAGAAGTTAGAACCGGGAATGGTTCGGCCCTTCTGTTTACCAGTTTGGTCCCAGGCATTCGAGTTTGGGACGGTTCGGCCTCAATTTTAATAATAACATCTATTTGTTTGGACTTGTCAACAAAGTTATTCGTTCCCTTTCGGACCGCTATTATGCTTGTGATAAATCGGCTATCAAATTCAAGGACATTCAAGGACCTTTTACTGATATACCCCCTTTTCAAGGACTTTCCAGGCCTTGAAAATAGCATTTCAAATTCAAGGACATTCCAGGTTTTCAAGGACCCGCAGCTACCCTGTACAAAGTTACAATGAAATCCCTTCATAAATATGACCTGTAGACTGTGCTCAAGGTTTTCGGGCTTTGGGCCCCTGAAGCCATCACAGTTGATCAATCACGACCAAAAGGGGATGTCATCATCTAGACATTATATGGAGTCAACCTAACAAGTTACAATGAAATCCTTACATAAATACGACTTGTAGACTATGCTAAAGGTTTTTGGGTTTTGGGCTCGGGCAGCCATCAAGGCTGAATGATTGCGACCAAAAGGGGACGTTCTCATCTAGACATTATTTGGAATAATCCTACCAAGCTACAATGAAATCCCTTCATAAATATGATCTGTAGACTGTGCCAAAGGTTTTCGGGCTTTGGGCCCCTGTAGCCATCACAGTTGCCCAATTGTGTCCAAAAGGGGACGTTCTCATCTAGACATTATATGAAGTCAACCTACCAAATTACAATGAAATCCCTTCATAAATATGATCTGTAGACTGTGCTAAAGGTTTTTGGGCTTCAGGCTCGGGCAGCCATCATGGTTGAATGATCGCACCCAAAAGGGAAATTCTCATCTGGCCATCATCTGGAGTGATCCTACGAAGTTACAATGACATCCCTTCATAAATATGACCTGTAGACTGTGTTAAAGGTTTTTGGGCTTCGGGCACCTGTAGCCATCACAGTTGACCAAGCACGACCAAAAGGGGATGTCATCATCTAGGCATTATATGGAGTCAACCTAACAAGTTACAATGAAATCCTTCCATAAATACGACCTATAGACTATGCTAAAGGTTTTTGGGCTCTGGCAGCCATCAAGGCAGAATGACCATGACCAAAAGGGGACGTTCTCATCTAGACAGTATTTGGAGTCATCCTACCAAGTTACAATGAAATCCTTTCATAAATATGACCTGTAGACTGTGCTAAAGGTTTTTGGGCTTCGGGCTCGGGAAGCCATCATGGTTGAATGGTCGCTACCAAAAGGGGACTTTCTCATTAGGGCATCATCTGGAGTGATCCCACGAAGTTACAATGAAATCCCTTCATAAATATGACCTGCAGACTGTGCTCAAGGTTTTCGGGCTTCGGGCCCCTGAAGCTGTCACAGTTGAGCAATCACAACCAAAAGGGGATGTCATCATCTAGGCATTATATGGAGTCAATCTAACAAGTTACAATGCTCAAGGTTTTCGGGCTTCGGGCACCTGTAGCCATCACAGCTGACCAATCACAACCAAAAGGGGATGTCATCATCTAGGCATTCTATGGAGTCAACCTAACAATTTTCAATGAAATCCTTACATAAATACGATCTATAGACTATGCTAAAGGTTTTTGGACTCGGGCAGCCATCAAGGCTGAATGATAGCGACCAAACAGGGACATTCTCATCTAGACATTATTTGGAGTCATCCTACCAAGTTACAATAAAATCCTTTCATAAATATGACCTGTAGACTGTGGTAAAGGTTTTCGGGCTTCGGGCCCTGTAGCCGTCACAGTTGCCCAATCACGTCCAAAAGGGGACGTTCTCATCTTGACATTATATGAAGTCAACCTACCAAGTTACAATGAAATCCCTCCCTCCATAAATGTGACCTGTAGACTGTGCTAAAGCTTTTCGGCTCGGGCAGTCGTCACAGTTGACAGATCACGACCAAATGGGGAAGTTCTCATGTAGACATCATCCTAACAAGTTACAACGAAATTCCTCCATATTAAATATGACCTGCAGACTGTACTAAAAGTTTTTTGGTTTCGGGCTTGGGCAACCATCACGGTTGACAGATCATGACCAAAAGGGGACGTTCTCATCTAGGCATTATACAGAGGCATCCTACCAAGTTACAATGAAATCCCTTCATAAATACGACCTGTAGACTGTGCTAATGGTTTTCGGATTTTGGGCTTGGGCAGCCATACCGGTTGACCGATCACAACCAAAAGGGGACGTTCTCATCTAGACATGACCCCAAACCTGCATAGGAAATTTCATGATGCTCAGACAAGAACTACGGGGTGTAGCCTGTGCTAAAGGAAAATGTGAATAGACTCACAGATTCACAGACTTCCGCACGCGTGATGGCAATAGCTTATCTTGACTTTGTCATGTTAAGCTAATAATTATTGAAGATATACAAGACAAACAAAAAATCCATGGACAGATGGATGGACAGTCATTCCTATAACACAGTTAACTTGGATGAGACCAGAGGTCGCACTTCACATCAATAATGTTGAGATAATTGCTCACACCAGCTTTGGCTACAATCAGTTCATAATTACTATCATGTGGACAAGGCAAAAATATAATTTCCTAAGTCAAACAGGATGACTGCCATAGTGGCCATACTGGATAATTATTATTGAAAGAAATATTCCTCTAGTCCCCACTTCTCCACTACAAAGAAATAAGATCCATGGGACATTTTGTTTTCAAGTTACTGCAGGGACAAACAAAAATTACAAAAAAATCCAAAATGGCTACGATGGTGGCCATATTGGATATGGCAGCAAATTGATTATCAAAAGGAACCTTCCTCTTGTCACCACTAATCTACCACAAAAACTAGGACCCACAATTCATTTCCTTTTCAAGTTATAGTGCAGACAAGCAATAATTACAAAAAAGACAAAACAAGATGGCTGCCATGGTGGACATATTGGATATGGTAGAAAACAGATTATCGACAGGAACCTTCCTCTAGTCACCATTAATCCACCACAAAAAATAGGATCCATGCTACATTTCATTTTCAAGTTATGGTGCATTTATTTATTTATTTATTTGTGTTTAAGGTCACAGACTGTGCACAATGGCTAATCATAACCACGACAGTTTTATGGGTGGAGGAAGCCGGAGTACCCGGAGAGAACCACCGAGCAACGGCGAGTAACTGTCAGCTCCCCAACATACTAACTCCACACAAGCAGGGTTAGCATTGGTTGAAGACAGGTGCACCATCGACGTGCAGTACGCCTCAGTACACAGCGTCACCGTGCCCCCACATGGGCAATGGGGGTGAAGTGTCATGCCCAAGGACACAACGCGGTTGCCGCAGGTGGGATTCAAACCGAGGACCTCTCAGCTTGCAGCTTGCACCTCTACCTACTGAGCCACCGCGCCCCCTAAGTTATGGTGCAGACAAGCAACAAAATTACTAAAAATCCAAGATGGCTGCCATAGTGGCCATATTGGGTAGGGTAGAAAAATGATTATCGAAAGGAACTTTCCTCTAGTTACCACTAGTTCACCACAAAAAACAGGATCCATGGGACATTTCGTTTTCAAATTACTGCAGTGACAAGCAAAAATAACAAAAAATCCAAGATGGCAGCCATATGGCAGAAAACTGATTACAGAAAGGAACTTTCCTCTTGCCACCGCCTAATCCATCACAAAAAGTATGATCCATGGTACATTTCACTTTCAAGTTATTGTGCAGACAAGCAAAAATTACAAAATATCCAAGATGGCTGCCATAGTGGCCGTAATTGATAAATTGATTATCGAAAGGAACCTTCCACTGGTCACCACTAATCCACCACAAATGAAAGTGTCAGTGACACTGTAGCTTAACTTGTCTGTGTGTTATGTTTGATGAAAAGGATAATGTTCAATATTTATGAAAAGATTATGAAATAAGACAAGAATTGTGATAACTGGGAATACGTTAATTTCTGTATGTGGCCCTCACAGTTAATGTATATCAACGAAAGTTACCAATTTACAGTGAAATTATTCCAAAACAAGCCAACCTATCAAGTTACAATGAAATCCCTTCATAAATATGGCCTGTAGACTGTGCTAACGGTTTTTGGGTTTTCACCTGTGTAGCTATCACATTACCGATCACAACCAAAAGGGGACGTCCTCATCTAGACATTATACTGAGTCATCCTACCAAGTTACAATGAAATCCCTTCATAAATATGACCTGTAGTCTGTGCTAAAGTTTTTTGGGTTTTGGGCTCGGGCAGCAGTCATGGCTGAATGATAGCGACCAAAAGGGGACGTTCTCATCTAGACATTATCTGGAGTCATTCTACCAAGTTGCAATGAAATTCCTTCATAAATATGACCTATAGACTGTGCTAAAGGTTTTTGGGCTTTGGGCCCTTGTAACCGTCACAGTTGACCACTCGCGACCAAAAGGGGACGTTCTCATCTAGACATGACCGCAAACCTGTATATGAAATTTCGTGACGATTGGATAAGAACTACGGGGTGTAGCCTGTGCTAAAGGAAAATGTGAACAGACTCACAGACTAACAGACTTCCGCATGCGTGATGGCAATAGCTCATCTTGACTTTGCCAAGTTAAGCTAAAAATTATGATTCATGGTGCATTTCATTTTCAAGTTATTACGTGCACAAGCAAAAGCTAATGGACAGGCAGAGGGACATGGCCATACCATAATATGGCCTGCACCTGAGAGCAGCCGTATAAAAATAGGTCAACAAACAATGCATGATGTAATTCCAAAGGACATCAAGTCAACAAGATTTCACAACAATTACTCCTTACTGATACAGTGGAGCCCACTTAATTGGAAATCTCTTAGTGAATAACCATGTTAATAATAATATAAATGACTATACGAGTGTAGGACCAGAGATATCAGAAACCCTGTATTGTACTTGTGTCTCTGTGCCTAATGGGTTTTTGCTCTAAATTTAACTTAGTCAGAGACGAGGGGCTGCTGTGTGGCTCCTATTTTATATTGATATGTTCCCTGCAGTTGGGTTGGCGACACACCTGTCACAATCATTTTAAATGAAAACAGACCTGCTTACAGAGTTATCCGTAATCTGAGAACCAAATCTGAGGGACCTCTCTTCCCAAATTATACAAGTATTGTCCACTGATCAGGACAGACCGAATGCCACAGATCAACGACACCATTCTGAAATACAATGGATATTCACATTCAATACACTCATCCTTTCTGGCCTGAACAGGAAGGACTTTTGATTATCTTTGAATAACCATGTTAATTGAATATAATTTCCAAACACAAAATCATTACCATAGCTTCAGAACAAATTTGATCATTAACTGCATTTGGATTATTGAGTAAACTCCTGTTAACTGAATAAAAAACATTGTAAAAAGTTGAGAAATTACCAATAATCACAGTAAGTAGAAGGTCATTGCTTTTGGCAAAGTTTTTTGGTTTTTTTGGGGGGGTTTATACACATTTTCGGCTTCACTATTATCCAATATAGGTATTTAATCTATTTTGTCATAGCTCCACAAGATTAACAGAATAAATGCTCAGCTAGAGATATATCTCTAATTGAACACATCTGTTAATTGAATCATTTCACTATTCAATTAACAGAGTCCCAATAAATTTGATATGTATATTATTTGTAGTCATTTTCACAGCTTTTGTACTTTTACCATTCTATTCAACCCATTACAGCCTATGTACAGCCAATATTACTGGTTAAGTGGCATAGCATTCTCCAAACCACCAAAATTGTTGAGCATTCTGACATACAGTTTTCTTACTGAAACCAAGGATAATTAAAGGTGACCTTAAATGCTGACCTCACAAAAGTCCATCAATTATCCACAGAGAGATAAAAATTAAAAATGAAAGTGTCAATGACACTGTAGCTCAACTTGACAAACTTGAACTTGGTAAGTTATAAATGAAATGGCAAAATTGAAGATCATTGGTACCAATGTTATTGACGAAATTTCAACATAACAGCATTGTGTGTGCACAACGTCAGAATAATCCATGCATTTTTAAATGTAAACTGTAAGACTGGCTAAAGGAAGAATGTTGATACACAAATGCAGTATGTTCATAAGTTATTGTAAATGGCAACTTTTTTCACAGAAATAAATGCTAATCAATAGCTCTTATCTAAAAGTCTTGCCTAATGAGCACACCAAGTTAAAAAACAATCCTTTTATAAATGTGGCCTGAAGGCCATGTCAAAGAAGAATGTTGATGCACAAATGCAATAAATTCAAAGATTGTTGCTAACAGCAACAGTTTTTGATGGAAATGATAAGAAAATCAATAGCTCCTATCTTTGTCAACCTGTATAAGCATACAAAGTTTAAAAACAACCTGATAATGAATATTCCCTCTGAGGCATGCCGAAGGAATGCACTAAGTAGAAGGTCATTGCTTGTGGCAATGTTTTTTTTTTTTTTTTTTTTTATGGAATTGCATAAATATACCCTGCAGAGAGTGCAAAAGGGATAAGTTGATGCGCAAATGCAGTAAGTTCACAGGCTGGTGATAACGACAATAATTTTTTATGGAAATGAAAAAAAGCAATAGCTCACATCTAGAGGTCACCCCGAACACACATACCAAGTTTCAAACTGATCTGATCATAAATGTGCCCTGAAAGGTGTGTTAAAGGGAAATATTGAGGTCTGACTAAACTAAGTTCAAAGGTGAGCGGCAACTATTGATGCCTGAGTAAACTAAGTTCAAAGATTGTTGCCATCGGCAACATTTTTTGACGGACGGAAATGGAAGAAAATTGATAGCTCCCATCTAGAGGTCACCCCAAACAAGCATGCCAGGTTTCAAAGCAATCCGATCATAACTGTGTCCTTTTGGGTGTGCCAAAGGGAAATATTGAGGTCTAACTAAACTAAGTTCTAAGAACGTTGGCCGTGGCAAAATTTTTTGACGGAAATGAAAGAAAATCGATAGCTCCCATCTAGAGGTCACCCCAAACAAGCATGCCAGGTTTCAATGCAATCCAATCATAAATGTGCCCTGTAGGGTGTGCCAAAGGGAAATATTGAGGTCTGACTAAACTAGAGGTACTGTAAGCAAGCTCACAAAGTGATACCCCCCAGTTGCGCTTACGAGGAAACAACCATATGATGTAGCAACTGAAATGTATAAGTTAGATTATCTCCCCTTGGAAATGTCGGAACGGAATTATATTGCTTCATGCGCATCTTCATATGGAGTTCTGCCATTGTGTAAAGTTTCATGAAAATTCTTCAAACGGTTCAGGAGGAGTTGCTCTTATAAGGATGGACAGACAGACGGACAGACGGATGGACAGACGGACGGATGGACAGGGTGATTCCTATATACCCCCCCAAACTTTGTTTGCGGGGGTTATAACTAAGTTCTAAGAACGTTGGCCGTGGCAACATTTTTTGATGGAAATGGAAGAAAATCGATAGCTCCCATCTAGAGGTCACCCCAAACAAGCATGCCAGGTTTCGTAGCAATCTGATCATAAATGTGCCCTGTAGGGTGTGCCAAAGGGAAATATTGAGGTCTTCTGACTAAAATAAGTTCTAAGAATGTTGGCCGCGGCAACATTTTTTGACAGAAATGGAAAAAAATCGATAGCTCCCATCTAGAGGTCACCCCAAACAAGCATACCAAGTTTCAAAGCAATCCAATCATAAATGTGCCCTGTAGGGTGTGCCAAAGGGAAATATTGTGGTCTGACTAAACCAAGTTCTAAGAACGTTGGCCGTGGCAACATTTTTTGACGGAAATTGAAGAAAATCGATAGCTCCCATCTAGAGGTCACCCTAAACAAGCATACCAGGTTTCAAAGCAATCCAATCATAAATGTGCCCTGTAGGGTGTGCCAAAGGGAAATATTGTGGTCTGACTAAACTAAGTTCTAAGAACAGTGGCCGTGGCAACTTTTTTTGACGGAAATTGAAGAAAATCGATAGCTCAAATCTAGACTAAGAGGTCACCCCAAACAAGCATGCCAGGTTTCAATGCAATCCGATCATAAATGTGCCCTGTAGGGTGTGCCAAAGGGAAATATTGAGGTCTTCTGACTAAACTAAGTTCTAAGAACGTTGGCTGCGGCAACCTTTTTTGACGGAAATTGAAGAAAATCGATAGCTCCCATCTAGAGGTCTCCCCAAACAAGCATACCAGATTTCAAAGTAATCCAATCATAAATGTGCCCTGTAGGGTGTGCCAAAGGGAAATATTGTGGTCTGACTAAACTAAGTTCTAAGAACAGTGACCGCGGCAACTTTTTTTGACGGAAATTGAAGAAAATCGACAGCTCCCATCTATCATACCAAGTTTCAAAGTGATCTGATCATAAATGCAACCTGTGAGGTGTGCCAAAGGAAATTGTGGATGTAAGTACGTATGTGACGGACGAGAAGTGATGGCAATCGCTCAGCTTGACTTTGTCAAGATGAGCTAAACAAGAGGCCCCAGGGGGCCTGAGGGCGCTCACCTGACATGGTAGCCTAAATATCTACCCAGAGAATTTATTTCAACAAGTTGCATCTGCTCCTCCTAAGAAAAGCTTATACCAAATATCCAAAGATTCTGACCCGTGGATCTAAAAAAAAAAGAAGATTTTTAAAGAATATTCCTCATATTGAACTAAGTTATAATTCGGGCTCCCACAGGGAGCTCATATATAAACCCAGGGTCTTGGCTTTAACAAACTTGAATCTCACCCCCCTAAGGATGCTGCACACCAAATATCAAAACATTCCGACTGCTGGATCTGAAGAAGAAGATTTTAAAGAAAATACCTCATTTTGAACTAAGTAACAATTCGAGCTCCCAAAGTGAGTCCAAATATGGACCTAGAGACATGGCTTGAACAAACTTGAATCTCACCCCCCTAAGGATGCTGCATACCAAATATCAAAACATTCCGACTGCTGGATCTGAAGAAGAGTTTTAAAGAAAATTCCTCATTTTGAACTAAGTTATCATTCAGGCTCCCACAGTGAGCCCAAATATGAACCCAGGGACTTGGCTTGAACAAAATTGAATCAAACCCCCCTAAGCATGGTGCATACTCAATATCAAAAGATTCTGCCTGCTGGATCTTGAGAAGAAGATTTTCAAAGAAATTTGCCTGAAATGCACTAAGTTTGAATTCAGGCTCCTATAGTGAGCCCAAATATGAATCCATGGGGCCGATTTGAACAAACTTGAATCAGATCCACCCCACAATGTTGCATACCAAATATCAAAAGATTCTGCCTGCTGGATCTGGAGAAGATTTTTTAAGAAATTTGCCTGAAATGCACTAAGTTCGAATTTCGAGCTTCTATACTGAGCCCAAATATAATAAACCCAGGGGCCGATTTGAACAAACTTGAATCAGATCCATCCCACAATGTTGCATACCAAATATCAAAAGATTCTGCCTGCTGGATCTGGAGAAGAAGATTTTTGAAGAAATTTGCCTGAAATGCACTAAGTTCGAAATCGGGCTCCTATACTGAGCCCAAATATGAACCCAGGGAGCCGGTTTGAACAAACTTGAATCAGATCCACCCTACAATGTTGCATACCAAATATCAAAAGATTCTGCCTGCTGGATCTGGAGAAGAAGATTTTTTAATCTTTTCTCATTGCCTACAGTGTTAAAAAGTGCTGACTCAGCACTTTTTCAAAAGTCCTGAAAAAAGTACCTTGTGATCAAACCGATAGGGATTTTTTTTAACCATTTTATTCTACTGGATAAAAGTAAGCTTTATACAAAATAAGAATTCTCTGTGCCGTGTAGTTTTGGTTTTGGAGATATGGCAGTTTTAAGGTTTTTCCTATTTTTAGCTCCCGAGGTTCCCACGGGGCAATGAGAAAATTTTTGCCCCTCCCATAACGAAGGCAAATAATGCCCGACAAACTTCTCTTGAACAAACTTGATTCTAAACCTTAAAAGGACTCTGTATACCACATATCAAGTCTCTGCTATTGGTGGTTCATTAGAAGAAGATTTTCAAAAAATTTGGCCATTTTTTCCCCACACCTCTGCTCAATATGAGCCGAAACCTAATTTTGATAAAAATCAAAATGCCCCTATATAACCACTATTTACATATAATTTAATTAAAATGTGGCCAGTGGTTTAGGAGAAAGAGGCTCAAACACCACCTTCACGCAGGACGACGGACGACAGACGACGGACGGAGAGTGATAAGAAAAGCTCACCCTGACTTTCAGTCAGGTGAGCTAAAAACCCATCAGTCTCTCATTATTAACCAAATATAAGAAATTAAACTGCTCGGGTCCGGGAGATTTTTTTTAACTGTTTCTCCACTCTTGGTATGGGGTTGAGAAGGATAGAGTCTTATACTTTTCAAAATATCTCTAGTGGCTTCCTACAATTCTGTATATGATCAAAGGTAATCAGTTTCTCATTATTTACCACATGTATGATGTTGTATGGCAGAGTTTGGGGTGGGGGAAATATAATGCAATTGAGAAAAATATTTGGAGTCTGTTGCTCCTAAAGATGCTCTGTACAAAATATCACATAACTACATTGTGCAGTTCAGTAAAAGAAGACATTTGTATTTTCTCTCTTTTTGGCCTGAATAGGGTATCAGTAGTTCTTGCTAATTGTAACAGAAATTTCTGTTTCTAAAGAAATCAAGTAATGTAATCCAGTTACACTGTATTTCAAATTTCTTTGAAACTGGCCATGGCATTCTGAAAATCGAGAATTTGGGTGGGGCTACAAATGTTTCCCTGAAACAGGTGATTGCAACTATTGCCCCACAAAGTTTGTTTGAACACACTTGGTTCCAGACCTAAAAAGAAAGCTCAGCACCAAATTCATCACATCCACTGGTTCAAAAAAGGATTTTCAAATAATTCTGGGAATTTCAGTCCCATCACCTCCTTATGAGGTGAACAAAATGAAATCCACTCTTGTAACCAACTATCATACCAAATGTCACTGAAAACTGCCTAATGGTTTACTGAAAACTGCCCAATATTTTTGGTAAAAAGTTAAATTTACATATTTACTGATGTTTAGTATCATATATTTCTGCTCAATGGCTAATCATGATGGCAACATGGAGATATTTATTTATTTATTTATTGGTGTTTAAGGTAAAATATTACTTATGCATAACAGCTAATCGTGACCCTGACAATTTTATGGGTGGAGGAAGCCAGAGTACCTGGAGAGAACCACTGAGCATCAACAAGCAACTGTCAGATCCTCAACATTCTAACTCTGTTCAAGCTCCGCTCCAGGAGGGTTACAGCGATTGAAGACATGTGTACCATTGACGTGCAGTACACCTTAGTACACGGAGTCATCGTGCCTCCATGTAGGCAACTGGGATAAAGTGCCTTGCCCAAAGACACAACGTGGGTCGTCCCAGACAGGATTTGAACTCGGGACCTCTAGCATATAAGTCCAACAGTCTACCACTGAGCCACCATGCTCCTGGAAAAATGGAGATAAAGTAATGTTTAGTCCATCGTTTATACCCATACAGTCCATTTTTGAGGACTTCCACCCCAAGTATTGGTGACAGGATCCTATTTTACCAGTAAAACTGTTTGTTTACCACAGAAAACAAGCACTGCTTCACTTCCCTTCCAGGGTTCCCATGGGGGGGACATAGAATAAAAAGTTCGCTCACATATTTATACCGGATTGTGGATGAGCTGTATTAACTGTAGCTCATCATGAGTTAGACTCAAGTAAGCTATAATTAATGGCACAGTTGATAGCAATGTGTGTCAGAAGAAAGATTAACCCATTGCACACTGATGTCAAAATATAAAAAATTCAAGATACCAATCTTTCCAAAATGCAACCATGAATTCGGGACCTCTAGCATGTAAGTCCAACAGTCTACCACTGAGCCACCATGCTCCTGGAAAAATGGAGATAAAGTCAAGTTTTTTTCAGTTAAAATATGAGTTGTATACTGATCCTTTAGGCACTGTATTGATCAGTATACAACTCATCTCCCTTCACTCATTTTATCCTGTATAAAGTGATTTTTTTCACTTCCTCAGTCACAATGTATTTTCTCGCTTCAATACTGGTACATATTTTTTAAGTATGTATTGGATAGTGCATGCATCAATGTGGAATTATGAAAAATAATTTATAAATTTGTTCAATGAACAGAGACGTCAGTTTACACTCAAAGGAAAATAAATGTTACAAAGAATTCTTCAAGACAAATAGATGTATATAAAATACATATGACATAAACAAAGTTAAAAATGTAAGTTGGCTCTTTTCTAACTCCATTACATCAACAATGTCAGCAACATTTGTCGCTCAAAGAATTAAAGATTGTATCTTATGAGAACCAACTCCATGCCCTCATTTTTATGAGAATAACAACCTATCTTTTCTTGGATTCAAAGTATTCCAGGCCTTGCTTTTTTAAAATATTGGGCCTGCAAGCAAATGTTGTAGGAAGGCTGAGAAAATTGGAATATCTGCAAAGAGAGGCTTACTCTACAGAGTCAAGTCATACAATAAGACAATAAAACTTGTGCATATGTTTGATATTTTCATTATTCATTTTTTTCAGTTTAAACAATATTTTATTCCTCATTTTGGATATAATCTATTACAATTCAGAAATTAATTTATAAAGACAATTTGAACAAACTTTAATATGACCCTCATAAGGCGGCTGTGAAATCAAATATCAAGATTCAGAATGATAGATCTTCATAAGATTTATACAGAATATTCCTCATACTGAGTTAAAATTTGGACCCAAATATGAAGCCAGGGACTTGATTTGAACAAATTTGTATCCCAAAGAGTGCTGAACACTAAATATGAAAAGTTCCTGTCTGGTGGATCTAAAGATTTTCAAATAATTTTTTTCAGTTAAAATATGAACTCAGAGACATGAATTGACAAATAATTGAATCTGCCCCTTATAAGAATTGTGTGTACTAAATATCAGCAGATTGAGTGCAGTGTATTTGAAGAAAAAGTTTTTTAAATATTTCTCATGTTGCACAAGTTGAAATTTGGGCTCACAAGAGGAACCCAAATATGAACCCATGGGCTTGATTTGAACCAACTTAAATTCCACAGGAAGCCCAAATATTAACCTGGGGGCTATATTTGAACTTGAAATTGACTGCCCTAGGGATGTTGTATATCAAATATCAAGATTCTGACGAGTGTGTCTGAAGAAGCAGAATTTTTAAGATTATTCCTCAAAGTGACCAAATTAAAATTCAGGCTCAGAAAAAGAGCCCAAATATTAATCTTACAGCCTTCATTTGAACAAACATGAAACTAACTCCCCTAAGGTTGTTGTGTACCAAATATCAATAGAATCTGGAGAAAAGTTTTCCATAGGGAACCTAAATAATAATCCAGGGACTTGATTTGAGCAAACTGAATCTAATCACTCTGAGGATGCTGGATACCAAATAACAGAAGATTCTGACTAGCGGATCTGAAGAAGCAGATTTTTAAATTTTAAGATTATTCCTCATATTGGACTAAATTAAGATTCGGACGCCAAATAGGGAGTCCAAATATTAACCAAGGGGCTTGATTTTAACAAACTTAAGGGATGGTGTATACCATATATCAAATGATTTTGACATTGGGTTCTGGCGAAGAACATTTGTGAAGAATACTCCTCATATTCCACCAAATTCAAATTCAGGCTAACAAAGGGAGCTCAAATATTAACCGAAGAACTTGATTTGAAAAATAAGATGCCCCATGGGGCCCGAGATGCTACCCTGATCAAAGTTGTTTAAAGAAGGATTAAATTAGCATCTATGGCTAGTTAACACGATAGATGAAGTCATTTAATTATTTATACCTCCGTTGGACATGTCAGATGATTTTTTTCTGGAATTGGGATACTACCACAGAAAAATGCTCAGATTTCCAGTAATGTATCAACCTAGGGACTTAACTTGAACAAACTTGAATCTGGCTCTCCCCATTCACCCCCAGAATACCCTATACAAAATATCAATAGATTCTGAATGGTGGATCAGAAGGAGATTTTAAAGATTATTCGTCCTATTACATTAAGTTAAAATTTGGTCCCCCATAGGGATCCCAAATATGAATCCAAGGACTTGATTTAAACAAACTTGAACCTGAGCCCGGCTAGAGTGTTGTATACCAAATATCAAAACATTATGAATGAAGGTTCTCAAAAATATTTTAAAGAATATTCCTCTTTGCGCCAAATTAAAATTAGGGCTTGCATAGGGAACACTAATATTAACCCAGGGACTTTATCTGAACAAACACATAATTACCTGTCCCCCACCTAAGGATGGGATATAACAAATATCAAAAGCTTCCAACTGGTGTATCTCAAGAAGCAGATTTTTTAAGATTATTACCCATATTGGATTAAGTTAAAATCCGGGCTCCAACATGGAGCCCAAATATTAATGCAGGGACTTGATTTTAACAAACTTGAATCTTACTCCTCTAAGAATGGTGTATACGATGCATCTAAAGCTTCAGACTGGGAGTTTGTGAGAAGATTTTTAAAGAATATTCCTCATATTCCACCAATCCAAAATTAAGGTTCTGACAGGGAGCCCAAATATTAATCAAGAGACTTAATTTGAACAAACTTGAATCTGAAAGGATGCAATATACAAATAATTAAAATATTCTGACTGGTTCTGGAAAAGATTTTTAAAGACTATTTCCCATATCGCACTAAGTTAAAATTCAGGCTCCCATAAGGAGCCCAAATATGAACCGAGGGACTGAATTTAAGCAAACTTGTATCAGCCCCCTCCCCCCCCCCCCCCCAAGCCTTATCAAGGCGGAATAATGAAAATATGCTGACTCGACATATTTATGATTCCCCTACAGTACACTATGACACAACCAATGACAATTTCTTTTTTACTATTTGATTCTACTGTTCTTAAGGAAGATTCATACCAAACAACTGTTCTCTGTTCTGTTTAGTTTGGGAAATATGGGTGTTTCAAAATATTTCTATTTTTAGCTCCTGAAGATCCCCAAGAATCAAGTACTTATGACTCAATAATACAACATATCAAATTTTGTTTAAATCAGCTCATCAGTTCAGAAAATTGGTATGTTGGATGGGGACAAAAATCTTGCCTCTTCGATAACAAAGACAAATATTTCCTTATTAAAAAACGCTATTCTACACCTAAAAAAGGAAGCTCATTACCAAATATCATGTAACTGCAGCTATCAGCTTATGGTAAAAAAGAATTTTTTTAAAACTTGGGAACATTTTCCCCACCCCCCACCCTATGGGGTGTGGCAAGTTGATTTCAACAAAATCAAAATGCCATGTTGGACCAATCAATCACTTCAAACTGCCCTAAAATTGGTTCAGCAGTTTTGGAGAAGTTGCAAACACCGTGTTCATGGACGCCAGATGGAGAGTGAAATCTCACCCTAATTTTCAGTCAGATGAGCTAAAAAAAGGATCACAGTTTGAAGCAATCCCTCTGTGCCCCAGTGGAACCATGGCATAAGCAAAAGTGAAAAATTAATGTTATAGTTAGCACATTATCAGTAAAATTTCTAATAAACTGGAAAAAAATGAAGGGCAATAACACTCCAAATTTCCCAAATATTCATCGCAGGGCTCAAACCCCAAAATTGGTTTCAAATTTAGGACCTGTTGCAAGGCTTTCAAGGATCTGAATCACAAACTTTCAGGACTTTTGTATATGAAAAGCTCAATACATGGTGTTGTGGTTTGTGAGAGTATTCAGTGTCTGAATAATTTCAAATTTTTAAGCAAGTGGTTGTGTTCAAGTTGACAGTCTGCATTCTGACGGAGCAACATAAAGCTGAAGCACAGTCACTGCTATCAGACTGCGCTTGAACAGATGTTACATTGCCACTGACCAAAGTGCATCGAACTTGCAGATCAAGTGAACAAGGTTGTTAAACCAGTGTGTAGACTATTTTTTACAAATGTTAAAAGATTCTTGTCATATTGTAACTTATGAGTAAAAGTTCCCCATATTTCCAATATCCAATGACCTGACAGATGATACATAGTTTGCTCAATGGCTATCTATCAAGTCTTGTTTGAGCCACTCTGTATCCTTTCTCTTGCCATTTTTCTCTAAAAGACACAATCACCTACTGGCATTTTGTATATTTTATTCATGTAAAACAAGAATTGGGAAGACAAGTACACATAATGTTAATATTAAGCAACACATGGAAAGTTTGTGAATTCTGATACTTTTTTTAAAGTTAGTGCATAAACTGAAAATATCCAATTGAAATGGCAATAACCTCCTCTCAATTTTCAAGCAAACACCATGATTTTTTAATTTTTCAAAGACAATATTAAAAGAGAACAGCATAACAATATTTTTTAAAAATCTAACTTTGAACTCACTTAAACATTAATAAAAATAGGCCGATGAAATCGTCAGATGTGTACCCATACGCGCAATTAGTAGAAAGCTGTATGACGGAGGGCCACCACAGATGCTGACATAATGTACACCATACAAGGTATGGGTACATATAGAAATGGATTGGAGGAGTGTCTAATTTGATGGATAAAGGGTTAATATCTCCGGATCAAATTATCAGATTTACATAAAAAAACTAACTATACAGCACAGCACATCAGTAACCTGAATAAATATATAAAGTAACATGACAATCGGATTGGTATTTTTTGAGTTATCTCATGCCAAAGGGATTGGAGGAATTTTCAATTTGAAGGATAAAGGGGGTTAATATCTCCGGATCAAATTATCAGATTTACACCAAAAACTATACAGCTCAGCACATCAGTAACCTGAACACAATTATAAAGTAACTTGACAATTCAAGCAATATTTTTCAAGTTATCAAATGCGAAAGGGATTGGAGGAATTTTCAATTTGAAGGATAAAGGGTTAATATCTCAGGATTACATTATCAGATTTACACCAAAAACTATACAGCTCGGCACATCAGTAACCTGAACACAAATATAAAGTAACTTGACAATCCAAGCAATATTTTTCAAGTTATCGAATGCCAAAGGGATTGGAGGAATTTTCAATTTGAAGGATAAAGGGTTAATATCTCAGGATCAAAATAACAGATTTACACCAAAAACTATACAGCTCGGCATATCAGTAACCTGAACACAAATATAAAGTAACTTGACAATCCAAGTAGTATTTTTCAAGTTATCGAATGCATAAATATATAAAGTAACATGACAATCGGATTGATATTTTTTGAGTTATCTCATGCCAAAGGGATTGGAGGAATTTTCAATTTGAAGTATAAAGGGGTTTAATATCTCCGGATCAAATTATCAGATTTACACCAAAAACTATGCAGCTCAGCACATCAGTAACCTGAACACAATTATAAAGTAACTTGACAATCCAAGCAATATTTTTCAAGTTATCGAATGCGAAAAGGATTGGAGGAATTTTCAATTTGAAGGATAAAGAGGGTTAATCTCTCAGGATTAAATTATCAGATTTACACCAAAAACTATTCAGCTTGGCACATCAGTAACCTGAACACAAATATAAAGTAACTTGACAATCCAAGCAATATTTTTCAAGTTATCGAATGCCAAAGGGATTGGAGGAATTTTCAATTTGAAGGATAAAGGGTTAATATCTCGGGATCAAATCATCAGATTTACACCAAAAACTATACAGCTCGGCACATCAGTAACCTGAACACAAATATAAAGTAACTAGACAATCCAAGCAATATTTTTCAAGTTATCGAATGCCAAAAGGATTGGAGGAATTTTCAATTTGAAGGATAAAGGGTTAATATCTCAGGATCAAATTATCCGATTTACACCAAAAACTATACAGCTCGGCACATCAGTAACCTGAACACAAATATAAAGTAACTAGACAATCCAAGCAATATTTTTCAAAATATCGAATGCCAAAGGGATTGGAGGAATTTTCAATTTGAAGGATAAAGGGTTAATATCTCAGGATCAAATTATCAGATTTACACCAAAAACTATACAGCTCGGCACATCAGTAACCTGAACACAAATATAAAGTAACTTGACAATTCAAGCAATATTTTTCAAGTTATCGAATGCCAAAGGGATTGGAGAAATTTTCAATTTGAAGGATAAAGGGTTAATATCTCAGGATCAAAATAACAGATTTACACCAAAAACTATACAGCTCGGCACATCAGTAGCCTGAACACAAATATAAAGTAACTTGACAACCCAAGCAATATTTTTCAAGTTATCGAATGCCAAAGAGATTGGAGTAATTTTCAATTTGAAGGATAAAGGGTTAATATCTCGGGATCAAATCATCAGATTTACACCAAAGACTATACAGCTCAGCAAATCAGTAACCTGAACACAAATATAAAGTAACTAGACAATCCAAGCAATATTTTTCAAGTTATCGAATGTCAAAGGGATTGGAGGAATTTTCAATTTGAAGGATAAAGGGTTAATATCTCAGGATCAAATTATCCGACTTACACCAAAAACTATACAGCTCGGCACATCAGTAACCTGAAAAACCAATATAAAGTAACTTGACAATCCAAGCAATATTTTCAAGTTATCGAATGACAAAGAAATGGATACAGATGCCGGATGGACAAAGGATGGACGAATGACGGATGGTCACCCCGGATGCCGGCATTATGTGTACCATACATACAGGGACGTTCCGAAGAGGTTTCGATTGGGGGGGGTGTGAGGTCCTGTATTTTCCAATTTTTGTTTGTTTGTTTGTTTTTTGGTTTGGGGTTGTTTAAAAGCAAAGCACAAGGGGCCTAAAACGTGGCAGTTAGTGGGTACATGAGAGTTTAAGAAAGGATATTTTACGTGTAGTGGCTGGGATTCAGTAGCACAAGCAGACAAGTTAGGATCAACAGTTCGATTGTAAACCATACTTTTCGAACTGTGGCCTTTTGAAGAATAGTGTCAGTTGGTAACTAGGTAACATATTGTCGCCTGAGTGCCATGATGTTGAATGTTTCCTTTGGGTCCCACCGAATTATAGTATGCAGGTGACGATATTTTTGCTTATACATTTTTACTCAACAAATATTATCCAAAGTAATTCCACGCAAGCCAGACTATAATCTACAAACCCAAGCAGGGTTAGCGTTGATTGAAGGCATATCGGTCTGCCTGC
Organism: Pictodentalium vernedei; assembly: GCA_031216915.1. NCBI lineage: Eukaryota > Metazoa > Mollusca > Scaphopoda > Dentaliida > Dentaliidae > Pictodentalium > Pictodentalium vernedei. Next base: position 561,890,241 of record CM062296.1, read on the forward strand.
AAACCCACCGTACAGTACACCCAGATCTCCAACTATTGACAAAAAGTGGCGTTGTTTATTGATGGTCCAAAGAGTCGCGTTGCTCATGCTTTCCACCAGTGCTAATCTTCTCAGCCACATTATCGTGCCATTGCGAATGCAAGAAAAGTACCTACTGCAACCCAAGCCCAAGGGCGCAACTGAGTCGGTTGAGATAACTTGAGATACGATCCGAAAAGTAACCAAATTCAGGCCGAGTGTTGTTACTTTTCGGTCTTCGGAAGTTCGGATCCCGGGAACTGAGCCACAGCATTCCAGATTAGAGATACAGACTCTAGCTCCAATAACGAGCAACTCGGCATTGTGGCTGGAGTCTGTATTTCTAATCTGGAATGCTGTGACTCAGTACCTGAAAGTGAAAAATCAGAATCACTTCTAGCGAGTACTGAGAAATGGTACTGATTAGAGTCATTAGACCCGTGGGAAAATGCTGAGCAGCGGAAGATTGAAGACATTATCTACTTTACCAAAAAATATGGAAAAATAGGAAACTGTTGAAGAGATTTTAAATCTAAAATTTGGAAAACAAAAACAGCCAGCACATGAAATGATAGTTTGGGCAAATAGCAAAAATCGACTTGAAAATTTTAAAATTTTATTAATTTTTTTCCAACTTTTGATTTGACCCACCAAATTTCCAACTTTTGAAAATCAGGCTCTCTATTGAGGGGGGGGGGGGTGAGACCCCCCCCCCCCCCCCCCCCCCCCCCCCCCCCCCCCTGTCGGAACGTCCCTGCATACATAGTATGGGTACACATAAAAATTTAGTGAAACGGAATTTCCTCAAATTTGGAGAAATCTTAATTTTTCACCTTTTTTCCAAGACAATATTAATATAAAGTAGCTTAACACAAGGATTACGCATCGCTGATGTGCTGTTGAGTTTTTTTGCACCTGTAAGGCTTGTCATAAAAAAACAAATATCAATGGATTCTGTCAATATTTGGTATGCGAGACTTTCTGAACAATGTCTTGAACGAGTTTGAAAACTGTTATGGTTTGGCCATACTGAGCAGTGTTATGGCCCTTAATTAGCTAAATTTTGCCTGTTTTCTGCTCGTTAGCACGATAACTTAAACAAATATCAATGGATTTGATTTTCTAAGTTCTCCTGCTAACGAGCAGAAAACAGGCAAAAATTAGCTAATTGAGGGCCATAACACTGCTAGGTATGGCCGTAACAGTTTTCAAATTCATTCAAGACATTGTTCAGAAAGTCTCACATACCAAATATTGACAGAATTCATTGATATTTGTTCAAGTTATCATGCTAATGAGCCAAAAACAGGCCAAAATGAACTAATTAAGGGCCATGACTCCATTCAGTATGGACGAACCGTACCAGTTTTCAAACTCATTCAAGACTGTTAGAAAGTCTTACACACCAATTATTGACCAAATCCAATGATATTTCATCAAGTTATCATGGTAATGATAAAGGTTATGCAAGAATGCCCACCCATCCAAATGCCTGCCCGCCATCCATGCCCGAACATCATCAAACTGTTGATCAAATTTTTGAATGAAAGTTTAAGCAACATTCAATGAACAAAGGGCAATAATTGATGGACCAAGCACTCTACAATATTCCTTGCCTGTGGGATATCATAAGGGGGGCTTAATAACTTAAGGCCAGACAATAGGAGTTGGTGACAAAATGACTTAAAACAATGCAAACAGCAATGTAGCAAATGTGCTTTTCTTGTGACTTCTCATGAAATATAACATGCTTAGTTTTATGTGCATCTTGCAAACATAACGCAAGCAAACTGTTTGCTGTGATCTACTCAAATGTCCACAACCAACGCATCCCTGAACGTTAAATTATTAAACATGTTTAATATCTTTTCTGGTAATGTGTACATTGGAGTGTTCAGATAACAGAAACAAGAGGATCAACGGGGCCTGAAGCACTCACCTTGAACAGAACCTGATATAAACCAAGGCCACGAATGAATCTACATTAAGCAATCAATCTCCATAGGATCCATTGTCAATCCTTGAGCCCCTCAGTAGTAACTAAAATAGTCCAAGCATCATGCCTTTTTCTTCGGTTAATCATTATGTACAAAGTGGAGCTCCTCTATGGAGCCCCTTGATATACAACTTATGTGGACGAATCTTCATTACACACCTCCAGAGGGTACTTAATAAACATAGCTCCTTATAATATTAACTTGGAATTATGTTTCTATTTTAAGCACACATTGAGTCCACGATACCTAGGGTTAATTTTTTTTCATTTAAATCAAATATCTGTTTCCCACTTATGCTGCATATCAAATTTTGTTAAAATCGGACTAAGAGTTCTGAATAGTGAACTAGAGATGTTCTATACCAAATATGAAAATATTCTGACTGGTGGGTCTGAAGAAGATTTAAAAAAAAATTTCCTTAGATTGCACTAAGTTAAAATTTGGGCAACCATAGGGAGCCCAAATATGAATCCAGGGACCCAATTTGAACAAACTTGAATCTTATGCTGCATATCAAATTTTGTTAAAATCGGACTAAGAGTCCTGAATAGTGAACTAGAGATGTTCTATACCAAATATAAAAATATTCTGACTGGTGGGTCTGAAGAAGATTTAAAAAAAAAATTTCCTTATATTGCACTAAGTTAAAATTTGGGCATCCATAGGGAGCCCAAATATGAACCCAGGGACCCAATTTGAACAAACTTGAATCTGCCCCTCTATATTCACAGAGCACCTCTTCGCTTTTTGACTGGATCCACAAACAAGTTTGGGTTTCCATTGGGTTCTAGCATAGAAAGAATATATTTATTCATGTAAACTGATGTTAGGACAAATTAAACAGAGCAGCAGGTGAATCAAACTGGTCTCCACCACAATTTTACGGGGTTAAATAGTGATCAGCCATTGCGATTGTTTGCAGGCCAATAGACCTCTGCCTTGTTAAAACATAAGGTGTGGTATTATATTTTCCATTCAATGGGACACACATGCAAATAAGCAACCTGTCATAGTCAGTGACAGGAACACCTTGCATATTTGACAGGCACCAACTCACTTGTGTCTGACAGGATGACCCGTGCAATTTCTTCGTTTAGATTTATCAATACCAAATTCCCGACTTATTATCATTTATTGGAAGGCTCTCTTACAGATAGTCTTCCAATACATAACAGATATTTGGTCCTAATCCTGAGACAGGTTCCAAGTTTGGGATGACAGGTACAAAGACTTTATTACTAGTCACCACCATGGGCAGCAAAAAACATTATTTGCAGCCTTCCTGTGGGATGCCCCCCCCCCCCCCCACCCCCCCCATTGTTGATTTCTTGTTGATAAACTTAAAAAGCAAGAGGCCCCAAGGGGCCTTAATCGCTCACCTGCCAAAGTGGTTCAAAGAAGTATTTGGGGTCACATTCAGTTAGACATGGTTCACCAACACTACAAAGGAATGAAGTCATGAAAGGCACATTTTATAGAAAAAACACTACGGAATGGATATGAACAAACCTTAACCTAACATGCTCCCCCCCTGCCACCCCCCCCCCCCCTCCCCCATAGAGGGCCCAAATATTAAGCAAAAATTAAGCCAGGGACTCAAATTGAAAAAATTTGAATCTGATCCCCTTGAGATGTTATATACCAAATATGAAAGAATTCTGACTGGCGGATCTGAAGAAGAAGATTTTTAAAGAAATGTCCTCACATTGCACTAAGTTATAAACTTTGGGTTTAAATAGGGAGCCAACATATTAACCCAGGGACTTGATTTGAAGAAATTTGAATCTGACCCACCTAGAGATGTTGTATACAAAATATGAAAGGATTCTGATTGGTGGATCTGAAGAAGAAGATTTTTAAAGAAATTTCCTCATATTGCACAAAGTTAAAATTCAGGCTCCCATAGGTAGCCCAAATTAATAACCAGGGGCTCGATTTTAACAAATTGGAAACTGACCCTCATAGAGATGTTGTATACCAACTATGAAAGGATTCTGACTGGTAGCTCTGAAGAAGAAGATTTTTAAAGAAATTTCCTCATATTGCACCAAGTTAAAATTTGGGCCTAAATATCAATCCGGGGATCCGATTACAACAAACTTGAATCCGACCCCTCTAGAGATGTTGTATACCAAATATCAGATGATTCTAATTGATGGTTCTGGAGAAGAAGATTTTTAAAGAAATTTGCTCATATTGCACTAAGTTACTAAGTTAAAATTTAGGCTCCCATAGGAAACCCAAATATCAACCCATGGACCAGATTTGAACAACCTTGAATCTGACTCTCACAGAAATGTTGTATACCAAATATGAAAGGATGCTGACTGGTGGATCTGAAGAAGAATATTTTTAAAGAAATTTCCTTATATTGCACTAAGTTAAAATTTGGGCTCCCATAGGGATCCCAAATATCAACCCAGGGACTAAGTTTGAACAAACTTGAATCTGACCCTCCTAGAGATGTTGTATACCAAATATGAAAGCATTCTGACTACAGGGTCTAAAGAAGAAGATTTAAAAAAAAAAATTCCTCATATTGCACCAAGTAGATATTCAGACTCCCATAGGGAGCCCAAATATTTACCCAGGTAACCGATTTGAACAAACCTGAAACTGACCCACCTCGAGATGTTGTATACCAAATATTAAAGGATTCTGAATGATGAATCTGAAGAAGATTTTTAAAGAAATCCCCTCATATCCCACTAAGTTAAAATTCAGGCTCCCATAGAGAGCCCAAATATAAACCCAAGGACTCGATTTGAACAAACTTGAATTTGAGCCCCCAAGAGATGCTGTAGACCAAGTATGAAAGGATTCTAACTGGTGGATCTGAAGAAGAAGATTTTTAAAGAAATTTCCTCAAATTGCACCAAGTTGAACTTTGGGCCTCCAATAGAGAGCCAAAATACTAACTCATGGACCCGATTTGAACAAACTTGAATCTGACCCCCCCCCTAAAGATGTTGTATACCAAATATGAAAGCATTCTGATTGGTGGATCTGAAGGAGAAGATTTTTAAAGAAATTTCCTCATATTTCACTAAGTTAAAATTCAGGCTCCTACAGAGAGCCCAATTATTAAACAAGGGACTCGATTGAGCCCAATTATTAAACAAGGGACTCGATTTGAACAAACTTGAATCTGACCCCCCTAGAGATGTTGTATACCAAATATCAAAAGATCCTAATTCATGGTTCTGGAGAAGATTTTTTTTAATTTTGGAAAACAATTTATGGGTGCTATCAGAGTAATGCCCCTTGTGGTGCCCCCTGGGGTTTTCAGTCAGGTGAGCTAAAAAATGAAGTTTTGCATAAGAAAACTAGTGTAGACTTCACTTTTTCCTAATATTTATTTATATATTGGAGTTTAACGACACTTTTGACAGCCAGGGTCACCTTGTGTCGGACAGTTTTACGAGTGGAGGAAGCCAAAGTACCCAGAGAGAACCACAGAGCAACTGTCAGATCCCCCAACGTATTAACTCCACACAAGCAGGGTTAGCATTGGTTGAAGGCAGGTGGTCCATTGACATGCTTACGCCTCAGTACATAGTGCCATCATGCCCCCTATGTGGGCAATCAGGATTAAGTACCTTGCCCAAGGACACAAAGCAGTTACCCTGGCAGGGATTGTACCGTGAACCTCTCGGTTTGAAGTTCAATGCCGTAACCACTGAGCCACCGCACACCCTTCCTTTCCCAAAAAACTGTCAAATCTGCCATGCACTCCATACAGAAATTCATTTTTCAGATATTGTTATTTTACCGATACAGCTCACTGAGCTCATTGCAATGAGGAGTAATCAGATATAATCAGAATGTTTTAGTTGTTTTAGCTGAAATTTTCTAGTAAATTTGGTTTCAAACCTAACACACTTGTTTATTGCAGTTTACGTAACCTGAACTCTTTGAACCCGGCAGTTGGCTTTTCCAGCCTAGGTACATGATACATCATTTCATTACGCATGATCATAGGATGGCTGCTCGGTGAATGTGTGGTAGACCAATCATTTTCAAAGTGATGGGTAGACAAATCAATATTGTGGTCTACCCACACAAGTAAATATCAACTGGTCTCCACACAAATAATGAATATGGACTCTTCCAATTGCTGAACTGACATGGAAGATACCACCAGGGTTCAAAGGGTTAATGTGTAGGAACCCAAAATGGAAAACTCCATTTTTTTCAAAGGAAAATCCTTGGGTCCAACACACTAAACCTAAGAGTTGCTCTTCCCTATCCTGTACTTGCAGCTGGGTACAAGCATGCCAGCCTGGAAATAACACCATTTGCAGAAATAGGTATGCAGAGGGTGAATTTTGCCGATGTTATCCCATACAATGGGCTAGAATCCCTCAATTTATCCTCTGGGTTCCTCTTTCTGTTTAGCCTGAGACCATGATTCAGATTGAGGTTCTGAGGTAAGTTTAGTAATGCAACCTTGCTGTGCAGGGTAGCATCACCAAATTCACCATCTGGGGACCTCATTCTGCAGACGACAATATGCTTATTTCCAGGCTTGATTGGCATGCTTAATGTAATAGAACTAGTCTGAATAATTCTATGACTGAAGATATATGACCAGCAAGGAAGGAGATTTCAGAATGCCCACTTTCAAAATCGAGAGGGGGCATCCACGCTATTATTATCGCCCTCTCTGTATGTTTCGAGTACTTTTCAGTTTTTTCCCACAGAATCCTAGGGTTTGTTTTTTTTCAAAAATGTTTCTTGCTTTTGTCATGTTAAGGCTAAGTCACAATTAAATGAGAAACTCACAAATATGAATATATTAGCTATCAAACTTGGACACATCATCATGCAGAATTTGCAAGTGAAAAGCAATCTCTGTGGCTTTTTACACTTATTTATATGTTCCATTGTTTGATTTGACAGGTAGGGTCTAAACTATATTGATTGCATCAGGGAAAAGCAACCAAATTATGTTTGGTGCAAACACTGCAAATCATTGAATGAAAAAAATTCTTTAAACACGTACCGCATAATTTGGACACAATTACATTATTTGGGCACAACATTTACTGTTTTTATTTTGGTGAATTTAAAGGCTTGCATAATTAGCATGAACCCCAGAGGCAGACAAGGCATGAATCACTTGCCAAAATACGATTGGTGATAATGATATGCACTGGTCGTATATGAGTAAGTCTCCCATAGAAATCCATCTTGATACCAGGTGAGGAGAGAGTTTTCCTTCCAGGTATAAGGAAAAGAAACAAGAGGCCCCAAGGGGCCTTAATCACTCACCAGCCAAAGTGGTTCAAAGAAGTGTTTGGGGGTCACATTCAGTTAGACATGGTTCATCAACACTACAAAGGAATGAAGCTATGCAAAGGCAAATTTTATGGAAATGGATCTGAACAAATCTGAACCTAACATGCTCCCCCCTGCCCCCCCCCCCCCCCACTAACCCTGCCCATAGAGAGCCCAAATCATAAGCCAAATTGAACAAACTTGAATCTGATCCCTCTTGAGATGTTACAAATGTATATACCAAATATGAAAGAATTCTGACTGGTGGATCTGAACAAGGAGGTTTTTAAAGAAATGTCCTCACATTGCATTAAGTTAAAATTTGGGTTCAAATAGGGAGCCAAAATATTAACCCAGGGACCCGATTTGAACAATCTTGAATCTGACCCACCTAGATATGTTGTATACCAAATATGAAAGGATTCTGATTGGTGGATCTGAAGAAGAAGACTTTTAAAAGAAATTTCCTCATATTGCTCTAAGTTAAAATTCGGGCTCCTATAGGAAGCCAAATATCAACCCATAGACCAGATTTGAACAAACTTGAATCAGACCCTCCTAGAGATGTTGTATACCAAATATGAAAACATTCTGACTACAGGGACTAAAGAAGAGGATTTTTTTAAAAAAATTCCCTATATTGCACTAAGTTGATATTCAGGTAAGCAATTTGAACAAACCTGAAACTGACCCACCTCAAGATGTTGTATACCAAATATGAATGCATTTTGATCGGTGGATCTGAAGAAGATTTTTAAAGAAATTTCCTCATATTATACTAAGTTAAAATTCATGCTCTCATAGGGAGCCCAAATATAAACCCAGGAACTCGATTTGAACAAACTTGATTCTGACCCTCCCCCCCCTCCCTACCCCACCCTATAGATGTTGTATACCAAACATGAAAGGATTCTGACTGGTGGAGCTGAAGAAGAAGATTTTTAAAGAAATTTCCTCAAATTGTACGAAGTTAAACTTTGTGCTTCAATAGAGAACCCAAATACTAACTCAGGGACCCGATTTGTACAAACTTGAATCTGACCCCCCTATAGATGTTGTATAACAAATATGAAAGGATTCTGACTGGGGGATCTGAAGAAGATTTTTAAAGAAATTTCCTCAAATTGCACGAAGTTAAACTTTGGGCTCCAATAGAGAGCCCAAATACTCACCCAGGGACCCGATTTGTACAAGCTTGAATCCCCCCCCCCCCCCCCCCCCCCCCCCACAGATGTTGTATACCAAATACAAAAGGATTCTGACTGGTGGATCTGAAGAGAAGATTTTTAAAGAAATTTCCTCAAATTGTACAAAGTTAAACTAACTTCAATCTGATCCCCCCCCCCCCCCCTCCCTATAGATGTTGTATACCAAATATGAAAGGATTCTGACTGGTGGATCTGAAGAAGAAGATTTTTAAAGAAATTTCCTCATATTTCACTAAGTTAAAATTCGGGCTCCTACAGGGAGCCCAATTATTAACCCTGGGACTTGATTTGAACAAACTTGAATCTGACCCCAATAGAGATGTTATATACCAAATATCAAAAGATTCTAAATGATGGTTCTGGAGAAAAAGATTTTTTTAATTTTAAAAAAAAATTTATGGGTGCTATCAGAGTAATGGCCCTTGTGGTGCCCCCTGTGGACGCGGAAAGTTTATTTGTACAAACTTGAATTGACATATGATAAGGAACATGCACACCAAATTTGGTTCAATTTGGTCCAGTAGTTTGGGAGGAAAAGTCAATAATGTAAAGTTCACGATGGACGCCAGACGGCAAGTGGTAAGTTAAGCTCCCTTCGGTGAGCTAAAAAATAGCATGTGACCTTTCCTCTTTGGCCATGTTCGATCCATATAATGGGTAGCTCTAACCAGACAAAGTACAGGCCAGTGGCCACCCTCTGAAACCGAGCCCTAATACAGATAGGAGGAGGAGAGCGAAGCTTTTCATCATCTCATTTTATTGGATTACTGTGTCTGTATTCAGTCTTTATCGATTCTACCATTCTAAATTCAGTTCCTGTTTGATTTTCATTCTGTTGCTTCCTGGGTTCCAGTACTTTGCCCTTATATGTTTGTTAGGTTAATTGGGGATAGGTTATTCAACACCTCTTTTTATTTATTCAGCAAGCAGTAACCGATTCTAAGTCAAGAAGGAACAGTCATGTTTGCAGAAATCCTAATCCTCAGAGTAAAAAATATCACCATACATAATGGTGGAAGGAAAATTGATTTGACAATATTAAGTATGCTTGAACAGAGTCCCAACTACAGGGACAGGGAAGAGCAACCAGTTGATGATGTATGACCATGGCACTTGCCCCAATGGCTAATTTTTGGTTGATAATTGGTGCATTTTACAAACATTTTGTTTCTAAAAGGATTTTCATTTCAGAAGCGTTTTAGCCTTTACCCACTGCACACATCAAAATTCATCATTTTAAATTTTTTTAAACAAAAAATATTATGTGACTCATCACTGGAACAAGCTCAACGAACTTGTTCCAATGAAGGAGTCACATAACATGGTTTGTTTAAATTTTGTGAAAAATAATGTTTTTTTCAACTGCTCAATTTGCAAATTACATGGGTGGATGTGGCTGGTTAGTTAAGTAAAAGGTTAAAGAGCATCTGGTTTGATCCCTACACATTAAGGCAAGCCTGCAATAAACAAAACAATTATAAGTAGGTTATAAAGAAATATTGGTACTACTGTCACCAACTTGCAAGAAATAATAGATTAGTATCTATTATTCAGTAATCTGAAAGATGGCATTCAACTGTTGACATAAATTAGATACCCAATTTATCTTTGAACAGGTGCAGGATGAACTCAACACAGGTCATCCATCTCACATTGACTAAACATCTATTCCATTTATTTTGAAGATGCCTCAGATCTCAATTCTGTTGACACTCAATCTTTACTTGAAGCTTTATCACCTTCAAATGCTTGATGAGTTTGAAAAGCTGAAAAAAACAAAAGCATGTATTGTGCATTGGGTCTCTGTTAACTGGTCGAGTACTAGAAGCCACTATCAGGGCTCTACTGAAAAGTGCTGAAAAACACTTTAGTGGTTTAACAAGAGGCTCTAAAGAACTTGTAATCGTTCACCTGGCAGAACTACATATCCCTCAGTTCGTCTAATCAAAATCAAAGAATGCTGCTGGCTGCCATGCTCCATCTGCACGAAACAGAATGATGAAAGTTTTCAGAGGACTTTCCATACATTATTTGTGCCAAGATTGGTTCACATTGGCTCATTAGTTCCAGAGAAGAAGATGAAAATATAAGCCACTATTGTGGACATGTTTGCATCCCGATCAACATTAACCCTTTACCCAATGCAGCCGATATCAAAATTTATTATTTTAAATATCATTCTTCAAATTTTTCCAAAAAATTTCAACAAAACCATATCATGTGACCCCTCTTTGGAACGAGCTCGACGAGCTCGTTCCAAAGAGGGGTCACATGCTATGGTTTTGTTGAAATTTTTCGAAAACTAATATTTTTTCACCTGCTGAATTTGCATATTATGCGAGCGGATGCGGGCGATTCGTTGGGTAAAGGGTTAAATGAGGATCGTTGGTAGAGGGTGTCCCAGTCATCAATCATGTGAAGTTTCAAAACATTTGGCCTTGTAGTTTCAAAGGAGAAGATTTTTGAAAATCCACTAATCAGAATCAAAGAATGCCTCTGGCGGCCATGTTTTTCATCCAGCGGGAACAAATTGAGGATTGTTTGTAGAGGACCTCTAATAGACCATTCCTGCCAAGTTGGGTTCAAATCGGCTCAGAAGTTCCAAAGAAGATGAAAATGTGATTTCCCATAGGGTTTCCATGGTAACTACATGACCTGTAGACAGTGCTCAAGGAATCTAGGTCACGTGCCCAAGCAGCAGTAACGGCGACCGATCGTGACCAAAATGGGAGTCTCATCTAGACATCATACTAAGTCATCCTACCAGATTACAATGAAATCGCTTCATAAATATGAACTGCAGACGATGCTAAACAAATCTAGGAAATGAGCTTTTGCGGCTGTCATGGTTGACCGATCACGACCAAAATAGGATGTTCTCATCTAGACATCCTACCAATTTACAATGAAATTCCCACATAAAAGAAACCTGTAGACTGTGCTGAAGGAATGTAGGTTACGTGTCCCTGTGGCTGTCACAGCTGACCGAACCCAATCAAAATAGGATGTTCTCATTTAGACATTATACAGAGTCATCCTAACAAGTTACAATGAAATCCCTTCATAAATACAACCTATAGACAGTGCTAATGGATTTCGGGTTTCGAACAAACGCAGCCGTCATGGTTGACCAATTGTGACCAAAATGGGACGTTCTCATCTAGACATGACATCGAACCTGCACATGAAATTTAGTGATGATGATCGGACAAGAACTACAGGGTGTAGCCTGTGCTAAAGAAAATGTGAACAGACTCACACACTTCTGCACGCATGATGGCAATAGCTTATCTTGACTTTGTCAAGTAAAGCTAAAAACATGTAAACTGAATATAAAAAGATGTGAAGAATAAAACCATGTTTTTCATCACATTTTGAGCAGTGGTATAAACGATTTTTTTATGTTTTTTTTATCACAAAAAAATTTAAAACCTGGGGTCCTACGACACTGCTAAATATGATGCCAGGGTTTCAATTTGAACAAACTTGTGAATCATCCTTACAAAGATGTTACATAATGCTATATATTAAACATGGAAGCAATTTGGGCAGTTATTTGAGAGAAGATTTATTATAATTTTTCCCCTTTATGATTAAAATCTGAGAGCCCCAGGGCACTTCTAAATACCCAGGGGCTTCAGTTGAACAACCTCGAAAAGCATCCTGACACAAATAGTTTTTCTCAGGTGTGAAAGCATTTGGACTGATGGTTTGTGAGATTTTTTAACTATTTTTCCCAGTGTTAAAATGAGGATTCCCCTTTATGGGATGCCAAAATAAAACCAATCAAATTTTTTTAGGACCATTTTGATTATACTTCCTCTAAGGATGATCCATACCAAATATCAATCACTTGTGTAAAGCAGTTGAGTAAATCAAGAAAAATTACATCTGAAATTTTATTTTGTTTTTATCCCATGTCATTGGGGTTTATTGACTAATTTTTTAAATGAAAGTGTCAGTGACACTGCAGCTCACCTTGAGCGAGAAGGGACTGAACTAAATAGAAAGTTCCAGTAGTTTCTACAGAAAACAACCCATCTCAATAGCTCATAGCTGACAGTGTCAAGTTGAGCAAGATGTAAAAATAGGCCGATGAAATCGACAGATGTGTACCCATATGTGCAACTAGTAGAAAGCTGTATGACAGGAGGGGGAGGGGGGGGGGGGGGCACCCTGGATGCCGACATTATGTACACCATACATGGCATGGATACATATAGAAATGGATTGGAGGAGTGCCTAATTTGATGGATAAAGGGTTAATATCTCCAGATCAAATTATTAGATTTACATAAAAAACTATACAGCACATCAGTAACCTGAATACATATATAAAGTAACCTGATAATCGGATTAATATTTATTGAGTTATCGCATGCCGAAGAAATGGATTGGAAGAGTTCTCAATTTGAAGGATAAAGGGTAAAGGGTTAATATCTCAAGATCAAATTATCAGATTTACACCAAAAACTATACAGCTCGGCACATCAGTAACCTGAACACAAATATAAAGTAACTTGACAATCCAAGCAATATTTTTCAAGTTATCGAATCCCAAAGGGATTGGAGGAATTTTCAATTTGAAGGATAAAGGGTTAATATCTCAGGATCAAAATAACAGATTTACACCAAAAACTATACAGCTCGGTACATCAGTAACCTGAACACAAATATAAAGTAACCTGACAATCCAAGCAATATTTTTCAAGTTATCGAATGCCAAAGGGATTGGAGGAATTTTCAATTTGAAGGATAAAGGGTTAATATCTCAGGATCAAAATAACAGATTTACACCAAAAACTATACAGCTCGGTACATCAGTAACCTGAACACAACTATAAAGTAACCTGACAATCCAAGCAATATTTTTCAAGTTATCGAATGCCAAAGGGATTGGAGGAATTTTCAATTTGAAGGATAAAGGGTTAATATCTCAGGATTAAATTATCAGATTTACACCAAAAACTATATAGCTCGGCACATCAGTAACCTGAACACAGATATAAAGTAACTTGACAATCCAAGCAATATTTTTCAAGTTATCGAATGCCAAAGGGATTGGAGGAATTTTCAATTTGAAGGATAAAGGGTTAATATCTCAGGATCAAAATAACAGATTTACAGCAAAAACTATACAGCTCGGAACATCAGTAACCTGAAGATATATATAAAGTAACATGACAATTGGATTGATATTTTTTGAGTTATCTCATGCCAAAGGGATTGGAAGAATTCTCAATTTGAAGGATAAAGAGTTAATATCTCAGGATCAAATTATCAGATTTACACCAAAAACTATACAGCTCAGCACATCAGTAACCTGAACACAAATATAAAGTACCTTGACAATCCAATCAATATTTTTCAAGTTATCGAATGCCAAAGAAATGGATACGGATGCCGCATGGACAGACAGATGGATGGACGGACGGACAAAGGATGGATGAACGACGGATGGCCACCCCGGATGCCGGCATTATGTGTTCCATAGTATGGTTACACACAAAAATAAAACTAGAAAGTGTTTTAGCACACTAAAACATATGTCTCCCCTTTCTTTTGAGGTCAGAGGTCAAGGTCACATGCAGTTCATCAAGGTAGCGGACATGCAGTTTCATGGTGACACATCCACATGTCAAAAAAAAAAAAATTCTGGTCTGGACAATTACTCCCTATTTAAAGTACATAAATTTGACCTTGAGGTCAAGGTCACATAAAGGTCATGATGACATGTGGTCTCATTGTGATACATCCACATGTCAATCATCTAAGTCCTAGGTCAAAAAACAAAAAAGTTCTGATCTGGACAATTATACCCTATTTGAAGTGCATAAATTTTGACCTTGAGGTCAGAGGTCAAGGTCATATGCAATTCATCAAGGTAGCGGACATGCGGTTTCGTGGTGACACATCCACATGTCCAAAAAAAAAAAAAATTGGTCCGGACAATTACTCCCTATTTAAAGTACATAAATTTGACCTTGAGGTCAAGGTCACATGAAGGTCATGATTACATGTGACATGCGGTCTAATTGCGATACATCCCACATGTCAAATATCTAAGTCCTAGGTCAAAAAACAAAAAAGTTCTGGTCTGGATAATTATTCCCTATTTGAAGTACATCAATTTGACCTTAAGGTCAGAGGTCAAGGTCACATGTAGGTCATCGAGGTAGACGTCATGTGGTCCCATGGTGACACATCCACATGTCAAATAACCAAGTCCTAGGTCAAAAAACAAAAAAAATTGGTCTGGACAATTACTCCCTATTTGAAGTACATAAATTTGACCGTGAGGTCAAGGTCACATGAAGGTCACGACATGCTGTCTCATGGTGACACATCCACATGTCAAATAACCAAGTCCTAGGTCAAAAAACAAAAAAACTCTGGTCTGGACAATTACTCCCTATTTGAAGTACATAAATTTGACCTTGAGGTCAAGGTCACATGAAGGTCACAATGGTATGCGACACACCGGCTCATGGTGATACATCCATGTGCCAAATATCTAAGGCCGGGCTCAAAAGACAAACAAGTTTTGGTCTGGACAAAGTTTCCTTGAAAAAAGCACAAATCTGGTCTTCAGGTCAAAGGTCACATGAAGGTCACAATGGTACGCTACACACCGGCTCATAGTGATACATCCACATGCCAAATATCTAAAGCCTGACTCGAAATACAAAAAAGTTCTGGTCCAGACAGTTTCCCTTAAAAAAGCACATAAATCTGACCTTCAGGTCAAAGGTCAAGGTCACATGAAGGTCACTATGGTACACTGCACACCAGTTCATGGTGATACATCCACATGCCAAGTATCTAAGGTGTATGTCAAAAGACAAAAAAGTTATGGCCCGGACAATGTTTGTGTGATGTTTCCCTTAAAAAAACACATAAATCTGACCTTCAGGTCAAAGGTCAAGGTCACATGAAGGTCACTATGGTACACTGCACACCGGCTCATGGTGATACATCCATATGCCAAGTATCTAAGGTGTAGGTCAAAAGACAAAAAAGTTATGGCCCGGACAAAGTTTGTATGAGAAGAAGAAGAAGAAGAAGAAGAAGAAGAAGAATATGCACTAAAACAATATGTCTCCCTTCTGGAAAGGGGAGACATAAGCCCATCGTCTCTGATTTAAATGAAAAAGATTGAGTGAGAGATGCACCCCATAGGATGAGTGTGCAAAAGGAATTGTTGACAATTTATATGCCAAATCGGAGATGGATGCTGGCGGGCACCAAAATTTTTTATAGCTCCCATCTAGACATCACACCAAAGCTACATATGAAATCTGAAAAAGATCGGGTGAGGGATGTGGCCTGTAGGGTGTTCTAATGGAATTGTTGACAATTAATATGCTAAATCCAAGATGGCCATTGGCAGTCATGTTTTTCAATGGAATACAGAAAAAATTTGATAGCTCCCTTCTCTACATCACACCAAAGCTACATATAAAATTCAAAAAAGATTAGGTGAGAGGTGTGGTCTGTAGGACATGCTAATGGAATTGTTGACAATTTATATGCCAATTGCAAGATGGCTACTGCTGGACATATTTTGCAACAAAATTCAGAGAAAAATTTGATAGCTCCCATCTAGACATCTCTACAAAGCTAAATATAAAATTTGAAAAAGATCGGGCAAGAGATGCAGTCTGGAGGGTGTGCTAATGGAATTGTTGACAATTTATATGCCAAATACAAGATGGCTGTCTAAGGCCATGTTTTTCAACGAAATTCGAAAATTGGATAGCTTCAATCTAGACAATACCCCAAAGCCATGTATAAAATTGGAAACTGATCGGGTGAGAGACATGGCCTGCAGGGTGTGCTAAAGGAATTATGGATGGACCGACGTACGGATGAATGGATAGGCATACAGACGGACGATGGATCGAACTCATCACACCAAAGCTACATATGAAATTTGAACAAGGTCAGTTGAGAGATGCAGCCCATAGGGTGTACTAAAAGAATTGTTGATAATTTATATAACAAATCCAAGATGGCCACTAGCAGCCATGTTTTTCAACACAATTTGAAAAAAAAATTGATAGCTCCCATCTAGACATTACCCCAAAGCCACGTAAGAAATTTGAAATTGATCGGGTGAGAGATGCGGCCTGTAGGGTGTAGTAAAGGAATTGGCTAATGGAATTGACAATTTATATGCCAAATCCAAGATGGCTGCCAACAACCAGGTTTTTCAACAAAATTCGGAAAAATTCGATAGTTTCCATCCAGACATTACCACAAGGCCCTATGTGCAATTTTAAACTGATTGGGTGAGAGATGCTGCCTGTAGGGTGTGCTAAAGGAATTCTTGACAATTTATATATGCCAAATCCAAGATGGCCACTGCTGGCCATGTTTTTCAAAGAAATCAAAAAATAATCGACAGCTGCCATCTAGCCATCACACGAAAGATACATAGGAAATTTGAAAAAGATCGGGTGAGAGATGCGTACTGCAGGGTATGCTCAAGGAATTGTTGACAATTTATATATGCCAAATCCAAAATGGCCACTGCTGGCCATGTTTTTCAAAGAAATTCAAAAATATCCGACAGCTGCCATCTAGACATCACATGGAAGATACATAGGAAATTTGAAAAAGATAGGGTGAGAGATGTGGCCTGCAGGGTGTGCTAATGGAATTGTTGACAATTTATATGCCAAATCCAAGATGGCCACCTAAGAACATGTTTTTCAACGAAATTCAAAAATTCGATGGTTGACTACGGCCATGTTTTTCAACGAAATTAAAAAATTTGATAGCTCCAATCTAGACATTGCCCCAAAGCCACGTATCAAATTGGAAACTGATCGGGTGAGAGATGTGGCCTGTAGGGTGTGCTAAAGGAATTGTGGATGAACAGACATATGGATGTATGGATAGACATACAGATGGGCAATGGATTGCAACTTATCCCAAAAGCTCATACTTGCCGTTGCCAAGTCGAGCAAAACATTTTTTTTAACATGTCATCCACTCATAATTTATTTGAAATTTCATTCAAATTGGCCCAAGGTTAAAAAAAGTGCTTAGTTTGGGTGGGGCAAAAAATTCTTCCCCCTCCCTCCAATACCATCACAAATTACTGCTCCCCTACCAAAGAACTTCATTTGAATGAACTTAACTTTTCACTTCCAAAGAATGCTTAATATTTAATATCAGGTCATTGCATCTATCAGTTCATGAAAAAGGTTTTTAAAACTGTGCTGGTTTTTCTCCACCTCTCCTTATTGAGGGAAGTAGCACATTGATGTTAACAATATTGAAATGACTTACCTCAATCAGTCGTAACTGACATGAAATTTCACTAGAATTGTGAGTGACCAGGGACAGTGGTCGAACAGAAGATTCAAACTTTTACAATGGATGATGTATGGATGAATGAGTCATGCAAATAGTTTCCTAGACTTTTCATCGTGAGAGTTAAACAAGAAGTGCAAAGGGGCCTGAAGCAATCACTTGTCACCTGAAAGCACACTGAATCTACATAGACAGATTTGAGGATTTTTTAAAAATAATCACTCTCATTACTTACCAGATATTAGATGTTAAACTGCTAGGATTTGGGAGATGATCTTCATGTTTTTGTTTTTCCACATTATCAGAATGGAAAAGAGCATTTTAAAATGTTTTCCTGTTGTGTACAGTGTTAAAATCAAGGGCCCTATAACAACCCTAAATAATAAGAACCCTGGGGTTGGCTTGAACAAATTTAAAAATCCACCCTTACAATGATGTCATATATCAAATATGCAGACATTTGGAGCAGTAGCTTGAGATAACATTTTTGACAAGTTTTCTCCTGAAATTATTTGTTTATTTATTGGTGTTTAAGGTCTCATATCTCTACACAATGGCTAATCGTGACGGCAACATAGATGGCAAAGTCCAGCCAATTGTTTATACTCATGTTGCCCAATTTAGAGTACTTCCAACCCAGGCATTGTGACTTGGTTGTATTTTACCAGTAAAACAGAGCTTGCTTACCACAACTATTTTTCACCTCCTGGTTCTCATTACTACATGAAGCCAAAAGGCAAACAAGAGCATTGCAAAGCATGGCATATGCCCTCGACAGTGTCATAAAAGGGAAGGTATGTCTCTCGGAGTCACAACCAAATCAAAAGGAAGCTTCCTCTAAACACCAATAATGCATCCAAAAACAAAGAGGGGTGTGTCCATCCCCATTAGCTCGCTAAGACATGGCATGCAATAAACCTAGGCTTATTACAAATCTGCAAAAAATGTCCGGTCATGTACATGTATACCAAAACAGGTCAGAAATTTCCTATGTCCACACTGACAAAAAGGTCCAACATTGCATTAAAAAAGTCCAAAATCTCAAAAAAAATTTAATGTCCGGACACGGGTTAATGTTGTCTTATTTTGATGCATTTAACGCATATATGAAATAAAAAAGCCACAGCATACCAGTAGAATCCTCCCCTCATATACATGTATAGCAAAACAGTGATAAAAAAGTCTAACATTGGATTAGAAAAGTCCAAAATCTCCGAAAAATGGGCGGCCAAGGGTTAATGTCAATTTATATTGATGCATTTAACACATATATGAAATATAAATTCCACAGCATACCGGTGGTAGCCTCCAGTCATGTACAGCAAAACAGGTCAGAAAAGTCCAAACTGAAAAAAAAGTCTAACACTGCGAAAAAACTAAACATCGATAAAATATCACTGGGTAAGGGTCTGTGGGTAATTGTAAGCCATAGAAACAGTACAAGGACCATAGTAACAGGGCGGAAAGTCAAAGTGGACTCATGACAATAAATTTAACACCAGTGTTGACACCGATGACACCGTCAACGCACCTCGGCTCAAGCTCAAGTGGGCCTAAAACACTCCCCTGGCTCAAGTTGTCAAAAGATATGAATATATCAGTAAGTGACAGGCATATTAACCCAAGGGCTCGAGTTGAACAAACTTGAATCTGACCACCCTAGAGATGTATACCAAATATGAAAATATTCGGACTGGTGGATGTGACAAAGATTTTTAAAGAAATTCCTCATATGGTACTATGTTACAATTCAGGCTCCCATAGGGAGCATAAATATCAACCCAGGGACTTGATTTTAACAAACTTGAATCTAACCCCATAGAGATGTTGTATACCAAAGATCAAAAGAATCTGACTGGTGGATCTGAAGAAGAAGATTTTAAAAGAAATTTTCTCATATTGCACCAAGTTCAACTTTGGGCTCCAAATAAAGAGCCCAAATATCAACCCAGGGATCCGATTTGAACAAACTTGAATGCCCCCATCCCCCCCCCCCCCCCCTCCCCCCGAGACGTTGTATACCGAATATTGAAAGATTCTGAGTGGTGGATCTGAAGAAGAAGATTTTTAAAGATTATTCCCCATATTGCCCTAAGTTAATTTTTCGGGCTCCTGTATTGAGCCCAAATATTAACTGAGGAGTTTAATTTGAACACACTTGTATCTGACTCCCCTATGGATGCTGTATACCAATTATCAAATGATTCTGATCAGTGGTTCTGAAGAAAATGTTTCTTTCAATTTTTGCAAATATGCCGACTCAGCATTTTTTCGATGCCCCCGTACAGAACAGTCTGACACAACCAATGGAAATTTTTTTTTTTTACAATTCCACCCTACTAGTCCGAAGGATGCTTCATACCAATTAACAGTTCTCTGTTCTGTATAGTTTGGGAAATATGGGTGATTTAATTTTTTTCTCTATTTTTAGCCCCTGGGGTTCCCTCGTGGCAATAACAATTTTTTATCAGGCATCAATCAATTACCTAGGACCCACCTATACTACATGCCAAATTTGGTTCAAATCGGCCCACAGGTTCTCGAAATACAAATTTTGGGCAGAGCCCAAAATAGATATGCTCCCACAGAGCCCAAATACTGACCTACCAACTTCCCTTGAACAAACCTTAATCTTCAACACCACCAACTTCCCTTGAACAAACCTTAATCTTCAACACCAAGGGATGTTCCATACCAAATATAGAGGCATTCTCTCTGGTGGTTCATGAGAAGAAGATTTCGAACGATTTTTAAGGCTTTTGTGGCATTAACCAGAGCCTGAAGAAGGCAGCTGCTTCATTTGAACAAAATAAAAAGGGTATACTTCATAGATGGTCTGTGCAATATATGTTTGAATTTGGCTGAATGGTTGTGAAGAAGAAGACAAGTTTCCAAAAGCTAATTGTCGATGGACACCGGATGCCAAGTGAAGGAAATAGCTCACACAGACTTCCAGTCAGGTGAGCTAAAAAAAAAATTGATTTGAGACAGCATTCATTAGTTATTGGATGGAAACCAGATTAATATGGCCACCATGGAAGCCATAATGAATTGGCCACTGGTGGCCATCTTGGTTTAGCTGACTGGTCTAAAATCGAAAGGAAGCTTCCTCCAGAAACCAACAAGGCATAATTAAACAAGAGGGGTGTGTCCATTCCCATTAGCTCACCAACACATGGCATGCAATAAATCTAGGCTTATTACAAATCTGCAAAAAATGTCTGGTTATGTACAGGAATAGCAAAACAGGTCAGAAATTACAAGTCCACAGTGACAAAAAAGTCTAACATTGCATCAAAAAAGTCCAAAATCTGCAAAAAATGTCCAGCCAAGGGTTAATGTCATCTTATATTGATGCATTTAACATATAGATGAAATATGAAAGCCACAGCATACCGGTGGTAGCCTCCACTCATGGACAGCAAAACAGGTCAGAAATTTTCTATGTCCACACTGACAAAGAAAGTTGAACATTGCATTAAAAAAGTCCAAAATCTCCCCCCAAAAAAATTTAATGTCCGGACAGGGGTTAATGTTGTCTTATATTGATGCATTTAACGCAAACATGAAATAAAAAAAAACACAGCATACCAGTGGAATCCTCCCCTCATGCACATGTATAGCAAAACAGTGACAAAAAAGTCTAACATTGCATTAGAAAAGTAGCCTCCACTCATGTATAGGAAAAGAGGTCAGAAATTTTGTAAGTCCACACTGACAAAAAAGTCTAACATTGCATTAAAAAAGTCCAAAATCTCCGAAAAATGAGGGGCCAAAGGTTAATGTCATCTTATATTGATGCATTTAACACATATATGAAATATAAAAGCCACAGCATACCGGTGGTAGCCTCCACTCATATATAGGAAAAGAGGTCAGAAATTTCACACGGTCAGAAGTCCACACTGACAAAAAATTCTGCAAAAACACTAAAATTAATAAAATATCAGTAATTAAGGGTCTCTGGGTAATTGTAAGCCATAGAAACACAGTATGAGGTTCATAGCAGGGCTGGAAGTCAAAGTGGACTGGTACAATATCTGTAACACAAGTGTTGACGCTGACGTGCCTCGGGTCATGACATAAGCTCACACAGCTTCGTTGTGAGCTAAGAACTAGAGGCTCAAGTGAGCCTAAAACGCTCACCTGGCTCAAATTGTCAAAACAGATGAGTGTATCAGCATGTGATCAGCAGCAAGAGCTATTTTTTTTTATTTGCTATGACACAACCAAAGGCAATTTTTTTGGCCATTCATTTCTGCTGGTCCTAGGAAAGCTTCCTAGCAAACTCTGTTCTGTGAAGTATTAAAAAACAACAACCGAAAGAAATTTTTGTTTTAAACTACTGCGTCCCCTCCCCCCCCACCACCAAAAAAAAAAGAGATTTAACAAGAGCGCACATATCGCTGACGCAATAAAATGTCCCCTACCGGACTAATGAGCATTAATAATTATACAAATGTTATAACCTAGATTTGATCAGCATGAATTCTGTTGAAGTATTTCCAAAAAAAAAGTCCGGAAAACTGATATTTTGGCACTTGTCCATATTTCCAAGGGCCATAACTCACACAAGAACACTGCAATCAGCATGAAACCCAAACTTGATCTGTAAGTCATCGTTCTATAGCAGGTTTCCAAGAATGAAATCATTCGGTTAAAGCATTTCCCAAAAAAGTCCGGAAAATTAAAGTATGACTGACAGACTGACTGACGGATGGATGGATGGACAGAGTGTAAATGAAACTTGATTGTAAGTCATCGTTCTAAAGTAGGTTACCAAAAATGAAATCATTCCGTTGAAGTGTTTCCAAAAAAAGTCCGGAAAACTGATATTTTGGCGCTTTTCCATATTTCCAAGGGCCATAACTCACACAAGAATAATGCAATCAGTATGAAACTCAAACTTGATCTGTAAGTCATCTCGTTCTATAGTAGGTTTCCAAGAATGAAATCATTCGGTTAAAGCATTTCCAAAAAAAGTCTGGAAAACTAAAGTATGACTGACAGACTGATTGACAGAATGATGGATGAATGGACAGAGTGTAAATGAAACTTGATTGTAAGTCATCGTTCTATAGTAGGTTACCAAAAATGAAATCATTCTGTTGAAGTGTTTCCAAACAAGAGGCCCCAGGGGGCCTTAGGCGCTCACCGAATGTTCCATACTGTTAAGACACAAATTTTATCAAAAGCTATTCTTAAGGTTCTACAGAGTAAATCTATACTCTCTGTGGAGCTAAAACATCAACAGGACTGAATGGGACAAGGCTGCTGATCAAATATCAAAAGATTCTGCATGATGGTTCTGAAGAAGATTTTTAAAGAAGTTTCCTTGAATTGCACAAAGTAAACATTCACACTACCATAGTGAGCCCCAATATTGATCAAAAGACTCAATTTGAACAAACGTGAATCCAACCCATACCAAATATCTAAAGATTCTGCCCACTGGTTCTCGTGAAGAAGATTGTCAAAGATTTTTTTTTAAATTGCACTAAGTAAAAATTCACACCCCCATAGTGATCTCCAATATTGAATGGGGGGATTCAATTTGAACAAACTTGAATCAGACCCATACCAAGATGCTGTATACCAAATATCAAAAGATTCTGCCCATCGGTTCCGGAAAAGAACATTTTTAAAGAAATTTTCTTAAATTGCACCAAGTAAATATTCACACCCCTTTAGTGAGCCCTAATATTGATCGAGGGACTCAATTTGAACAAACTTGAATCAGACCCATACCAAGATGCTGTATACCAAATATCAAAAGATCCTGCCCATTGGTTCTGGAGAAGAAGATTTTTAAAGAATTTTTCTTAAATTGCACTAAGTAAAAATTCACGCCCCCATAGTGAGCCCCAATATTGGTTGAGGGACTCGACTTGAACAAACTTGAATCAGACCCATACCATGATGCTGCATACCAAGTATCAAAAGATTCGGCCCACTGGTTCTGGAGAAGAAGATTTTTTAATAATTTTTCAATAATCCATATGGTGCTATCAGAGTTATGCCCCATACAGAGCCCCCAAGGGACGTGGCCATTTCATTTGAACAAAAATGAATTGCCATATAGTAATGAACATCCACATGAAGTTTCGTGAAAATCGGACCAGAGGTTTCAGAGGAGAAGTCGTTTGAAAAATGTTCACGACGACGGACGGCAAGTGATAAGTTGAGCTCCCTTTGGTGAATTCCTCATTTCAAACTAAGTTACAATTCAAGCTCCCACAGTGAGCCCAAATATGGACCTAGGGACATGGCTTGAACAAACTTGAATCTCACCCCCCTAAGGATGCTGCATACCAAATATCAAAACATTCCGACTGCTGGATCCGAAGAAGATTTTTAAAGAAAATTCCTCATTTTGAACAAAGTTATCATTCGGGCTCCCACAGTGAGCCCAAATATGGACCTAGGGACATGGCTTGAACAAACTTGAATCTCACCCCCCTAAGCATGCTGCATACCCAATATCAAATGATTCTGCCTGCTGGATCTTGAGAAGATTTTTAAAGAAATTTGCCTGAAATGCACCAAGTTCAAATTGGGCATCTATAGTGAGCCCAAATATGAACCCAGGGGCCGATTTGAACAAACTTGAATCAGATCCACCCCACAATGTTGCATACCAAATATCAAAAGATTCTGCCTGCTGGATCTGGAGAAGATTTTTGAAGAAATTTGCCTGAAATGCACTAAGTTCGAATTCGAGCTTTTCTAGTGAGCCCAAATATGAATCCAGGGGGCCGATTTGAACAAACTTGAATCAGATCCACCCCCACAATGTTGCATACCAAATATCAAAAAGATTCTGCCTGCTGGATCTGGAGAAGAAGATTTTTGAAGAAATTTGCCTGAAATGCACTAAGTTTGAATTTGGGCTTCTATACTGAGCCCAAATGTGAATCCAGGGGGTGGATTTGAACAAACTTGAATCAGATACACCCCACAATGTTGTATACCAAATATCAAAAGATTCTGCCTGCTGGATCTGAAGAAGAAGATTTTTGAAGAAATTTGCCTGAAATGCACTAAGTTCGAATTTGGGCTTCTATAGTGAGCCCAAATATGAATCCAGGGGGCCGATTTGAACAAATGTGAATCAGACCTATACTAAGATGCTGCATAGCAAGTATCAAAAGATTCTGCCCACTGGTTCTGGAGAAGAAGATTTTAAAATAATTTTTCTATAATTCATACGGTGCTATCAGAGTTATGCCCCATACAGAGCCCCCAATAAACATTTGAACAAACATGAATTGCCATATAGTAATGAACATCCACATGAAGTTTCGTGAAAATCAGACCAGTGGTTTCAGAGGAGAAGTCATTTGAAAAATGTTCACGACGACGGCCGGCCAATGATAAGTTAAGCTCCCTTCGGTGAGCTAAAAAAAGTCTGGAAAACTGATATTTTGGCACTTTTCCTTATTTCCAAGGGCCATAACTCACACAAGAATATGGCAATCAGCATGAAACTCAAACTTGATCAGTAAGTCATTGTTCTATAGTAGGTTACCAAAAATGAAATCATTCCGTTGAAGCGTTTGTAAAAAAAAAGTCTGGAAAACTAAAGTATGACTGATAGACTGATGGATACACAGAGTGCAAATGAAACTTGATTTGTAAGTCATTGTTCTGTAGTAGGTTACCAAAAATGAAATCATTACGTTGAAGCGATTCCAAAAAAAGTCCAAAAAACTGATATTTTGGCACTTTTCCATATTTCCAAGGGCCATAACTCACACAAGAATAAGGCAATCAGCATGAAACTCAAAGCTGATCTGTAAGTCATCGTTCTATAGTAGGTTACCAAAAATGAAGTCATTCCGTTGAAGCGTTTCCCCAAAAAGTCTGGAAAACTGATATTTTGGCACTTTTCCATATTTCCAGGGGCCATAACTCACACAAGAATAATGCAATCAGCATGAAACTCATACATGATCTGTAAGTCATTGTTCTATAGTAGGTTACCAAGAATGAAATCATTCAGTTGAAGCATTTCCAAAAAAAGTCCGGAAAACTAAAGTATGACTGACAGACTGATGGATGGATGGACAGAGTGTAAATGAAACTTGATCTGTAAGTCATCGTTCTATAGTAGGTTACCAAAAATGAAATCATTCCGTTGAAGCGTTTGTAAAAAAAAGTCCGGAAAACTGATATTTTGGCGATTTTCCATATTTCCAAGGGTCATAACTCACATAAGAATAATGAAATCAGCATGAAACTCCAACTTGATCTGTAAGTCATCGTTCTATAGTAGTTTACCAAAAATGAAATCATTCCGTTGAAGCGTTTCCCCAAAAAACTCTGGAAAACTGATATTTTGGTGCTTTTCCATATTTCCAAGGGCCGTAACTCACACAAGAATAATGCAATCAGCATGAAACTCAAACTTGATCTGTAAGTCATCGTTCTATAGTAGTTTACCAAAAATGAAATCATTTCGTTGAAGCGTTTCCAAAAAAACTCCAGAAAACTAAAGTGTGACTGACAGACTGAGACAGACGGACAGACTGCAAACCTATAGTCCCCTCTGGCGATGCCGGTAGGGGACTAAAAAAACAAAACAAGAAAAAACAAGTGAATCGATTTGAACAAACTTGAATTCGACACCCCTAGAGATGTTACATACCAAATATGAAAGGATTCTCACTGATGGACCTGAAGAAGAAACAATTTTCTCATATTGCTCTAAGTTAAACTTTGGGCTTCAATAAAAAGCCCAAATATTAAGCCAGGGACCTTATTTGAATAACCTTCAATCTAACCCTCCCAGAGGTGTTGTTGTACACCAAATATCAAAAGAATCTGACTGCTGGATCTGAAGGAGATGATTTTAAACGATAAGTCCCCATATTGCACTAAGTAAATATTTGGGCTCCCTTGGGGAACCCAAATATTAACCCAGGAACTCGATTTGAACAAAATGGAACCTTACACCTCCAGAGATGTCACATACTAAATATGAAAGGATTCTCACTAGTGGGTCTGAAAAAGATTTTTTACGAAATTTTCTCATATTGCACTAAGTTAAAATTTGGGCTCCAATAAAGAGTCCAATTATTCATCCAGGGATCCCATTTGAACAAACTTGAATCTAACCCCCCTAGAGATGCTGCATACCAAATATCAAAAGAATCTGACTGGTGGATCTGAAGAAGATTTTTAAAGAATATTACCCATGTTGCACAAAGTTAATATTCAAACTCCCATACAAAGCCCAAATATTAACTCAGGGAGTACATTTGAACAAATTCAAATCTTACACCTCTAGAGATGTCACATACCCAATATGAAAGTATTCTCACTAGTGGGGCTGAAAAAAAAAGATTTTTGAAGAAATTTTCTCATATTGCACTAAGTTAAAATTTGAGCTCCAATAAAGAGCCCAAATATTCATCCAGGGATCCCATTTGAACAAACTTGAATCTAACCCCCCTAGAGATGCTGCATACCAAATATCAAAAGAATCTGACTGGTGGATCTGAAGAAGAAGATTTTTAAAGAATACCCCCCCCCCCCCCCCCTATTCCACCAAGTTAATAATCAGGCTCCCATACGAAGCCCAAATATTAACTCAGGGAGTAGATGTGAACAAATTCAAATCTTACACCTCTAGAGATGTCACATACCAAATATGAAAGGATTCTCACTAGTGGGTCTGAAAAAAAAGATTTTTTAAGAAATTTTCTCATATTGCACCAAGTTAAAATTTGAGCTCCAATAAAGAGCCCAAATAGTCATCCAGGGATCCCATTTGAACCAACTTGTTTCTAACCCCCTAGAGATGCTGCATACCAAATATCAAAAGAATGTGACTGGTGGATCTGAAGAAGAAGATTTTTAAAGATTATTCCCCATATTGCACCAAGTTAATATTCGGGCTTCCATAGGAAGCCCAAATATTAACCCAGGGACTCAATTTGAACAAACTTCAATCTGACCCCTGTAGAGATGCTGTATACCAAGTATCAAAAGAATCTGACTATGATCTGAAGAAGAAGAGTTTTAAAGCTTATTCCCCATAGCGCCCTAAGTTAATTATTTGGGCTCCTCTGTTGAGCCCAAATATGAACCCAAGGGGCGATTTGAACACATTTGTATTTGACCATTCTATGGATGCTGTACATCAAATATCAAAAGATTCTGATCAGCAGTTCTGAAGAAAGTGTTTTTTTAAATTTTTGCAAATATGCTGACTCGGCATTTTTTTTTTCAAACGCCCCTACAGAACACCCTAACATAATCGAACGGCCATTTTTTTAAAAATCCATTCTACCGGTCAAAAGGATGCTTCATAACAAATAAAAGTTCTCTGTTCCGTGTAGTTTGGAAAATATGGGCATTTGAATTTTTTTTCTATTTTTAGCCCCTGGGATACCCAAGGGGCAACGAAAAAAAAAAAAATTCGGGCATCAATCAAGTACTTTGGACCCACTTATGCTACATGCCAAATTTGGTTCAAATTGGCCCATCGGTTCTTGAAATAGAAATTTTGGGCTCCACCAAAAATAGATATGTGCCCATAGAGAGCCCAAATATTGTTCGACCAACTTCTCTTGAACAAACTTTAATCTTCAACACCAAAGAGTGTTACATACCATATATCAAGGCAATCTCTCTGGTGGTTCATGAGAAGAAGAGTTTTAAAGATTTTTAGGCTTTGGCATCATTGCACAGAGCACGAAGAAGGCAGCCTCTCCATTTGAACAAAATAGAAAGAGTATACTCCAGGGATGGTTTGTGCAATATATGTTTGAATTTGGGAGCACGGTGGCTCAGTTGGTAGAGATGCAGGCTGCAAGCCGAGAGGTCCTCGGTTCGAATCCCACCTGCGGCAACCGCGTTGTGTCCTTGGGCAAGACACTTCACCCCCATTGCCCACGTGGAGGCATGGTGGCGTTGTGTACTAAGGCATACTGCACGTCGATGGTGCACCTGTCTTCAACCAATGCTAACCCTGCTTGCGTGGAGTCAGTATGTTGGGGAGCTGACAGTTGCTCGCCGTTGCTCAGTGGTTCTCTCTGGGTACTCCGGCTTCCTCCACCTATAAACCTGTCGCGGTCATGATTAGCCATTGTGCAGAAACATGTGACCTTAAACACCAATAAATAAATAAATAATAAATAAATAAATATGTTTGAATTTGGCTGAATGGCTGTGGAGAAGAAGCCAGGTTTAGAAAAGTTAACGGACGACAGATGATGGACGCCAAGTGATGGCAATACCTCACACTGACTTGCAGTCAGGTGAGCTAAAAATGTGCACAGCATTGAAAAGGTTTGACCAAGGCATCAATAAAATCTTTGAAAGCCATACTGAAGGCTTGAGAGGGTTAAATTAAATGTTTCCAAGAAACCAGAAAAAAACATATATATTTGCACAGAATTGAAAGGGTTCAACATAAAAAAATCTTTGGAAAACAGACTGAAGGCATGAGAGGGTTATATTAAAGATATTCAAATAGAAATCAGATCAATTTTTTCCAAGGAACCAGAAAAAAACACATAAGTGCACAGCACCGAAAGTGTTTGGCATCAATAAAAAAATTTGAACCCACATTGCAGTCTTGAGAGGGTTAAATTAAAGATATTCATACAGGGATCAGATAAATGTTTCCAAGAAACCAGAAAAAATATGGGCACAGAATTGAAAGGGTTCAACATAAAATAAAATCTTTGGAAAAAACACACTGAAGTCATGAGAAATTAAAGATATTCATACAGGAATCAAATCATTTTTTTCCCCAAGGAATCAGAATAAAAACATATACAGCACTGAAAGGGTTTGTTTATTCATGGCATCCATAAATCTTTGGAACCCACATTGCAGTCTTGGAGGGCTAAATTAAAGACATGCATACAGGAATCAGATAAATGTTTCCAAAATTAAAAGTGTTCTCAACATGAAATAAAATCTTTGGAAAATAAACTGAAGTCACAAATTTTCTGATTAAAATAACAGGATTAGAATGTTAGCAGCAATCAGAGCCCAAAATGGATATGCCCCCACAGAGAGCCAGATACTGACCTATCAATGTCCCTTGAACAAACTTTGATCTTCTACACCAAAGGATGTTCCATACCAAATATCAAGGCATTCCCTCTGCTGGTTCATGAGAAGATTTTTAAAGGTTTTTAGGGGCATAAACCAGAGCCTGAATATGGCAGCTGCTTCATTCAAACAAAATAGAAAAGGTATACTCCATAGATGGTCTGTGCAATATATGTTTAAATTTGGCCTAGTGGTTGTGAAGAAGATGTCAAGTTTGCAAAAAGTTAATGGACGACAGCTCATGAACGTTGGACAAAAGTGATGGCAATTGCTCCCACTGACTTGCAGTTAGGTGAGCTAATAACAAGAGCAATGCAAAGTGTGGCATATGCCCCCGATGGGGTCATAAAAGGGTAGGTAAGTCTCCCGGGGGTATAACCAAATCAAAAAAAAGCTTCCCGTAGACACCAATAATGCATTAAAAAAAAAAAAAAATTTATTTGATTAAGCATTCATTAGTTATTGGATGGAAACCAAATTCAATTTAGCCACCATGGTGGCCATACTGAATTGGCTACCTGATCCAAAATCAAAAGGAAGCTTCCTCTAGACACCAATAATGCATAACCAAAAATTTATATTGATTCAAGTCAGTATTCATTAGTTATTGGACAGAAACCAAATTCAAGATGGCCATCATGGAAGCTATAATGAATTGACCACTGGTGGCCATCTTGGTTCAGCTGACTGGTCCAAAATCGAAAGGAAGCTTCCTCTAGACACCAAAAATGCATAATTAAATGAAAGTGTCAATGACAACTGTAGCTTTACTTGACTGTGTGTAGTGTTTGATGAAAAGGATAACTGTTCAATGTTTATGAAAGGATTATGAAATGAGACAAGAATTGTGATAATTGAGAATATAATAATTTCTGTTTCCTACATGCTATGTTTTCAATAAGAATAACTTGATTAAAAAATTAAGACCTGGGTTGATGTAGCCCTAACAGTTAATGTATGTCAACCAATGTTACAAGTTACAGTAAAATCATTCCAAAACGAGTTATCCTACCAAGTTACAATAAAATCCCTACATAAATACGACCTGTAGACTGTACTAAAGTTTTTCAGGCTTTGGGCCCATGCAGCTGTCACAGTTGACCGATCGCAACCAAAAGGGGACGTTCCCATCTCGACATTATATGGAGTCATCCTATCAAGCTACAATGAAATCCCTTCAAAAATATGACTTGTAGACTGTGCTAAAGGTTTTCGGGTTTCTGCATCTAGTAGCTGTCATGGTTGACCTATCGCCACCGAAAGAGGACGTTCTCATCAAGATATTATACAGAGTCATCCTACCAAGTTACAATGAAATCCTTTCATAAATATGACCTGTAGACTGTGCCATAGGTTTTTGGGTTTCAGGCTCTCACAACCTTCACGGTAGACTGATCACAACCAAAAGGGGACGTTCTCATCTAGACATTATATGAAGTTATCCTACCAAGTTACAATGAAATCCCTTCATAAATATGATGACCTGTAGACTGCGCTAAAGGTTTTTTGGTTTCAGGATCTCACAGTCGACATAGTAGACCGATCATGACAAAAAGGAGAGGTTCTCATCTAGATATTATACAAAGTCATTCTACCAAGTTACAAAGAAATCCCTTCATAAATGTGACCCGTAGAGTGCGCCAAAGGTTTTCGGGCTCTCACAGCCATCACAGTTGACCAATTGCAACCAAAAGGGGACATTCTCATCTAGACATGACCACAAACCTGCATATGCAATTCTGTGATAATCAGAACTACAGGGTGTAGCCTGTGCCAAAGAAAATGTGAACAGACTCACAGACTTCCGTGCGCTTGATGGCAACAGCTTATCTTGACTTTGTCAAGTTAAGCTAAAAATAATGAAAGTGTCAATGACACTGTAGCTCAATTTGACAAGTTATAAGTGAAATGGCAAAATTGAAGATCATTGGTTCCATTGTTATTTGGTAAAACTTCAACATAACAGCATTGTGTGTGCACAACGTCAGAGCAATCCATGCATTTTTAAATGTAAACTGTAAGGCTGGCTAAAGGTAGAATGCTGATACACAAATGCAGATAGTTCAGAGGTTACTGTAAACGGCAACTTTTTTCACAGAAATGAATGCTAATCAATAGCTCTTATCTACTTATCTGGAGGTCTCGCCTAATGAGCACACACCAATGAGCAAAAACAATCCTATGATAAATGTGCCCTGTAAGCCATGTCAAAGAAGAATGTTGATGCACAAATGCAATAAATTCAAAGATTGCTGCTAACAGCAATAGTTTTTGATGGAAATGAAAAGAAAATCAATAACTCCTATCTTTATCACCCTGAATAAGCACACAAAGTTTCAAAACAACCTGATAATGAAAGCGTCCTCTGAGGCAGGCCAAAGGAAGATGTTAATGCACAAATGTACTAAGTTTGAAGGTCATTGCCAGTGGCAATGCTTTTTTTATCTTTTTTATGGAAATTCATAAATATTCCCGGCAGAGAGCACGAAAGGGATAAGTTGCTGCACAAATGCACTAAGGCTTGTGATAACGACGAAAAACGATGAATAGCTCCATCTAGAGGGCACCCCGAACACACATACAAAGTTTCAAAGTGATCTGATCATAAATGTGCCCTGAAGGGCGTGCCAAAGGGGAATATTGAGGCCTGAATAAACTAAGTTCAAAGGTTGTTGCCAGTGGCAACATTTTTCGAAAAGGGAAGAAAATTGATAGCTTCCATATAGATGTTACCCCAAAGAAGCACACCAAGTTTCCAAGCGATTCAATCATAAATTTGCCTTGCAGGGTGTGTCAAAGGGAAACATTGATGCATAACTGCACTAAGTTTTTACCAAGTTCATCAAAGGTCATTGCCAACCGCAACTATTTTTGATGGAAATGGAAGAAAATCGATAGCTTCCATCTAGAGGTCAACCCAAACATGCACACCAAGTTTCCAAGCGATTCAATCATAAAGGTGCCCTGCAAGGTGTGTCAAAGGAAAATACTGATGCATAACTGCACTTAGTTCATTAAAGGTCATTGCCAACTCCAACATTTTTTGACGGACAAGGAAGAAAATCAATAGCTCCCATCTGGAGGTGACCCCAAACAAGCATACCAAGTTTCAAAGTGATTCGATCATAAATGTGCCCTGTAGGGCATGCCAAAGGACCTGACTAAACTAAGTTCAAAGGTCATTGCCAGCGGAAACATTTTTTGACAGAAATTGAAGAAAATCAATAGCTCCCATCTGGAGGTCACCCCAAACAAGCATACCAGGTTTAAATCCAATCCGATCATAAATGTTTCCTGTAGGGTGTGCCAAAGTGAAATATTGAGATCTGACTAGACAAAGTTCAAAGGTCAATGACAGCTGCAACATTTTATGACGGAAATGGAAGAAAGTTGTTATCTCCCATCTATAGGTCACCCCAAACAGGCACACCAAGTTTCACAGTGATTCGATCATAAATGTACACTGCAGGGTGTGCCAAAGGGAAATATTGATGCATAATTGCACTAGTTTCATCGAAGGCCATTGCCAGCGGCAACATTATTTTATGGAAATCGAACAAAATCAATAGCACCCATCTAGAGGTAACCCCAAACTAGCATACCAAGTTTCAAACCGAGCTGATCATAAATGTGCCCTGCAGGGCATGCCAAAGAAATATACTGATGCCTGATTAAACTAAGTTCAAAGGTCACTGCCGGTGGCAACATTTTTTGATGCAAATGGAAGAAAATTGATAGCTCCCATCTGGAGGTCACCCCAAACAAGTACACCAAGTTTCAAAGTGATCCAGTCAAAAATGAGCACTGCAGGGATGCCTGACTAAACTAAGTCCAAAGGACATTGCCAGCGGAAACATTTTTTGACAGAAATGGAAGAAAATCAATAGCTCCCATCTAGAGGTCACTCCAAACAAGCACACCAAGTTTCAAAGCAATCCGTCGAAAAATGTGCACTGTAGGGTGTGCCAAACGGAAAGATTGATGTATAACTGCACTAAGTTCATCGAAGGTTGTTGCCAGTGGCAACATTGTTTGACGGAAATCAAAGAAAATTGATAGGTCCCATCTGCAGGTAACCCCAAACAAGAATACCAAGTTTCAAACTGATCTAATCATGTGCACTGTAGGGTGTGCCAAAGGAATATATTGATGCCTGACTAAACCAAGTTCAATGGTCATTGCCCGAGGCAACAATTTTTAACGGAAATGGAAGAAAATCAATAGCTCCCATCTAGAGGTCACTCCAAACAAGCATACAAGAAAAAAATGGCACCCGGCCACACGTCCCATGAAAAAAGTGTGCAATTCGAGATATGAAAAAAAAAGAATTTTTCGAAGTCGAAAAAGGAACATAACTCTGGCACAAAATGACAGACCAAACCCTGATTTGAACTTGACCTGTATGTTATGATGATACACCTGCATACCAAATTTTATTTGAATCGGTCAACAGCGACTAAAGTTATCAGGAAACCAGAAAAGAATTTTCTAAGTCAACAAAGGTGCATAACTCTGGCAAAACTTGTCGGACATCACTCCAATTCGAACTTGACCTGTATTTTACGTTTATACACCTACATATCAAATTTCATTTGATTTGGCCAACTTAAAACTACAGTTATCATAGGGAAACCAAAGTGGAACAGACGGACGCACAGCCACATGCACAGCCATTTTAATAGTCCCCTGAACATTTTTTTTTTCGTGGGACAACCAGGATTCAAAGCAATCAGAAAATGTGCCCTGTAGGGTGGGCCAAAGGGAAATATTGAGGTCTGACTAAACTAAGTTCAAAGAACGTTGCCAGCGGCAACATTTTTTGACGGAAATAGAAGAAAATCGATAGCTCCCATCAAGAGGTCGCCCCAAACAAGCATACCTAGTTTCAAAGCGATCTGATCATAAATGTGACCTGGGCAGTGTGCCAAAGGAAATTGTGTATGTACGTACATATGCTGATGGAACGAGAAGTAATGGCAATAGCTAAAAATGAAAGTGTCAATAACACTGTAGCTCAACTTGACAAACTTGAACTTGTTAAGTTAAAAATGAAATGGCAAAATTGAAGATCATTGGTACCAATGTTATTTGGTGAAACTTCAACATAACAGCATTGTGTGTGCACAACGTCAAAGAAATCCATGCATTTTTAAATGTAAACTGTAAGGCTGGCTAAGGGAAAATGTTGATACACAACTGCAGTAAGTTCAGAGATTATAGTAAACGACAACTTTTTTCACAGAAATGAATGCTAATCAATAGCTCTTATCTAGAGGTCTTGCCTAATGAGCACACGAAGTTGAAAAACAATCCTACGATAAATGTGCCCTCTTAGGCCATGTTAAATAAGAATGCTGATGCACACATGCAATAAATTCAAAGATTGTTGCTAACAGCAATAGTTTTTGATGGAAATGAAAAGAAAATCGATAGTACCTATCTTTGTCACCCTGAATAAGCATACAAAGTTTCAAAACAAACTGATAATGAATGTGCCCTCTGAGGCATGCCAAAGGAAGATGTTCATGCACAAATGCAAAGTTTGAAGGTCATTGCTAGTGGCAATGTTTTTTTTCTCATTTTTTTGAAGATTCATAAATATACCCTGCAGAGAGTGCAAAAGGGATAAGTTGAAAGGCTGGTGATAACGACAATAATTTTTTATGGAAATGATAAAATCAATAGCTCACATCTAGAGGTGACCACGAACACACAAACCAAGTTTCAAAGTGATCCTATCATAAATGTGCCCTGAAGGATGTGCCAAAGTGAAATACTGAGGTCTGACTAAATTAAAGTCAAAGGTCCCTGCCAGCGCCAACATTTTTTGACAGAAATGGGAGAAAACTAGAGAAACAGAATTTACTGCACCCAGTAAATTCAAGTCTGTGTGAAAAGAGTTAAAGTATCAGGAATAAGGAATAAACTATACAGAAAGAAAATTTAAGGAGGCTTATTTTCAGGAGTAAAATATTTTTAAACAAATCAGAAATGGATTTTCGTTAATAGTATTTACAGATATTCATACAGGAATCAGAACAATTTTTTATAAGAAACCAGAAAAGGCATATATGTGACCAGCATTCAAAGGGTTCGATACTCGAATCAGAAATGGACATTTTTGGCTCTGCCCACTAATTTGAGTGATGAAATACGTTCATGAACTGAAATGCATTAAGGTGTAATAAAATGTATTTCCCATTATTTCTGAATAATATGCACTTGCTGACTTTGGTGATCTCTTTCAGGCGGACCCCTAGGTGACCTCGACCTATATTTTGAATCTCCATCAAGTGTCGACTCGTTTGGTATTAGTTCTCCAAGTCCATTCATCATACCACATGAGATATGGGCATGGCCCACTTTCAAAAATTTTCGGCCACGACCACTTTTTTAATGTAAAAATGCATGTATGGACCTCAGGAATGCTTTGGGGGTCAAAAAATGTGATTTACAGCAATTATGAAAAATGCACTCAATGACCCCTAGGTGACCTCCGTGACCTTGACCCATGTTTTGAATCTCCATCAAGTGTCGACTCACTTGGTATTGGTCCCAGGTCCATACGTCATACCACGCCTGAGATATGGGCGTGACCCACTTTAAAAAAATTTGGCCACGCCCACTTTTTTACGTTAAAATGCATGTGTGTACATCAGGAATACGTTGGGGGGGAGGGGGGTGGTAAAAAAAAGTGATTTCCAGCAATTCTGAAAATGCACTCAATGACCCCTAAGTGACCTCTGTGACCTTGACCCATATTTTGAATCTCCATCGAGTGTCGACTCATTTGGTGTTGGTCCCAGGTCCATACGTCATACCACACCTGAGATATGGACGTGACCCACTTTCAAAAATTTTGGCCACGCCCACTTTTTTATGTCAAAATGCATGTGTGTACGTCAGGAATACTTTAGGGGGTAACAAAAATGTGATTTCCAGCAATTCTGAAAAAAGCACTCAATGACCCCTAGTTGTCCTCCGTGACCTTGACCCATATTTTGAACCTCCGAGTGTCGACTCGTTTGATGTTGGTCCCAGGTCCGTAGGTCATACCATGATTGAGATATGGGCGTGATCCACTTTCAAAAATTTTGTCCACGCCCACTTTTTTACGTCAAGATGCAAATGTGTACGTCAGGAATACTTTAGGAGGGGGTAAAAAAAATGTGATTTCCAGAAATTCTGAAAAATGCACTCAATGACCCCTAGGTGACCTCCATGACCTTGATCCATATTTTGAATCTCCATCAAGTATCGACTCATTTGGTGTTGGTCCCAGGTCCTACGTCATACCACACCTGAGATATGGGCGTGACCCACTTTCAAAAATTTTGGTCACGCCCACTTTTTTATGTCAAAATGCATGCGTGTACGTCAGGAATACTTTAGGGGGCAAAAAAATGTGATTTCCAGCAATTCTGAAAAATGCACTCAATGACCCCTAGGTGACCTCCATGACCTTGACCCATGTTTTGAATCTCCATAAAGTGTCAACTCATTTGGTGTTGGTCCTAGGTCCATACGTCATACCACGCCTGAGATATGGGCGTGACCCACTTTCAAAAATGTTGGCGACGCCCACTTTTTTATGTCAAAATGCATGTGTGGACATCAGGAATAAGTTTGGGGGGGGGGGGGGGTGGTGGTAAAAAAAAGTGATTTCCAGCAATTCTGAAAAATGCACTCAATGACCCCCTAGGTGACCTCCGTGACCTTGACCCATATTTTGAATCTCCATTAAGTGTTGACTCATTTGGTGTTGGTCCCAGGTCCATACGTCTTACCATGCCTGAGTTATGGGCATGACCCACTTTCAAAAATTTTGGCCACACCCACTTTTTTTTACGTCAAAATGCATGCGTGTATGTCAGGAATACTTTAGGGGTAAAAAAAATGTGATTTCCAGCAATTATGAAAAATGCACTTAATGACCCCTGGGTGACCTCCGTGACCTTGACCCATATTTTGAACCTCCATCGAGTGTTGACTCATTTGCTGTTGGTCCCAGGTCCGTAGGTCATACCACGCCCGAGATATGGGCGTGACCCACTTTCAAACACCCCCACAGAGACCCCTAATGCCCCAGGAATCTGAAAAATATTAGGTGCCGAGAACTTCTGACTCTCTGTCAGTATGCCAAAAATCAACGAGATTGGGCAATTCATTTTCGAGTTATCTTGCAGACAAAAAAGTGGTTAGAAGACAGTAGACAGGAGAATGAGAAGAAGAAGATAAAAAAAAAAGAAAAAAGAAAAAGAAACCACACAAAAACAAAAGTCTGGGTGTTTCACACAGACTAATCAATAGCTCTCATAGAGATGTCACCCCAAACAAGCACACCAAGTTTCCAAGCGATCCAATCATAAATGTGACCTGCAGGGTGTGTCAAAGGGAAATATTGATACAAAACTGCACTAAGTTTTTATTACGTTCATGAAAGGTCGTTGCCAATGGCAACTATTTTTTATGGAAAAGGAAGAAAATCGATAGCTCCCATCTAGAGGCCATCCCAAACAAGCACACCAAGTTTCCAAGCAATTCAATCATAGATGTGCCCTGCAGGGAAAATCAAAGGGAAATATTGATGCATAACTGCACTAAGTTCATCAAAGGTCATTACCCACGGCAACATTTTTTGACGGAAATGGAAGAAAATCGATAGCTCCCATCTAGAGGTCACCCCAAACAAGCATGCCAGGTTTCAAAGCAATCCGATCATAAATCCGATCACCCCTGTAGGGTGTGCGAAAGGGTCTGACTAAACTAAGTTCAAAGAACATTCATTGCCAGCTGCAACATTTTTTGATGGAAATACAAGAAAATCGATAGCTCGCATCTAGAGGTCACCCCAAACAAGTACACCAAGTTTCAAAGTGATCCAGTCAAAAATGAGCACTGCAGGGTGTGTCAAAGGGAAATATTGATGCATAACTGCACTAAGTTCATTGAAGGTCATTGCCAGCGGTAATATTTTTCGACGGAAATCGATAGCTCCCATCTAGAGGTAACCACAAGCAAGTATACCAAGTTTCAAACCAATCTGTGTGCCCTGCAGGCCATGCCAACGGAATATATTGATGCCTGACTAAACCAAGTTCAATGGTCATTACCAGCGGCAACATTTTTTGACGGAAATGGAAGAAAATCGATAGCTACCATCTAGAGGTCACCCCAAACAAGCATATCAGGTTTCAAAGCAATCAGGTCATAAATGTGCCCTGTAGGGTGTGACAAAGGGAAATATTGAGGTCTGACTAAACTAAGTTCAAAGAACGTTGCCAGCAGCAACATTTTTTGATGGAAATGGAAGAAAAATCGATACCTCCCATCTAGAGGTCACCCCAAACAAGCATACCATACCAAGTTTCAAAGCGATCTGATCATAAATACGACCTATGCTGTGTGCCACAGGAAATTGTGGACGTATGCATGTACGTATGTATGCCGAGAAGTAACGGCAATAGCACAGCTTGACTTGGTTAAGTTGAGCTAATGATTCAAGTCAGCATTCATTAGTTATTGGACAGAAACAAAATTCAATATGGCTGCCATGGTGGCCATACTGAATTGGCTAGCTGGACCAAAATCAAAAGGAAGATTCCTCTAGACATCAATAATGTATAACCAAAAACTGAAATTCATTCGAGTCAGTATTCATTAGTTATTGGACGGAAACCAAATTCAAGATGGCCACCATGGAAGCCATAATGAAATGGCCACTGGTGGCCATCTTGGATCAGCTGACTGGTCCAAAATTGAAAGGAAGTTTCCTGTAGACCCCAACAAAGCAAAATTGAAAGTGTCAATGACACTGTAGCTCAACTTGACAACCTTGAACTTGGTAAGTTATAAGTGAAATGGCAAAATTGAAGATCATTGGTACCAATATTATTTGTTGAAACTTCAACATAACAGCATTGTGTGTGCACAATGTCAGAGCAATCCATGCATTTTTAAATGTAAACTGTGAGGCTGGTAAAAGGAAGAATCTTGATACACAAATGCAGTAAGTTCAGAGGTTATCATAAACAGCAACTTTTTTTCACAGAAATGAATGCTAATCAATAGCTTTTATCTAAAAGTCTTGCCTAATGAGCACACCAATGAGCAAAAACAATCCAATAAATGTGCCCTGTAAGCCATGTCAAAAAAAAATGTTGATCCACAAATGCAATAAATTCAAAGGCTGTCACTAACAGAAACAATTTTTGATGGAAATGAAAAGAAAGAAAGAAGATCTTTGTCACCCTGAATAAGCATACAATGTTTCAAAACAACCTGATAATGAATGTGCCCTCTGAGGCATGCCTAGGGAAGATGTTAATGCACAAATGCACTAAGTCTGAAGGTCACTGCTTGTGGCAATGTTTTTTTCTCTCTTTTTTATGGAAATTCTAGAATATACCCTGCAGAGAGTGCAAAAGGAACAAGTTGCTACACAAATGCACTATGTTCAAAGTCTGGTGATAACAAAAATAACTTTTTAAGGAAATGAACAAAAATCAATAGCTCACATCTCGAGGTCACCCTGAACCACATACCAAGTTTCAAAGTGATCTGATCATAAATGTGCCCTGAACGGTGTGCCAAAGGGAAATATTGAGGTCTCACTAAACTAAGTTCAAAGTTCAAAGCCAGCAGCAATATTTTTCGACAGAAATCGAAGATAATCGATAGCTCCCAAACAGATGTCACCCCAAACAAGAACACCAAGTTTCCAGGCGATCCAATCATAAATGGGCCTCGCAGGGTGTGTCGAAGGGAAATATTGATGCATAACCGCACTAAGTCTTTACTAAGTTCATCAAAGATCATTGCCAATGGCAACTATTTTTGACGGGAATGGAAGAAAATTGATAGCTCCCATCTGGAGGTCACCCCAAACAAGCACACCAAGTTTCCAAATGATTCAATCATAAATGTGCCCTGCAGGGTGTGACAAAGGGAAATATTGATGCACTAAGTTCATCAAAGGTCGTTGCCAACAGTAACAATTTTTGACGGACGAGGAAGAAAATCAATAGCTCCTATCTAGAGGACACCCCACACAAGCATACCAAGTTTGAAAGTGATCCAATCATAAATGTGCCCTGCAGAGAGTGCCTAAGAGAAATATTGAGGTCTGACTAAACTAA
This sequence comes from Pictodentalium vernedei, assembly GCA_031216915.1. NCBI lineage: Eukaryota > Metazoa > Mollusca > Scaphopoda > Dentaliida > Dentaliidae > Pictodentalium > Pictodentalium vernedei. Next base: position 561,931,272 of record CM062296.1, read on the forward strand.
ATTCAAAGGTCATTTCCAGCAGCAAGTTTCAAAGTGATCTGATGATAAATATGCCCTGTAGGGCATTCCAAAGGAATATATTGATGCCTGACTAAACCAAGTTCAAAGGTCATTGCCAGCGGCAACATTTTTTGATGGAAATGGAAGAAAATTGATAGGTCCCATCTGGAGGTCACCCCAAACAAGCATACCAGGTTTAAATGCAATCCAATCATAAATGTACCCTGTAGGTGTGCCGAAGGGAAATATTGAGGTCTGACTAAACTAAGTTCAAAGGTCATTGCCAGCAGCAATATTTTTTCACGGAAATAGAAGAAAATCGATAGCTCCCATCTGGAGGTAACCCTAAACAAACATATCAGGTTTCAATGCAATCCAATCATAAATGTTCCCTGTAGGGTGTGCCAAAGGGAAATATTGAGGTCTGACTAAATTAAGTTCAAAGGTCGTTACCAGCTGCAATATGTTTTGACAGAAATGGAAGAAAATTGATAGCTCCCATCTAGAGGTCACCAAGAGGTCACCCCAAACAAGCACACCGAGTTTCAAAGCGATCTGATCATATATGTGCCCTGCAAAGTGTGCCAAAGGGAAGACCATTGCCAGCGGTAACATTTTTTAATGGAAATCGAAAAAAATCAATAGCACCCATCTAGAGGTAAACCCCAAACAAGCATACCAAGTTTCAAACTGATCTGATAATAAATGTGTCCTGTAGGGCGTTCAAAAGGAATAATTTTTTTTATATTGATGTCTGACTAAACTAACTTCAAAGGTCATTGCCAGCGGCAACATTTTTTGATGGAAATGTAAGAAAATTATCAACAACATTCTGACTGGTGGATCACAACATTCTGACTGTTGGATCTAAAAAAAAACTTAAAAAAAAAATATTCCTCATATTAAACTAAGTTATAATTTGGGCTCTCACAGGGAGCCCAAATATGAACCCAGGGACTTGGCTTGAACAAATTTGAATCTCACCTCCCTAATGATACAGTATACCAAATATCAAAAGATTCTTACTGGTGGATGTGAAGAAGATTTGTAAAGAATGTTCCTCATATTGAACTAAGTTACAATTCTGTCTCCCACAGGGAGCCCAAATATCAACTCAAGACACTTGGCTTCAACAAACTTGAAACACACCTCCCTAAGGATGCTGAATACCAAATATCAAAAGATTCTGATTGGCGGATCTGAAGAAGGTTTTTAAAGAATATTCCTCATACTGCACTAATTTAAACATTTGGGCTCCTATAGGGAGTCCAAATATGGACCCAGGGATTTGACTTCAACAAACATGTGAAACAATCTTCCAAAGATGTTATATGTGAAATTTGAAAGCTTTTAGAGCAGTGGTTTGGGAGAAGAGTCTTAAATGTTTTCCCCATTACCCACAGTGTTAAAAAATGCTGACTCCGCATGTTTTCAAAGTCCCCAAAAAATACCCTATGATAAAACAAATAGCAATTTTTTTGGACCATTCCATTATGTTGGTCCTAAGGAAGCTTCACACCAAATAAGAATTCTCAGTGCTGTGTAGCTTTGGAGAAATGGGCGTTTTAAATTTTTTCTATTTTTAGCTTCTGTGGTTCCCACGGGGCATTTTGAAAAAATGTTTTTTCATAAATCAAGTACTTATGACCCATTAATACTTCATATCAAATTTGGTTCAAATCGGCCTCTCGGTTTGGAAGATAGAAATTTTGGGCGGGGCAATAATTCTTGCACCTCACGTGAAAACGACAAATATTGCCTCTCGAATGTCTCTTGAACAAATTTGAGTGTACACCTCAAAAGGAAGCTGTATACCACATATCAAGTCTCTGCTTCTGCTGGTTCATGAGAAGATTTAAAAAAAAATTGCGGCATTTTGGCCCCCACTCCCTCCTCAATATGAGCAGAAACCCAATTTGAAGAAAACCCCAAATGCCCCTATATAACCACTACTCATGTGAAATTTCATTAAAATGAAGTCAGTGGTTTGGGAGAAAAAGACCTAAACACCACCTTCGTGATGTATGGTGGACGAAAAGTGATCAGAATAGCTCATCCTTATTTTCAGTCAGGTGAGCTAAAAAGGCCATAATGGGCAGAAAAGTCAAATGTGCTGCATACATGAGTAGAAAACTCAAGGGAGTGGAAAGCAATGTGGCAAGGGTAGCAAAACAAGAATGAGTCTACATTAAGCAATCCATCTCCATAGGATACATTGTCAATCATTGAGCCCCCCAGGAGTGACAAAAATAGTCCGAGCATCATGCTTTTTCTTCAATTGATCATAATGTAAAATGTAGAGCTCCCCTATGAAGCACCTTGGTACAACCTATGTGGATTAATCTTAGTTACACGCCTCTAGAGGGTACTGGATACAAAATTTCTAACTCTTCAGCTACATTGCCAATTCCGGCTCCTATTGGGAGCCCAAATATTAACCCAGGCTCTTGATTTGAACGAAGTTGAATCAGACCTCCCTAGAGATGTTGTATACCAAATATGAAAGCATTCTGACTGTTGGTTCTGAAGAAGAAAAATTGTTAAGAAATTTCTTCATATTGCACTAAGTTAAAATCTGGGCTACCACAGCGAGCCCAAATATTAACCAATGGACCCAATTTGAACAAACTTGAATCTGACCCCCCTAGAGATGTTGTATACCAAATATGAAAACATTCTGACAAGTGAATCTGAAGAAGATTTTTGAAGAAATTCCCTCATATTGTACTAAGTTAAATTTCAGGTTCCCATATGGAGCCCAAATATTAACTCAGGAACTCGACTTGAACAAACTTGAATCTACCATAGCGAGCCTTAATATATACCTAGGGACCCAATTTGAATAAACTTGAATCTGACGCCCCCCCCCCCCCCCCCCCCCCCCCCCCAGAGATGTTGAATACCAAATATGAAAGCATTCAGACTGGTGAATCTGAAGAAGAAGATTTTTAAGGAAATTTCCTCATATTACACTAAGTTACAATTTGGGCTACCTGAATATATACCTAGGGACCCGATTTGAACAAATTCGAATCTGACCCCCCTAGAGATGTTGTATACCAAATATGAAAGCATTCTGACAGGTGGATCTGAAGAAGACGACTTTTAAAAATTATCCCCCATATTACACCAAGTTAAAATTTGGGCTTCCATAGGAAGCCCAAATATTAACCTAGGAACTTGGTTTGAACAATCTTGAATCTGACCCCCATAACAATGATGTATACCAAACATTAAAAGATTCTGACTGGTGGTTCTGAAGAAGGTTTTTAAAGAATATTCCGCATATTGCCCCAAGTTGAAAATTCAGGCTCCAGTATTGAGCCCAAATATAAACCAATGGGCTTAATTATAACACACTTGTATCTGACCCCCATATGGATGCTGTAAACCAAATATCAAAAGATTCTGACCTTTGGTTATGGAGAAAAGATTTTAAAAATTTTTTTGCAAATATGCAAATATGCCCTCTACAGAACACCCAAACATAATCGATGGCAATTATTTTTTTAACCATTCCATTCTACTGGTCTTAAGGAAGCCAAATAACAACTCTCTGTTCTGTGTGGTTTGGAAAATATGGGTGTTTGAAAATATTTCTATTTTTAGCTCCTGGGGTTCCCACGGGGCATTTTGAATTTTTTGTGTGCATAAATCAAGTACTTATGACCCACTAAAACGTCATATCAAATTTGGTTCAAATCGGCCTCTCCGTTAAGCGTTTGGAAAATAGAAATTTTGGGTGGGGCAAAAATTCTTGCTCCTCCTATAACGGCGACAAATATTGCCCCTCGAAATTCTCTTGAACAAAACAAACTTGAGTCTGCACCTCAAAAGGAAGCTGTATACCAAACATCAAGTCTCTGCTACTGCTGGTTCATGAGAAGAAGATTTTTTAAAAAGTGGAGCATTTTGGCCCCATCCCCTCCTCAATATGAGCAGAAACCCAATTTGAAGAAAACCCCAAATGCCCCTATATAACCACTACTCATGTGAAATTTCATTAAAATGTGGCCAGTGGTTTGGGAGAAAAAGGCCCAAACATCACCTTCACGGGACGAAAAGTGATCATAATAGCTCACCCTGACTTTCAGTCAGGTGAGCTAAAAATCGATAGTTCCATCTAGAGGTCACCCCAAACAAGTGCACTAAGTTTCAAAGCGATCCAGTCAAAAATGTGCACTGCAGGGTTTGACAAAGGGAAATACTGATGCATAACTCCACTAAGTTCATGGAAGGTCATTGCCAGGGCAGCATTTTTTGACAGAAATCGAAGAATATCGATAGCGTCCATCTAGATGTAACCCCAAACAAGCATACCAAGTTTCAAACCGATTTGATTATAAATGTGCCCTGAAGGGCGTGCCAAAGGAATATATTGATGCCTGACTAAACTAAGTCCAAATGTCATTGCCAGTGGCAACATTTTTGGACGGAAATGGAAGAAAATCGATAGCTCCCACCTAGAGGTCACTCCAAACAAGCATGCCAGGTTTCAAAGCAATCAGGTCATAAATGTGACCTGTAGGTTGTGCCAAAGGGAAATACTGAGGTCTGACTAAACTAAGTTCTAAGAACATTGCCAGCGGCAACATTTTGTGACGGAAATGGAAGAAAATCGATAGCTCCCATCTAAAGGTCAGCCCAAACAAGCATACCAGGTTTCAAAGCAATCTGATCATAAATGTCCTCTGTAGGGTGTGCCAAATGGAAATATTGAGGTCTGACTAAACTAAGTTCAAAGAACACCAGCCGCAACATTTTTTGATGCAAATGGAAGAAAACCGATAGCTTCCATCTAGAGGTCACCCCAAACAAGCATACCAAGTTTCAAAGCAATCTGATTATAAATGCGACCTATGCGGTGTGCTAAAGGAAATTGTGGTACATACATATGTACTGACGCCGACGGACGAGAAGTGATGTCAAGTTGAGCTAAAAATAAAAATGATTCGAGTCAGCATTCACTAGTTATTGGACAAAAACCACTGCAGCCATATTGAATTGGCAAGCTGGACCAAAATTGAAAGGAAGCATTGTCTGGTCATCCTCAAGTTACCCCTAAAATTATGATTCGATCAAATAAGCGTTTCTTTAGTTAATTGATGGAAACCAAAAGTTAACGGACAGATGCCGGACGGACATGGTGAAAACATAATGCTCCGAGAGGTTCTCAGGGGCATAATGAAAGTATCAATGACACTGTAGTTTAACTTCTGTGTTGTGTTTGATGAAAAGGATAATGTTCAATGTTTATGAAAGGATTATGAAATAAGACAAGAATTGTGATAATTGGGAATATGTTCATTTCTGTTCCCTGTATGCTATGTTTATGATAAAAATAATATGAGGTGTACACTGTACTAAAGAGCTGAGGGGTGGGTTAATATGACCTCACAGTTAATGTATGTGGCCCTCACAGTTAATGTATATCAACAAAAGTTACCAAGTTACAGTGAAATTATTCCAAAACAAGTCATCCTATCAAGTTACATTAAAATCCCTTCATAAATATGGCCTGTAGACTGTGCTAAAGGTTTTTGGGCTTCGGGCCCCTGTAGCCGCCAGTTTCCCAATTGCGTCCAAAGGGGACGTTCTCATCTAGACATTAAATGAAGTCAACCTACCAAGTTACAATGAAATCCCTTAATAAATATGACCTGTAGACTGTGCTAAAGGTTTTTGGGCTTTGGGCTCTGGCAGCCATCATGGTTGAATGATCGCAACCAAAAGGGGACATTCTCATCTGGGCATCATCTGGAGTGATCCTACGAAGTTACAATGAAATCCCTTCATAAATATGACCTGTAGACTGTGCTCAAGGTTTTTTGGCTTCAGGCCCCTGAAGCCGTCACAGTTGACCAATCACGACCAAAAGGGGATGTCATCATCTAGGCATTATATGGAGTCAAACTTACGGGTTACAATGAAGTCATTCCATAAATATGACCAATAGACTATGCTAAAGGTTTTGGGGTTTTGGGTTCGGGCAGCCATCAAGGCTGAATGATCACGACCAAAAGGGGACATTCTCATCTAGACATTATTTAGAGTCATCCTACCAAGGTACAATGAAATCCCTTCATAAATATCACCTGTAGACTGTGCTAAAGATTTTGGGGCTTTGGGCCCCTGTAGCCAACACATTTGCCCAATGGTGTCCAAAAGGGGCTGTTCTCATCTAGACATTATATGAAGTCAACCTACCAAGTTACAATGAAATCCCTTCATAAATATGATCTGAAGACTGTGCTAAAGGTTTTCGGGCTTTAGGCTTGGGCAGCCATCATGGTTGAATGATCGCAACCAAAAGGGGACATTCTCATCTGGAGTGATCCTATGAAGTTACAATGAAATCCCTTCATAAATATGACCTGTAGACTGTGCTCAAGATTTTCGGGCTTCAGGCACCTGTAGCCATCACAGTTGACCAACCTCGACCAAAAGGGGATGTCATCATCTAGGCATTATATGGAGTCAACCTAACAAGTTACAATGAAATCCTTCCATAAATACGACCTACAGACATGCTAAAGGTTTTTGGGCTCGGGCAGCCATCAAGGCTGAATGATTGTGACCAAAAGGGGACGTTCTCATCTGGACACTATTTGGAGTCATCCTACAAAGCTACAATGAAATCCCTTCATAATTATGACCTGTAGACTGTTCTAAAGGTTTTCGGGCTTTGGGCCTCTGAAGCCGTCACAGTTGCCCAATCGTGTCCAAAAGAGGACGTTCTCATCTAGACATTATATGAAGTCAACCTACCAAGTTACAATGAAATCCCTTCATAAATATGACCTGTAGACTGTGCTGAAGGTTTTCGGGCTCCGGCAGCCATCATGGTTGAATGATCGCAACCAAAGGGGACAATTTCATCTGGGCATCATCTGGAGTGATCCTGCGAAGTTACAATGAAATCCCTTCATAAATATGACCTGTAGACTGTGCTCAAGGTTTTCGGGCTTTGGGCACCTGTAGCCATCACAGTTGACCAATCACGGCCAAAAGGGGATGTCATCATCTAGGCATTATATGGAGTCAACCTAACAGGTTACAATGAAATCCTTCCATAAATATAACCTTTTGCCTATGCTAAAGGTTTTTGGGCTCGGGCACCCATCAAGGCGGAATGATCACGGCCAAAATGGGACGTTCTCATCTAGACATTATTTGGATCATCCTACCAAGTTACAATGAAATCCCTTCATAAATATGACCTGTAGACAGTGCTAAAGGTTTTCGGGCTTCGGGCACCTTTAGCCGTCAAAGTTGCCCAATCATGTCCAAAAGGGGACGTTCTCATCTAGACATAATATGAAGTCAACCTACAAAGTTACAATGGAATCCCTTCATAATTATGACCTGTAGACTATGCTTAAGGTTTTCAGGCTTCGGGCTTGGGCAGCCATCATGGTTGAATGATTGCAACCATAGGGGACAATCTCATCTGGGCATCATCTGGAGTGATCCTAAGAAGTTACAATGAAATCCCTTCATAAATATGACCTGTAGACTGTGCTCAAGGTTTTCGGGCTTCGGGCACTTGTAGCCATCACAACTGACCAATCACGACCAAAAGGGGATGTCATCATCTAGGCATTATATGGAGTCAACCTAACAGGTTACAATGAAATCCTTCCATAAATATGACCTTTTGCCTATGCTAAAGGTTTTTGGGCTCGGGCACCCATCAAGGCTGCATGATCACGATCAATATGGGACGTTCTCATCTAGACATTATTTGGAGTCATCCTACCAAGTTACAATGAAATCCCTTCATAAATATGACCTCTAGACTGTGCTAAAGGTTTTCGGGCTTTGGCCCCTGTAGCCGTCACAGTTGCCCAATCACGTCCAAAAGGGGACTTTCTCATCTAGACATTGTATGAAGTCAACCCACCAAGTTACAATGAAATTCCTCAATAAATATGACCTGTAGACTGTGCTAAAGGTTTTCAGGTTTTGGGCTCGGGCAGTCATCACGGTTGGCAGATCATGCCCAAATGGGGAAATTCTCATGTAGACATCATAAAGAGTCATCCTACCAAGTTACAATGAAATCCCTCCACATTAAACATGACCTGCCAGGGTATTTAATGACTGGATTCGCATCGCAAAATGCTAGTCAAAAATGGCCAAATGCTAACCAATTTTATTTCATTTTGGCCTTATATTCACTATTTATCATCACTTTTTGAAACCAAGATGGAAACTGCTAATCAAATTTTTAAAAACAAAAAATACCCTGCCTGCAGACTGTGCTAAAAGTTTTGGGGTTTCGGGCTTGGGCAGCCATCACCATTTATAGATCATACCCAAAAGGGGACGTTCTCATCTAGGCATTATACAGAGGCATCCTACCAAGTTACAATGAAATCCCTTCATATATACGACCTGTAGACTGTGCTAATGGTTTTCGGGTTTTGGGCTCGGGCAGCCATACTGGTTGCCCGATCGCGACCAAAAGGGGACGTTCTCATCTAGACGTGACCCTAAACCTGCATATGAAATTTCGTGACGATCAGACAAGAACTGCAGGGTGTAGCCCGTGCTAAAGGAAAATGTGAACAGACTCACAGACTAACAGACTTCCGCACGCGTGATGGCAATAGCTTATCTTGACTATGTCAAGTTAAGCTAAAAATGATTCAAATCAGCATTCATTAATTATTGGATGGAAACCAAATTCAATATGGCAACCATGGTGGTCATACTGAATTGGCTAGCTGGACCAAAACCGAAAGGAAGCTTCCTCCAGACACGAATAATGCATCACCAAAAACTGAAATTGATTCGAGTCAGTATTCATTAGTTATTGGATGGAAACCAAACTCAAGATGGTAGCCATGGAAGCCATTATGAATTGGCCACTGCCAGCCATCTTGGATCAGCTGACTAGTCCAAAATCAAAAGGAATCTTCCTCGAAACACCAACAATGCATAAATAAACTAGAGGCTCAAAAGAGCCTGTAATCGCTCACCTGGAACTACATATAACAAGAGCTGGACTTTCGTCTGGTGCATACCCCCACGTGGTGTACCGCCTAGTGTGGGCATACCTATGACCAACAAATATTATTTATGAACATTCTCGTATGGACTGACGGACGGATGCACAGATGGACGGACACAATCCAGTATACCCCCCCCCCCCCCCATTTTCTTCGAAAGTTTTCAACAATTTCTAAGTCAAAAGGTATGGTAAATTGTTTGGTGTTTGGAAGTTTTATGCAATGAGGCAGAAGCCTTTGTCATAGGCAAACTGCATACCATATTTCAATGAAATCCGATAACCCCAATCTAGTATACCCCACCCCACCCCCATTTTCTTCGAAAGTTTTCAAAAATTTCCAACAATTTCTAAGTCAAAAGGTACGGCAAATTGTTTGAAGTTTTATGCAATGAGGCAGGAAGCCTTTGTCATAGGCAAACTGCATGCCATATTTCACTGAAATCCAATAACCCATACCTGAGATACAGACTGAACAGACAAACAATGTCTATTTCCTACAATTTCTAAGTCAAAAAAGGGGGATAACTCTAAAAAGGAGAACGTGAGAAATATCGTTGAATCCTTTTTTTAAAGCCTATACCATAAGCAGTGTTCATGGCAAATTTCATTGCAATAGAACATTCGATACCCGAGATGCAGGCTGAACAGAAACAAGAGGCCCCAGGGGGCCTGAGGGCGCTCACCTGACATGGTAGCCTAAATATCAACCCAGAGAATTGATTTCAACAAGTTGCATCTGCTCCTCCTAAGAAAAGCTTATACCAAATATCCAAAGATTCTGACCAGTGGATCTAAAAAAAAAGATTTTTAAAGAATATTCCTCATATTGAACTAAGTTATAATTCGGGCTCCCACAGGGAGCCCATATATGAACCCAGGGACTTGGCTTTAACAAACTTGAATCTCACCCCCCTAAGGATGCTGCACACCAAATATCAAAACATTCCGACTGCTAGATCTGAAGAAGATTTTTAAAGAAAATTCCTCATTTTGAACTAAGTTACAATTCAAGCTCCCACAGTGAGTCCAAACATGGACCTAGGGACATGGCTTGAACAAACTTGAATCTCACCCCACTAAGGATGCTGCATATCAAATATCAAAACATTCCAACTACTGGATCTGAAGAAGATTTTTAAAGAAAATTCCTCATTTTGAACTAAGTTATAATTCTGGCTACCACTGTGAGCCCAAATATGAACCCAGGGACTTGGCTTGAACAAACTTGAATCTCACCCCCCTAAGCATGGTGCATACCTAATATCAAAAGATTCTGCCTGCTGGATCTTGAGAAGAAGATTTTTAAAGAAATTTGCCTGAAATGCACTAAGTTCAAATTTGGGCTCCTATACTGAGCCCAAATATAAACCCAGGGGGCCGATTTGAACAAACGTGAATCAGATCCACCCCACAATGTTGCATACCAAATATCAAAAGATTCTGCCTGCTGGATCTGGAGAAGAAGATTTTTGAAGAAATTTGCCTGAAATGCACTAAGTTCGAATTCGAGCTTCTATAGTGAGCCCAAATATGAATCCAGGGGGGGAGGGAGGGGGGGGGGGGGGCAATTTGAACAAACTTGAATCAGATCCACCCCTCAATGTTGCATACCAAATATCAAAAGATTCTGCCTGCTCGATCTGGAAAAGAAGATTTTTTAAGAAATTTGCCTGAAATGCACTTAGTTCGAATTCGAGCTTCTATACTAAGCCCAAATATAAACCCAGGGGGCTGATTTGAACAAACTTTAATCAGATCCACCCCACAATGTTGCATACCAAATATCAAAAGATTCTGCCTGCTGGATCTGGAGAAGAAGATTTTTTAATGTTTTTCCCATTGCCTACAGTGTTAAAAAGTGCTGACTCAGCACTTTTTCAAAGTCCCGAAACTGTACCCTATGATAAAACCGATGGCAATTTTTTTTTACCAATTCTTTCTGTTGGTCCTAAGGAAGCTTCACACCAAATAAAAATTCTCGGTGCCGTGCAGTTTTGGAGATATGGGCGTTTTAATTTTTTTCTATTTTTAGCTCCTGCGGTTCCCATGGGGCTACGGGAAAAAAAAAATCTGCATAAATTAGGTACTTATGACCCAATAAGCCATCACATAAAATTTGGTTCAAATCAGCCTCTCGGTTTGGAAAATAGAAATTTTGGGCGGGGCCAAAAATTTTGCCCCTCCCATAACGACGCCAAGTATAGCCCCACAAACTTCTCTTGAACAAATCTGAGACTACACCTCAAAAGGAAGCTGCACACCAAATATCAAGTCTCTGCTACTGCTGGTTCATGAGAAGAAGATTTTTTAAGATTTCAGCACACTTTTTGGGTGTGGCCCTACCCACGGGCAAGGCAACTTGATTTGAACAAAATCAAATTGCGATGTCATAACAAACTATTATCTCAAATATCAATTAAATTGGTTCAGCGGTTTGGGAGGAGAAGATGCAAACACCATGTTCACGGACGACGGACGACAGACGACGGACGACAGACGGTGAGTGATCACTATAGCTCTCCTGACTGAAAGTCAGGTGAGCTAAAGATTCTGCCTGCTGGATCTGGAGAAGAAGATTTTTGAAGAAATTTGCCTGAAATGCATTAAGTTCGAATTCGGGCTTCTATAGTGAGCCCAAATATGAATCTAGGGAGCCGACTTGAACGAACTTGAATCAGATCCACCCCACAATGCTGCATACCAAATATGAAAAGATTCTGCCTGCTGGATCTGGAGAAGAAGATTTTTGAAGAAATTTGCCTGAAATGCACTAAGTTCGAATTCGAGCTTCTATAGTGAGCCCAAATATGAATTTAGGGAGCCGATTTGAACAAACTTGAATCAGATCCACCCCACAATGTTGCATACCAAATATCAAAAGATTCTGCCTGCTTGATCTGGAGAAGAAGATTTTTTAAGAAATTTGCCTGCACTAAGTTCGAAATCGGGCTGCTATACTGAACCCAAATATGAACCCAGGGGGCCGATTTTACCAAACCTGAATCAGATTCACCCCACAATGTTGCATACTAAATATTAAAAGATTCTGCCTGCTGGGTCTGGAGAAGATTTTTTAATGTTTTTCCCATTGCCTACAGTGTTAAAAAGTGCTGACTTTTTCCAAATTCCTGAAAAAAGTACCTTGTGATCAAACCGATAGGGATTTTTTTAACCATTCTATTCTACTGGATAAAAGTAAGCTTTATACAAAATAAGAATTCTCTGTGCGTTTTGTTTTGGAGATATGGCAGTTTTAAGGTTTTTCCTATTTTTAGCTCCCGAGGTTCCCACGGGGCAATGAGAAATTTTTTTTTGCATCAATCAACTACTTATGACCCATTATCATCTCATATCAAATTTGGTTCAAATCGACCTCACGGTTCAGAAAATAGAAATTGTAGGCGTGGCCAAAATTTTTGCCCCTCCCATAACGAAGGCAAATAATGCCCGACAAACTTCTCTTGAACAAACTTGATTCTACACCTCAAAAGGAAGCTGCATACCAAATATCAAGTCTCTGCTACTGATGGTTCATGAGAAGAAGATTTTCAAAGATTTTGGTGCCCCTAGGGGGCGTGGTCCCACGCAGGAGGAGGTGCAACTTCATTTGAACAAATCTGAATTGACATTAGGTAATAAACATTTACCCAACATTTGAAAAATATTGGGCCAGTGGTTTCTTCGGAGAAGTTGGTTTTGTAAAGTTTACGCCGGACGCCGGACAGATGCCGGACGGAAAGCGATTAGTAAAGCTAAAAATTCAACGTTCAATGTTAAAAAAAAATTCAACGTTCAAAAGATGAAGAGAAATTTCAATTGAAATTCAGTGGACAAGGGTGAAAACATGGTACAATATAAATGAATGAGGAATATAAGCACCATGGGAAGAGAAGGAACACAGCAGTTGACCTAAACACTAAGTTAAACATGAAATTCTGAGCTAAACAGAAAAGTAAACGTAATAAAAAATGTTAAGAAAAAGGTTTAAAATGCACTGGGTGAGAATGAAATAATGGTAGAATGATAACAACCACCATATGGAAGCAATATAAAGGCCATGCGATGAAAAGGGTGTTGGCAGCTGACCTAACCAAAAACTTTAACACACTGAAAATGTCTATGTGTGAGGTAAACAGGAAACTTAACATTAAAAATGGGATGAAAAATTTGAAGAAATTCACTGGACGAGGGTTAAATGATGCTAGAATGATAATGAGGAACATGTATGATGGAATATAAGCACCATGGGAAGAGAAGGAAAACAGCAGCTGACCTAAACACAAACTTTAACATGAAATTCTGAGGTAAACAGAAAAGTAAATGTAACTAAAAATGGTAAGAAAAAGGTTTAAAACACACTGGACGAGGGTTAAATAATGGTAGAATGATAACAAGAGGCCCCAGGGGCCTGAGGGCGCTCACCTGACATGGTAGCCTAAATATCAAGCCAGGGAATTGATTTCAACAAGTTGCATCTGCCCCTCCTAAGAAAAACTTATATCAACTAGACTTTATGATTCTGGAGAATCATGGCTTTTCCCGATGAGATTCCATGATTTTTCATGACCCCACAGTGTCTGATGAATTGTTTTTAACTGTCTCACTGAAGTTCCTTCATTGATGTTATAAGAAAGGAGAGTATAGTAGTCTCAAATGACTTGGTTTGATGAAAAAATCGTTTAGGTAAAACCCATCATTAACGGTTGAGTGGGTTAATGTCAATATCGTCGTCCAAGAAGTCAATGACCGACAAAAGGAGTTATGTTTGTTTGACACATACCTACTGAGTGCTGTGTCTATTTGAAAATGGTCCATTTGATCTCAAATGTATCCAAAATATTGATGTCTGGCAGCTTGTAGAGGGTTAACAAGTGCTAACAGGAATATTTATTCATGCAACTTGTAATGTCACACCAAGAACTGAGAATGGCCATTTTTTCTTTAAAATCTTCAAGATGTTTTCTGAGAAATCCAGGGAGAAGATCAGTTTTAAGCTTTTCATAGGTATCATTGTTTATCCAGCCCAAAACAGGTTAAGTGTTGTTTTTTGAATACTCTTATTACTTCCAAAAATAATTCTCAGAGAATTCTACTTCCTCTTATTTTGATCTCTCCTCTCAATTTCGGGGGCTGTGGGTATGCAAACAGAGCCCATTTTATCAACATTTTGATGTTTGAGAACCTGTATAGGGTTAACAAATGCTTACAGGAGTATTTTGTACATGCAACTTGTAATGTCACACTAAGATCTGAGAATGGCCATTTTTTCTTGAAAATCTACGAGATGTTTTTAGAGAAATCCTCGGATAACATGAATTTTTAACCATTTGAGGGGTATCGCTCTGTAACCAGCCCTGAACAGGTTAATGCTTGGTTTTGTGAATACCTTCATTACTTACAATGAAAGTGTCAATGACACTGTAGCTCAACTTGTCAAGACAAAGACATGTACATGTATAGTATGTGACACAGCAATGACAAACATCTAGGTAATGACCTGATAACAAAGGTACATATAAAGTATTGTAATGGTCTGTACATAAATACTGACCGTTGCCTGTAACAAATGTATAGGTAAAGTATTGTAAAGGTGGGTGACAGTCAGATGCTAAACTAGAAAAGAAAACTTTGAGTCCCAGAGTGGGTCTGACTGAACCCCAAAATATTTGTTCTCATAGCACAGTGATAACAAAGGCACCCCAAAACACACTCGTTCCTGTCCCAAGGTGAAAACAAAGGTACCCAAGAAGTTTTGTGGAGATCAATTCATAAATACGAGCTGCATAGAACTTGACAAAAAACTGATTGGACCTAATTTTGGTACAAAATGGCCACTGGCAGCCATCTTGAATTTTGGACCGTACCCAGAAACACTCATTCTCGTCCCAAGGTGATAACAAAGGTACCCAAGAAGTTTTGTGAAGATCGGTTCATAAATACAGCCTCTACCCTGAGCCGTATTGACATGTGTGCTCACATTGTGCAAGTAGCACTGAATAAGTCAAAGTTCATCTAATTTGCATAATTTCTGCACGAAAAAAAAAACCCTTAGAATATGTGATGTATTCCATGTTACTAAACATTCATACAAAACTTTATTCAAATCAGAACTTTCATACAGAAGTTCTGTACAAAAGACTGATTGCACTAATTTTGGTACAAAATGGCTGCTGGTGGCCATCTTGAATTTCGGACCACACCCAAAAACACTCGCTCTCATCCCACGGTGATAACAAAGGTACCCAACAAGGTTCGTAAAGATTGGTTCATAAATATGGCCTCTAGTCTGAGCTGTATAGAAGTTGTGTACAAAAAACTGATTAGACCAAATTTCGGTACAAAATGGCCACTGGCAGCCATCTTGAATTTTAGACCGCACCCAGAAACACTCGTTCTCGTCCCAAGGTGATAACAAAGGCACCCAAGACATTTCGTGAAGATCAGTTCATAAATACAGACTCAAGTCTGAGCCGTATTGACATGTGTACTTAATGTGTGTAAGTCGCACTGAAATATCAAAGTTCATCTAATTTGCATAATTTCTGCACGAGAAAAAACCCTGTATTATATGTGATGTATCCCATGGTACTAAACATTCACACAAAAAATTATTCAAATCAGCGCTTTCATATGGAAGTTCTGTGCAAAAATCTGATTGCACCTAATTTTGTACAAAATGGCTGCCATCTTGAATTTCAGACCGGACCCAAAAACACTCGTTCTCATCCCACGGTGATACCAAAGGTACCCAAGAAGTTTCGTAAAGATCGGTTCATAAATACGGCCTCTACACTTCGAGTGCAGAAATTAACACCAAAAAACATCAAAATTAGTCTAATTTGCACAATTTACGCACGAGAAAAAAACCTGTATTATATGTGATGTACCCCATGGTACTAAACATTCATACAAAAAATTATTCAAATCAGAGCTTTCATATGGAAGTTCTGTACAAAAAACAGATTTCTGCATCATCGGTACAAAATGGCGGCTGGCAGCCATCTTGAATTTCGGACCGCACCCAAAAACACTCGTTCTCATCCCACGGTCATAACAAAGGTACCCAAGAAGTTTCGTAAAGATCGGTTCATAAATACAACCTCTAGCCCGAGCCATAGCCAATTGTTGACATACAGACAGACGGACAGACGACGGGCCATGACAATAGCTCAAATTTGACTTCGTCAAAGTTGAGCTAAAAATGATCGTCGGTGAATTCCACTTCCAATGAAGGAGGTTGTGTTTATCTCGCAGGTACACATTTGGTGTTATGGTTGTCCAAGAACAGCCCATTTTCTCCAAATGTCTATGCTTGACAGCCTCTGGAGGGTTAACAAATGCTTACCGAAATATTTTGTCCATGCAACTTGTAATGTCACTCCAAGACCTGCGAATTGTCAATTTTTCTTGAATTTTTTTTGTTGAGAAATCAACAAAAAACTGGAATTTTAAGCGTTTAAGGGGTAGATCTCCTTAACTAGTCAAAAATGGGTTAAGACCTCGATTTTTGAATACACTTACTACTTACAAAAATATTTCCCTGTCAGTTTTGCATCCGGTAAAAGAAGTTTTGTTTCTCTGTTGCATTCCCATTTGATGTTGTTGGTGACCAAAAACAGACTATTTTTTTCAAAATTTTGACATTTAGCAGCCCATGGAGGGTTAATAAATGCTTACCGGAATAATTTATCCAATCAACTGGTAATATGACACCCAAGACCTATCAATGGCCATTTTCTCTTGAAAACCCTACCAGATGTTTGTAAAGAAATCCAGGGAAAATATAAATTTTTAAGCTTTTGATAGGTATCACTATTAACAACCACAAAAGGGGTTATTTATTTATTTATTTATTAGGGTTTAACGACACATTAACAGCCAGGGTCACATCATGTCGGTGACAGTTTTACGGGTGGATGAAGCCGGAGTACCCGGAGAGAACCACCGAGCAACGACGAGCAGCTGTCAGCTCTCCAACATCATAACTCTGCACTGCGGCACAGGCAGGGTTAGATTGGTTGAAGACATGCGCACCATCGACATGCAGTACGCCTTAGTACACAGCGTCATCGTGCCCCATGCAGGCAATCGGGGTTAAGTGCCTTGCCCGAGGACACAACGCGGGAGCACGAATCAGTCGCTGAAATGGTCACCCATCCAACTACTAACCACTCTCGACGTTGCTTAACTTCGGTGATCTGACGAGAACCGGTTACCACGACACCACCGCACCCCCACAAAAGGGGTTAACGCATGTTTTTTTGAATACCCTTATTACTTACAAAAATGGTCCTTGGTGAATTCCACTTCCAACAAAGGAGATTATGTTTATTTCTCGGTTACACGCTGGGTGCTGTGTGTGTTCGAAAACAGCCCATTTCAACAAAATTATGATACTTGGCAGCATGTAGAGGGTTAATAAATGCTCACCGGAATATTTTGTCCATGCATCTTGTAATGTCACACAAAGACCTGCGAGTAGTCAATTTTTCTTGAAAACCTACATGATGTTTTTAGAGAAATCCACAGAAAATGGGAATTTTAAGATCTCTTAAGTCTCTCTCTTTAGCCTGGCCAAAATGGGTTAAGACTTCGACTTTTGAATACCCTTACTACTTACAAAAATGTTTCCGTATAGAATGTGCACCCGATAAAAGAAGGCACTTTTCTTTGTGACATACCCATTGGGTGCTGTTAGCGTCCAAAAACAGTCCATTTTATCACAATTTTGACTTTTAGCAGCCCATGGAGGGTTAACAAATGCTCACCGCAGTATTTTGTCCATGCAACTTCTATTGTCACACCAAGGCCTGGGATTGACAAATTTTTCTTGAAAATCTACAAGACTCGTTTAGAGAAATCCATGGAAAACATGAATTTTTTAGCTTTTGAGGGGTATTGTTGTTTAACCAGACCAAAATGGGTTAACGCTTGGTTTTTTGAACACCCTTATTACTTACAAAAATAATCCTTGGTGAATTCCACTTCCAATAAAGGAAGTTATGTTTATCTCTTGTATATCGTTGGGTGCTGTGGGGGGCCTGAAACCGGCCCATTTCATCAAAATTTCAATGTTTGGCAGCCTGTGGAGGGTTATCATATGCATCGCCTCATATGTCGTGTGTATCAAAGGTCGTGTCACAGGCAGGTCAAGCAATGATGAATGTTTAAAAAAAATCTACAAGACGTGTTTCGAGAAAGTGCCGATAAACCCCAATTTTGGCAGTTTTTTTGTCAATTTTGACGAAATAAGGGTTAAATCGAAAATTCTGCTTCGGTACATTTTTAGATTTTGGGCCCCTCTATGTGTGTGCAAAATTTTGTGAAAATCGGTTCGAAAATGGCTTCTGAATCGTACAGACAAAATGTGTGGAGAAAACCCATGCCCCCACCCAAAAAAGAAAAAAATAATAATCTGTAGAAAAACAATAGTCTTTTCCAGAGGGAAAAGCCTAACTAGAAAATGTTAAAAAAAAGATTTAAAACACACTGGGTGAGATGAAATAATGGTAGAATGATAATAAGCACCACATAGAAGCAATATAAAGGCCATGGGATGAAAATGGTGTCGGCAACTGACCTAAACAGAAACTTTAACACACTGAAAGTGTGTAAGTGTGAGCATTAAAAATTTGATGAACAATTTGAAGAACTTCAGTGGACCAGGGTTAAATGATGCTAGAATGATAATGAGGAACATGGCACCATGAGAAGAGAAGGAACACAGCAGCTGACCTGAACACAAAGCTAAACCTAAAATCTGAGCTAAACAGAAAAGTAAACGTAGCTAAAAATGGTAAGAAAAAGGTTTAGAATGCACTGGGCGAGGGTTATATAATGATAGAATGATAATAAGCACCATATAGAAGCAATATAATGGCCATGGGATGAAAAGGGTGTCGACAGCTGAACTAAAAAAAAAAACTTTAACACACTGAAAATATGTAAGTGTGAGCTGAACAGAAAACTTAATGTTCAAAATTTGACGAAAAATTTGGAGAAATTCACTGAAGAAGGGTTAAATCATGGAACAATGATAATGAGGAATATGTATGAGGAATATAAGTGCCATAGGAAGAGAAGGAACACAGCAAATGACCTGAACACTAAGTTGAACATGAAATTCTGAGCTGAACAGAAAACTAAACGCAACTCAAAATGTCAAGATAAATGTTTAAAATGCAGAGTATGAGGGGTTAAATCATGGTAGAATGATAATAATCATCATATAGCAGCATTATAAAGGCCGTGATATGGAAATAGGGCGAGTAAGTGACCTAAACAGAAACTTTAACATTATTGGACACGTACGCTGACGCCGACCAATCGAGCCATGCCATAAGCTCACACAAATAAAGTTGGCGAGCTAAAAATGCTTCAATGCACGGTAACAAAAATGAGGAGCATTTGTAGAAGACCTCCCATTGACTATCCCTGCCAGGTTTGGTTCACGTCAGCTCAGAAGTTCCAGAGAAGAACATGAAAATGTGATTTCCCCATAGGGTTTCTATAGTAACTGTAAGCTGCAATTGTGGCCATGTTTACAACCCAATCAACATTAAATGAGGACCGTTGGTAGAGGGGGTCCCAGTCATCAACCATGCAAAGTTTCAAAACATTTGGCCCTGTGGTTTTAGAGGAGAAGATTTTTCAAAATCCACCAATCAGAATCAAAGAATGGCTCTGGCGACCATGTTTTCAAACCCATGGGAACAAAATGAGGATCGTTTGTAGAGGACCTCCCATAGACTATCCCTGCCAGGTTTGTTTTCACGTCGCCTCAGTAGTTCCAGAGAAGATGAAAATGTTATTTCCCATAAGGTTTCTATAGTAACGATAAACCGCAATTGTAGCCAAGTTTACAATCTGATCAACATTAAATGAGGATCGTTGGTAGAGGGGTTCCAGTCATCATTTATGTGAAGTATTAAAACATTTGACCTGGCAGTTTCAGAGGAGAAGGTTTTTGAAAATCCACCAACCAGAATCAAAGAATGCCTCTGGCGGCCATGTTTTTCAATCCACGGGAACAAAATGAGGATCGTTTGTAGAGGACCTCCCATAGACCATTCCTGCCAAGTTTGGTTCACACCGCCTTTGCAGTTACAGAGAAGAAGATGAAAATGTGTAAAGTTTACGGATGCCGGACGACGCCAAGTGATGAGAAAAGCTTAAATGGCCTTTTGAGCCAGGTGAGCTAAAAATAAAAATGATTCGCGACAGCATTCACTAGTTATTGGATGGAAACCAAATTCAATATGGCTGCAATGGTGGCCATATTGAATTGGCTAGCAGGACCAAAACTGAAAGGTAGCATTGTCTACTCATCCACAAGTTACCCCTAAAATTATGATTTAATGAAATAAGCGATTCTTTATTTATTTGAATGAAACCAAAAGTTAACAGATGGACGCCGGACAACGGACATGGTTAAAACATAATGCCCCTGAGAGGTTATCGAAGAGCATAAAAAGTTGCCCTCTACCAGTTTTAACACCCAAGATTGTGCCTTGATTAAAATCTATCTGTGCAGGTATACATATATCTGTTAGATGAAATTATCAAAGAAAATTACATGAGGGCTTTTCTGGGTTGAACAGGGTTATTAAAGCCATTTGCATGAAATGTTCAGATATAATTATAAGTTGTTGTTATTTTATCACGGTACAGGATATATTTTGTTATAATTGTTATATTTTTGTTATAACTATCAAATTTCCCATTTCAAGGGCAATACTCTGTAACTGCGTGAAAAACTGAGTAATGGGACCAAAAACAGAACTCCATCTGTAATTTACCACAGGGAAGAAGGTACATACCAAATAATCATTCATGTACCAATAACATTTGTGAAGAAAAGTGCTGTTATAACTGTCAAATTTCTAAGTTCAAGGCCAATAACTCTGTAATAAACTCTATTAATAGCATGGAATTGAAACTTGATCTGTAAGTGCTTATCAGGAAGCTACATACAAAAAAATATTTCAATATTTCCATCCATAGCTGCAGAAACAAGCCAAGACCAATACCGGGTCTGGACCTGCGTCGCTGCATGCAATTGAATCGGCAAACAGGAAGTGGCTGCACGGCAGATCTGAAAATTCCATACACGATACAACTGATCATTATCAGGCTCCAGATGAAATATAAAATCAATCCCTTGCATAGAAGCCGAGAAAAGATTGACGAAAAATTTCAATGTTCAGAGTGAGCCGAGGACAGTAAAATTTCAAAGTATCGGCAAACAGGAAGTGGCTGCACGGCAGGTCTGAAAATTGCTTACATGATACAACTCATCATTATGAAGCAGCAGACCAAATATAAAATTAATCCCTTGCATAGAAGCCGAGAAAACTTGACGGAAAATTTCAATGTTCAGTGTGTACAGTAAAGTTTCAAAGTATCGGCAAACAGGAAGTGGCTGCACGGCAGATCTGAAAATTGCTTACATGATACAACTCATCATTATGAAGCAGCAGACCAAATATAAAATCAATCCCTTGCATAGAAGCCAAGAAAACCTTGACAGAAAATTTCAATGTTCAGTGGGTACAGTAAAATTTCACAATATCGGCAAACAGGAAGTGGCTGCATGGCAGATCTGAAAATTGCTTACATGATACAACTCATCATTATGAAGCAGCAGACCAAATATAAAATCATTCCCTTTCATAGCAGCCAAGAAAACTTTGACGGAAGAAGTGTTTCGGACGGACTGACGGCCGGACAGAGTCGAGCGGTTACTAGACCTGCTCTGCCGCTGGCGATGCAGGTAAAAAGTGCAGAAAACATGTTATAACTGTTGAATTTCCAAGTTCAAGGGCAATAACTCTATAATAAACCAACTGAGTGAAATGGAATTGAATCTGTCGAATTTCCAAATTCAAGGGCAATTATTCTATTGATCTGTAACTATCCATCAGGAAGCTACATGTAAAAAACTCATTTCAATATTTCCATCCATAGCTGAAAAAAGTGCAACATTAATGAAGAAAAGTGCAGAAAGTCTGTTTTAACTGTCAAATTTCTGAGTTCAAGGTCAATAACACTGTTAGAAACCATATGAATAGAAGAATACAATCAATTAAAACTTGATTTGTAAGTCCTCCTCAGGAAGCTATATACAAATGAAAGTGTCAATGACACTGTAGCTTAACTTGACTCTGCGATGTGCTTGATAAAAAGGATAATGTTCAATGTTTATGAAAGGATTATGAAATAAGACCAGAATTGTTTTAATCGAGAATATGTCAATTTCTGTTCCCTACATTCTATGTTTTCAATAAGAACTAGAAAGTGTTTTAGCACACTAAAACGTATGTCTCCCCTTCCTTTTGAGGTCAGAGGTCAAGGTCACATGCCGTTCATCAAGGTAGTGGACATGCAGTTTCATGGTGACACATCTACATGTCAAAAAAAAATGAAAGTGTCAATGACACTGTAGATCAACTTGTCAAGACAAAGACATGTACATGTATAGTATGTGACACAGCAATGACAAACATCTAGGTAATGACCTGATAACAAAGGTACATATAAAGTATTGTAATGGTCTGTACATAAATACTGACCGTTGCCTGTAACAAATGTATAGGTAAAGTATTGTAAAGGTGGGTGACAGTGAGATGCTAAACTAGAAAAAAATCTTTGAGTCCCAGAGTGGGTCTGACTGAACCCCAAAATATTTGTTCTCATAGCACAGTGATAACAAAGGCACCCCAAAACACACTCATTCCTGTCCCAAGGTGAAAACAAAGGTACCCAAGAAGTTTCGTGAAGATCAGTTCACAAATATGAGCTGTGTAGAAGTTGTGACAAAAAACTGATTGGACCTAATTTCAGTACAAAATGGCCACTAGCAGCCATCTTGAATTTTGGACCGCACTCAGAAACACTCGTTCTCGTCCCAAGGTGATAACAAAGGTACCCAGGAAGTTTTGTGAAGATCGGTTCATAAATACAGCCTCTAGCCCGAGCCGTATTGACATGTGCACTTACAGTGTATAAGTAGCACTAAATAAATCAAAGTTCATCTAATTTGCATAATATCTGCACGAGAAAAAACCCTTACTATATGTGATGTATTCCATGTTACTAAACATTCATACAAAACTTTATTCAAATCAGAACTATCATACAGAAGTTCTGTACAAAAGACTGATTGCACTAATTTTGGTACAAAATGGCTGTTGGTGGCCATCTTGAATTTCGGACCACACCCCAAAACACTCGTTCTCATCCCACGGTGATAACAAAGGTACCCAAGAAGTTTCGTAAAGATCGGTTCATAAATACGGCCTCTAGCCTGAGCCGTATAGAAGTTGTGTACAAAAAACTGATTAGACCTAATTTCGGTACAAAATGGACACTGGCATCCATCTTGAATTTGGGACCGCACCCAGAAACACTCGTTCTCGTCCCAAGGTGATAACAAAGGTACCCAAGACGTTTCGTGAAGATCGGTTCATAAATACAGACTCTAGCCCGAGCCGTATTGACATGTGTACTTACTGTGTGTAAGTAGCACTGAAAAAATCAAAGTTCATCTAATTTGCATAATTTCTGCACGAGAAAAAAACCCGTATTATATGTGATGTATCCCATGGTACTAAATATTCACACAACAAATTATTCAAATCAGCGCTTTCATATGGAAGTTCTGTGCAAAAATCTGATTGCACCAAATTTTGTACAAAATGGCTGCCATCGGCCATCTTGAATTTCGGACTGGACCCAAAAACACTTGTTCTCGTCCCACGGTGATAACAAAGGTGCCCAAGGAGTTTCGTAAAGATCAGTTCATAAATACGGCCTCTAGCCCGAGCCGTATTGGCATTTGCACTTACAGTGCTGAAAGTAATACCAAAAAACATCAAAGTTAGTCTAATTTGCATAATTTACGCACGAGAAAAAAACCCGTATTATATGTGATGTATCCCATGGTACTAAACATTCATACAAAAAATTATTCAAATCAGAGCTTTCATATGGAAGTTCTGTACAAAAAACAGATTTCTGCATTGTCGGTACAAAATGGTGGCTGGCAGCCATCTTGAATTTCGGACTGCACCCAAAAACACTCGTTCTCGTCCCACGGTCATAACAAAGATACCCAAGAAGTTTCGTAAAGATCGGTTCATAAATACGGCCTCTAGCCCAAGCCGTATCCAATTGTTGACGGACAGACGGACAGACGGACGGAGCCGTATCCAATTGTTGACAGACAGACGGCCAGACGGACGACGGGCCATGGCATAAGCTCAAATTTGGCTTTGCCAAAGTTGAGCTAAAAAAGATTCTGGTCTGGACAATTACTCCCTATTTAAAGTACATAAATTTGACCTTGAGGTCAAGGTCACATGAAGGTCATGATAACATGTGATCTCATTGTGATACATCCACATGTCAATCATCTAAGTCCTAGGTCAAAAAACAAAGAAGTTCTGATCTGGACAATTATTCCCTATTTGAAGTACATAAATTTGACCTTGAGGTCAGAGGTCAAGGTCACATGCAGTTCATCAAGGTAGCGGACATGCGATTTCATGGTGACACATCCGCATGTCCAAAAAAAAAAAATCTGGTCTGGACAATTACTCCCTATTTAAAGTACATAAATTTGACCTTGAGGTCAAGGTCACATGAAGGTCATGATTACATGTGACATGCGGTCTAATTGCGATACATCCACATGTCAAATATCTAAGTTCTAGGTCAAAAAACAAAAAAGTTCTGGTCTGGATAATTATTCCCTATTTGAAGTACATAAATTTGACCTTAAGGTCAGAGGTCAAGGTCACATGAAGGTCATTCGAGGTAGACGACATGCAGCCTCATGGTGACACATCCACATGTCAAATAACCAAGTCCGCACACCGGTTCATGGTGATACATCCACATGCCAAGTATCTAAGGTGTAGGTCAAAAGACAAAAAAGTTATGGCCCGGACAAAGTTTGTGTGATGTTTCCCTTAAAAAAACAGATAAATCTGACCTTCAGGTCAAAGGTCAAGGTCACATGAAGGTCACTATGGTACACTGCACACCGGCTCATGGTGATACATCCACATGCCAAGTATCTAAGGTGTAGGTCAAAAGACAAAAAAGTTATGGCCCGGACAAAGTTTGTATGAGAAGAAGAAGAAGAAGAAGAATATGCACTAAAACAATATGTCTCCCTTCTGGGAAGGGGAGACATAATAATTTAAGGTGTAGACTGTATTAAAGAACTGAGGCCTGGGTTAATGTGGCCCTCACAGTTAATGTCTGTCAGCCAGAGTTACTAAGTTACAGTAAAATTGTTCCAAAATGAGTCATCCAACCAAGATACAATGAAATCCCTTCATAAATATAACTTGTAGACTTGGCTAAAGGAATCTAGGTCACATGAATGTCTGTCGGTCATAGTTGACCAATCATGACCAAAATGGGACAGTCTCATCTAGATACCATACCAAGTTACAATAAAATCCCTTCATAAAAACCACCTGTAGACAGTGCTAAAGGAATCTAGGAAACATGACCAGGCGGCGGAAATGGCTGATCGACCGTGACCAAAATAGGGCAGTCTCATCTAGACATCATACTGATATGAACTCATATGAACTGAAGACTATGCTAAACAAATCTAGGTCACGTGCCTTTGTGGCCATCACAGTTGACTGATCGTGGCCATCACAGGTGACCGATCACAGCCAAAATAGGATGTTCTCATCTAGACAGTATACAAAGTCATCCTACCAAGTTACAATGAAATCCCTTCATAAATACGACCTGAAGACTGTGATAAAGGTTTTCAGATATCGGCCCGTGCAACTATCACAGTTGACCAATCAAGACCAAAAGGGGACATTCTCATCTGGACATTATACAGAATCATCCTACCAAGCTACTATGAAATCCCTTCATAAATGCAACCTGTAGACTGTGCTAAAGGTTTTCGGGTTTCAGGCTTGCGCAGCCGTCACGGTTGACAGGTCACTACCAAAAGGGGATGTTCTCATCTAGACGTTATATCCTACCAAATTACAAAGAAATTCTTTCATAAATACAACCTGTAGACTGTGCTAAAGGTTTTCGGGTTTAGGGCTCACATAGCCATCACGGTTGATCGATAGAAACCAAAAGAGGACGTTCTCATATAGACATGACCTCGAACCTGCATATGCAATTTCGTGATGATTGGACAAGAACTACGGGGTGTAGCCTGTGCTAAAGAAAACGTGAACAGACTGACAGACCAACTGACTCACAGACTTCTGCATGCGTGATTAGGGCTGCCACAATTATTAATTTTATTAATCGATTATCGGCCAGAAATAATCGACGGTTATCGACTAATCGTACCAACTAACCTCAAAGAAATGCCTTGCTGTTATGCCAGTTGATCTTCTCCATTTCAATAGCCGATTACCCTCGCGTTCAATGGCAACGTTTTAGGGTCTTCAACTATCTCAAAACAGTGCAATTTTCTTTAATCAACAACAGAAATATATACGTAACAATTTGTTCACATACATTTCTGCTGATGATTGGTGACTGTTGCAAACTTTATCTTTGTCAGGCAGGAATTACGGCAACTTTGCAAAAAAGTGTGCTGGTGTGGTGTGCTCCTTTTCTGGTTTCATGGCCCGAAGAACTTGCCATAATATAAAAAATCGTAACAAGTCCATGTTGCCGCACTGTCCCCGACATACGGCCAGTTTATTCCATTATCAATTTGCCCAAACCGTGGTGTAAAATCCATTATCTAGGGAATGAAGTTCCAAGTAAGGGGTTTCCAATTTGGGGTCTGAATCACAAAAAGTTAACGCAACATGCAAATGTATGAAGATATTGATTTTAACTTCCAAGAAATCAGACGACACAAATAAATCCGTTTCCAAGGAAAGTCATTTAAGATTACAGAATCACTTCACATGATAAACAATTTGACTCGATACAACACAAATGCTCAACTTCTTCTAGAGATGACCGTAAACAACTAACAAAATCAAAGCCAGTCTGGCCAGTCTGAGCAGTGCTCAGTAAGAGAACAAGAGAATCGGGAAAATAAAACATGCTATAAAATATGGATAAACTAAATGAGTAAAGTGGTATAACTGATCACAGTTTATTTAATTAGTTTACCCATATTCTTACTCAGGAACACCAACATATCCACAATGTAATGTTTCAATGCCCTATGTTTAGAGGAAACTATGTTCCCGGAACATGAGAACACTCTTTCGGATGGGGTTGACGTGGCACAAATAGACAGATACTTCCTTGCAATGGGTGCTATCTTTGGATAATGGTGGTCATTGGAACGCCACCATTTCTGAGGCGATTCATGAAATTCTAAGTGTAATTCCTTGTGAAACTGTGCAATTTCACCCCCAATGTCTGCTTTACTGGTTAATTCACGTTTTTTGGGTAACACACCAAAGAACAGTTCCATTAATGATAATGTTCATTTTTTCTGAGTAGGTCCAGACTCGGCTGATGCACTGATGGCACACATTTCGGACTTATCTTTTTCTGAGTTATTGGCACTCTCAAATGAACTTTGTGCCAGGGATTCGGAGGCAGTGTCAGATTTGGTTTTGCTCCTTTCACTGTTTTCCAAAAACTCATTGCTCAGCCACGTAGAAGTTCACACAAAAGACTCACATTTTGAACTGTCACATGATAGAAAGCCTAAGTTAATAAGTCTGGGGTCTACTGCACATGACATTAAATGGATTCTGTTAGGAGACGCATTCCGTGTCAACCCAAAATGTTGAGCAATATCCAATCTGATACTGTCTTTAACTTTTCCGAAATCAGTTGAATCGTTTTCATCACATTCCAGTCTTCCAATTAACCCATACATCATTGGCAGTACATTAGACACACTGACTTCTGTTTCAGAAGATAGGAGCGTTGTTGCCGCTTCCAGTGGCTTCAACACTTGTATCAGGTCCGTAATTAATGTCCACGGGTCATGTCAAGTGCACGGGCGTCACTTCTGTCACTGTGTCGTCAGATAAGACAGCCACAATTGGCCATCTCTCTTCAATGAGACTTTCTATCATGTGGAGGCTAGAGGTCCATCTAGTTTTCACCTCTTGTATCAGTTTATGTTTGGGTTTTCCCATCATTTCCTGTCTTGTGTGCAACTCTTGAGTGACACGTGCGCTATGGTTAAAATGCGTCACAAGCCTTCTGCATGTTGCAAGTGCCCAGATACATTACAGTTTTCCAACACTGCCTTCACAGTCAATTGCAGAGTATGGGCCGCACAAGGTACACTGACTATCTCCCTATGATCAGGTTCACCATGCTCTTTAGCTTTCTCAGACAATAACTCATTCAGCACACAAATACTAGCGACAGCATTGGAAGCATTGTCATGCACTTCTAAGGAGACAGATCGGGTATCGAATCCAAAGCGTTCCAACGTGTTAATGAGTCTTTCTGCAATATGATAGGCTGTATGTTGCTCAGGCATGAATTCTGCAGAGAGTACATAACTTTCAATTTCCCAACAGTCTGAGAGCACAAAATGCACAGTGGTTGTGATGTATGGATCATTTGTCCTGCTGGTCCATATATCAGTGGTTAAGGAAAAACAGTCAGATTTATTTTTATCCTGCACCTGCTTCACTTTTGTAACCAAGTACTCCTTGCATTCACCATACATCTTCAACAACAGATCTCGAATATGTGTTCGACCTGGTACCTTGTACCCAGGTTGCATACAGTTAAGCAGCCCTCTGAAGCCTTTACCCTTCACTACACTGATGGGCATCATATCACGGGCAACGAATTTTGCTATTTCTGCGTCAAATTTCACTCGCTGAGAATCACTGACTTTTGCTGATTTGTGCGGTAGATGGGCAGATTTTAGAATGAAAATACGGGGGGGGGGGGGGGGGGGGGGGGGGGGGGGGGGGAACTGATGTGATCCAGCGGAGTCCTAGCATCATTCGCTGATGGTGACTGCCGCACGTACCGAAGTGACGTGCATTTGTGTGGGAGGTCGGGGGGTCGGAGGGTTGGGGGTTTGCGGTCTGTGGGGGGGGGGGGGGGAGGGGGGATCTGATTTTTTATTTTCAGGTGCTGCTCTGAGGTGGGTTCTAAAGGCATTCTGGCCTCCAATTGAATATGTCCGATGGCGAACACAATTCGATATTTGTTAGAAAGGCCATGTCACACCACACACCTACACAAAATTTCATCAGTTTGCCTCTGCTGTTATAGGAGTTATGGCCCGGATCACGGTGGACATCTGACCGATGCACCGACCCACCGAACGACCGACCCATCGACGGACAGATGCAATCCAGTATACCCCACTTTTTAAGAAAGTGTGGGTATAATAAGTTTAAAGATTGTTGTAGGCACTGCGGTGTGTCACAATGAGAACTCGACCGGTCAACTCAACTGGCCATTCGCAGATTCAGGCGAATGACCAGTTGAGTTGGCCCGGCGAATACCAGAAGCCCTCAATAAAATTAGAACTGGGAAGCATACGCGACTGGAAATATTGGCTCCCCATTAACATTAACTTCAAGTTTGGGGTATGCGATGTAAAAATAATGATACCAGGAACATACCATTTCTTCGGCCTTGTGGCAACAAAATATTCTTTTATACTTCGCTTCATTGCGTCCCGCTTTCGACTATCGATTTTGCAGACAGTGGATACTTGCAGATGTGACTGTTGTCAGTTCTATAAATAACCGATATTCTGAGAATTCTAAAAGAGGATCATGTCCCTTATTTGGCAACGTGATGTCATTAGTGAAAGAGGGGCGTTATAGGACAAGATTGTGTGGAATAAGAGCATGACTTTTTTTTAGTGGTCTCAGGGAGGGGGGAGGGGATCCACCCTTGTTTGATCTATGAACTATGGAAAGACTTCATGTGAGCCATCATCATTGTTGTAGATCCATGATATGCAAACACTCAATCACAAAACTTGCATGAAACAGTTTTCTCTAACTTGACAAAATACTTCCACACTTCCGAGTGCTTTCGCGACATTTTGGTTTTTGAATTTTGAAAAACTAGCACGTGTACTTGAAAGCCATGATTACTATACCCTTCTCTACCATCTCCTTGAATTTGTCAATCAGTTTTCAATTCAGCCGCCCTTGCCTGTTGTCATAGTTCATTAACATCCAACTCAGAAGCCACATTTGAAGCACTTCAAAGGTTTAAGTCGTTTAAAACCACAAATGCAACAGATTCAAAGATTGTTGCCGACAGCCACAGTTTTTGATAGAAATGAAAAAAAAATTGATAGCTCCTATCTCTGTCACCCTGAATAAGCATATGAAGTTTCAAAACAACCCGATAATTTATGTGCCCTCCGAGGCATGCCAAAGGAAGATGTTAATGCACAAATGCACTTAGTTTGACGGTCATGGCTGATGGCAATGGTCTTTTTATCTTTTTTGTGGAAATTCATAAATATACCCTGTAGAGAGTGCAAAAGGGATAAGTTGCTACAAAAATGCACTTTTATCTTTTTTATAGAAATTCAATGAAAGTGTCAATGACACTGTAGCTCAACTTGTCAAGACATGTACATGTACA
This sequence comes from Pictodentalium vernedei, assembly GCA_031216915.1. Taxonomy (NCBI): domain Eukaryota; kingdom Metazoa; phylum Mollusca; class Scaphopoda; order Dentaliida; family Dentaliidae; genus Pictodentalium; species Pictodentalium vernedei. The sequence continues at coordinate 561,961,852 of CM062296.1, forward strand.
GTATGTGACACAGCAATGACAAACATCTAGGTAATGACCTGATAACAAAGGTACATATAAAGTATTGTAACGGCCTGTACATAAATACTGACCGTAGCCTGTAACAAATGTATAGGTAAAGTATTGTAAAGGTGGGTGACAGTCAGATGCTAAACTAGAAAAGAAATCTTTGAGTCCCAGAATGGGTCTGACTGAACCCCAAAATATTTGTTCTCATAGCACAGCGATAACAAAGGCACCCCAAAACACACTCATTCCTGTCCCAAGGTGAAAACAAAGGTACCCAAGAAGTTTCGTGAAGATCAGTTCATAAATACGAGCTGTATAGAAGTTGAGACAAAAAACTGATTGGGCCTAATTTCGATACAAAATGGCCACTGGCAGCCATCTTGAATTTTGGACCGCACTCAGAAACACTCGTTCTCGTCCCAAGGTGATAACAAAGGTACCCAAGAAGTTTCGTGAAGATCGGTTGATAAATACAACCTCTAGCCTGAGCCGTATTGACATGTGCACTTACTGTGTATGAGTAGCACTAAATAAATCAAAATTCATCTAATTTGCATAATTTCTGCACGAGAAAAAAACCCGTACTGTATGTGATGTATTCCATTTTACTAAATATTCATACAAAAATTTATTCAAATCAGAACTTTCATACAGAAGTTCTGTACAAAAGACTGATTGCACTAATTTTGGTACAAAATGGCTGCTAGTGGCCATCTTGAATTTCGGACCACACCTAAAAACACCTGTTCTCATCCCACGGTGATAACAAAGGTACCCAAGAAGTTTCGTAAAGATCGGTTCATAAATACGGCCTCTAGCCTGAGCCGTATAGAAGTTGTGTACAAAAAACTGATTAGACCTAATTTCGGTACAAAATGGCAACTGGCAGCCATCTTGAATTTCGGACCGCACTCAGAAACACTTGTTCTTGTCCCAAGGTGATAGCAGAGGTACCCAAGAAGTTTCGTGAAGATCGGTTGATAAATACAGCCTCTAGCCCGAGCCGTATTGACATGTGTACTTACTGTGTGTAAGTAGCACTGAAAAAATCAAAGTTCATCTAATTTGCATAATTTCTGCATGAGAAAAAAACCCGTATTATATGTGATGTATCCCATGGTACTAAACATTCATACAAAAAATTATTCAAATCAGAGCTTTCATGTGGAAGTCTGCGCAAAAATCTGATTGCCCCTAATTTTGAACAAAATGGCTGCCAGCTGCCATCTTGAATTTCGGACCGCACCCAAAAACACTCGTTCTTGTCCCACGGTTATACCAAAGGTACCCAAGAAGTTTCGTAAAGATCGGTTCATAAATGCGGCCTCTAGCCCGAGCAGTATTGGCATTTGCAATGACAGTGCTGAAAGTAACACTAAATACATCAAAGTTAGTCTACTTTGCATAATTTACGTACGAGAAAAAAACCCGTATTATATGTGATGTATCCCATGGTACTAAACATTCATACAAAAAATTATTCAAATCCGCGCTTTCATATGGAAGTTCTGTGCAAAAAACAGATTTCTGCATCGTTGGTACAAAAATGTGGCTGGCAGCCATCTTGAATTTCAGACCACACCCCAAAACACTCGTTCTCGTCCCACGGTCATAACAAAGGTACCCAAGAAGTTTCGTAAAGATCGGTTCATAAATACGGCCTCTAGCCCGAGCCGTATCCAATTGTTGATGTACGGACAGACGGACGACGGATGACAGGCCATGACAAAAGCTCAAATTTGGCTTTGCCAAAGTTGAGCTAAAAATATACCCTGTAGAGAGTGCAAAAGGGAAAAGTTGCTACAAAAATGCAAGAAGTCCAAAGGCTGGTGGTGCTAACAACAATAATTTTTTAGGAAAATGAAAAGAAATCAACAGCTAACATTCATAAGCCACCCAGAACATGCATACCAAGTTCCAAGCAATCATATAATAAATGTGCCCTGTAGGGCATGCCAGTGGAAAATACTCATGCCTGACTATACTAAGTTCAATGGTTGTTGCCAACGGCAACATCTTTTGCCGGAAATGGAAGAAAATCGATAGTTCCCATCTAGAGGTCACCCCAAACAAGCATACCAAGTTTCAAAGTGATCCAATTATAAATATGCCCTGCTGGGTGTGCCAAAGTGAAATATTGATGCCTAAGTGCACTAAGTTCATTGAAGGTCATTGCCAGCGGCAACTGTTTTGGACAGGAATGGAAGATAATCGATAGCTCCCATCTAGAGGTAACTCTAAACAAGCATACCAAGTTTCAAAGCGATCCAATCATAAATGTGCCCTGTAGGGTGTGCCAAAGGGAAATTTTGAGGTTTGACTAAACTAAGTTCTAAGAACGTTGGCCGCGGCAACATTTTTTGACGGAAATTGAAGAAAATCGATAGCTCCCATCTAGAGATCACCCCAAACAAGCATACCAAGTTTCATCTGATCATAAATGCGACCTGTTAGGTGTGATTGTGGACGTACGTACTAACGTACTAACATACTAACGTACGTACGTACGTACGTACACTGACGGACAAGAAGTGATGGCAATAGCTCAGCTTGACTTTGTCAAGTTGAGCTAAAAATGATTCGAGTCGGCATTCATTAGTTATTGGTCAGAAAGCAAATTCAATATGGCCACCATGGTGGCCATATTGAATTGGCTAGCTCATCCAAAAACTGGTCCAACATTGAAAGGAAGTTTCTTATAGACACCAACAATGCATAATTCAACTAGAGGTAGCCGCCATGGGTGGCCAATCCCCCTGATACAGAAACCTTGGTAATATATACACCTGGAACTTAATTAAGTACCCCATTATTTTTTGTCTTTTTGCAGTAGTGTAAATAGAGACTGTCAATACTTTCATGCAATGGGGGCGCAGTGGCTCAGTGGTAGTCTGTTGGACTTCTATGCTGGAGGTCCCGAGTTCGATCCCCTTCAGGACGACCCACGTTGTGTCCTTGGGCAAGGCACTTTATCCTGGTTGCCGACATGAGGGTATGATGATGCCGTGTACTAAGGCGTACTGCACGACGATGGTGCACATGCCTTCAACCGCTGTAACCCTGCATGAACAGAGTTAGAATGTTGAGGAGCTGACACTTGCTCAGTGGTTCTCTCCAGGTACTGCGACTTCCTCACCCATAAAGCTGTCACGATCACGATTGGCCATTGTGCATAAGTATGTGACCTTAAAACACCAATAAATAAATAGATAATTTTCATGCAATCTTTCAGATGGCCAAAAGTCATTGTTCGTGACAAAAATGGTCTATTGACATGAAAGACAACACGATGATGAAAATATGCAGTATTTTAATGGTGCTAATTACATATATCTGTCACTAATGTTCTTGATGGAAAAATGTTCTCTCGACAAGTACGGTGCTGGAATGGTCCATGATGAAACAATGCCGGTAATTACTGACAAAAAATGGAACTTGTGATCTCCTGTACACAATAGCAGTGTCTGATGTCAGTAGCCAGTGTATCCACCATGTGCCCGGATGACAGCCTGAACCCTCCTCCTAATGCCACCAGTGAGCCTTCTGATATGGTCCAGAGTCAACTGATGCTACTCAGCTGCTGATGACAGAATGGCTATTGCCAAGTTGTCTTCCAATAGCTTGGAATGACATGCCTGTTGCATGCATGACAACAATTTGCAATCTTAGAGCCTCTGACAGTCTCCTCCTTGCCATGTCAACATTTATTGATAAAAGAAGTAACAAATTTTCTTGTTTTATACCCAGATATTACATGTGGATGAAAGAGTTTTTTGTGACATTCATGGGAAGCATGCGTCACGTGGATGAGGGGATGTGTTTGGGGTATGCTATCAACTAGAAACATTATTTTTCAGTATATGAAACGTACTGCAAGACATAGCAATCATTTATTTATTTATTGGTGTTTAAGGTCACATATTTCTGCACAATGGCTAACCATGACCGTGACAGTTTTACGGGTGGAGGAAGCCGGAGTACCCGGAGAGAACCACCGAGCAACGGCGAGCAACTGTCAGCTCCCCAACATTCCAACTCCAAACAAGCAGGGTTAGCATTGGTTGAAGACAGGTGCACCACCGACGTGCAGTACGCCTTTGTACACAGCGTCACCGTGCCCCCACATGGGCAATGGGGGTAGCAATCATTAAAACATAATAATCAGTAACAGCAACTTCACTGTCATGAAACATTTCAGAGGGTGCTTAATTACATTCCAGGTGTATATTACATTAGTGAACACAGCCACTGTTGGTATTATTTTTTCAAATAATACAGATAATATTACATGTATTTGACGGCATTTCAAGTTTGGTTTCGATCGGGACCGATGAAATTTTAAGTTCAAGGTCAAGTTGGGTTTCAATCGGGAATGCATTATTTTAATAATTAAGAGAGCTGGAATTACCTCCGACTGATACAATTTCAAGGTCACTGTGACCTTGACCTTCGGCATAATGACCTAAAATATAAATAGGGTTCTTCCTTTCATCATGCTCAATCCATAAGCCAAGTTTAGTATTGATCGGGTTAGCACAATTTCAATTAGAAAAGCCAACTCTGGTAAATGTTCAAGTTCAAGGTCACTCAGACCTTGACCTTTGGCACAATGACCTCAAAATAAATCATCATGCCTAACCCACATGCCAAGTTGGGTTCCTGTTGGTCATGCGGAACTTTAGTTACAGTGCGGAAACCAACAGTGAAAAAAATTGAAGTTCAAGGTCACTGTGACCTTGATCTTTGGCACAATGATCCCAAAATGAAAAGTCTTCTTCCTCTCATCATGCCTAACCCACATGCCAAGTTTGGCTTCAGTCGGCCAAGAGGAAGTTTAGTAAGAGAGCGGAAACCAACTCCTTCTACAGACAGACGGATGGACGGACACTGCCACGGCTACATAAAAAATTTTTCAGGGGGATAAAAATAACAAGAGCACCACCAGACGTGGCTTAATACACTGTTCTAGGTTGAAAAGAGACTAACTCATGTAAAAATAATAGGACCGAACCCATACTCAAACTTGGTCAGTATTATTAGCTACTTTGGTTGAGATCAAATAATCCAAACTGGAGTTATTGGTCAGATAACAAAAAGTTAATAGGCAGTCAAATTCTAAGTCGAAAAATAGTTGTAACTCATTTAAAAATAAATGGACGGAACCCATAATCAAACTGGCTTGTATTACTAGCTGGGCTATATAGATACCAACTTTTTGAGATCAGATAATCTAAACAGGAGTTATTGGTCGAAAACCAAAAATGTTGATAGACGGTCAAATTCTAAGTTGAAAAGGCCAATAAGTCATGTAAACGTTGGATGGAACCCATAATCAAACTTGGCCTGTATTACTACTTGGTATTACGCACACCAACTTTGGTCGTGATCAAACAATCCAAACTGGAGTTACCAGTTGGAAACCAAAAATCTTAATAGAAGGTCAAATTCTAAGTTGAAAAAGGGGAATAACTCATGTAAAAATAATTGGATGGAACCCACATTTGAACTTGTCCTGTATTACTAGCTAGGGAATACACATACCGACCTTGGTTGAGATCAAATAATCCAAACTGGAGTTATCGGTCGGAAACAAAAATCTTAATAGAAGATCAAATTCTAAGTTAAACAAGTGCACCGCCGGGCGGTGGATCAATATACGGCCGCCTATGAAGAAATTGCGCTTGTGAAGAAATTTTTAGTTGAACAAAAGGTCAATAATTCCTTCAGAAATTATTGTACATTCCTGGCTAACAACCCATCAAAGTTGAATATAGTGTTTTCAAGTTATTGGGTGGAGAATCAAAAGTCACCAAAACTCCCAGATAGTTGTCATGGTGGGCATATTGGACATGCCAGAATGCTAGTTATAATTAATCAAACATAAAAAGCAGTATCTGTTGGATCTATAGTTTTCAAATTATCGCATGGACAATCAAAAGTCCCTGAAAATCCAAGAGGGCTGCCGTGGTGGCCATATTGGATATGCCAGAATGCTGGTTATCGAAAGGAACCACCCTCTAGGCATGACTAATCAACCATAAAGAAACAGTATCTGTTGGATGTATTGTTTTCAAGTCATTGTGTGGACAAACAAAAGTTAATGAACCGACGGACGGACGTTCTAACAAATGGCTACTTATGTGGCTATTTTATGGACATATTATAGGTGGCTAACCTAAAACACATGTCCAACATAATAAAACAAGTTTTGGGGGGGGGGGGAAATTTTGGGGGGCCAGCTAACCCTAATCCTACCCTTTACTGACCCTAACCCTAGCCACATAACTCTAACACCCCTTCACTGACCCCCACCCCACCCTGGAATGCCCTAACCCTACTCTACATTTATCTACCCCACCCCACCCCCCACCCCACCACCACAATAAGAGAGCCTGTTACTTGGCTAGCCACGTAACAGACTTTAACCACATAAGTATCCTGTTTTACTAACTCGTAGCCACACAAGTAGTCATTTGTTAGTGTGGACAGACAGACAGACAGACAGACAGACAGACAGACAGACAGACAGACAGACAGACAGACAGACAGACAGACAGACAGACAGACAGACAGACATTGATGCTGGTTATCAAAAGGAACCATCCTCTAGTAATGATTAATCAACCATAAAAAAACAGTATCTGTTGGATTATCACATGGACAATCAAAAGTCCCTGAAAATCCAAGATGGCTGCCATGGTGGCCATATTGGATATGCCAGAATGCTGGTTATTGAAAGAAACCATCCTCTAGTCATGCTAAATCAACCATAAACAAGAGGCCCCACGGGGCCTGAAGCGCTCATCTTGTACAGAACACAATTTAAACAGAGTCCAAGAATGAGTCTACATTAAGCAAGCCATCTCCATAGGCTACATTGTCAATCCTTGAGTCCCTCAGGAGTGACAAAAATAATCTGGGCATCATGCCTTTTCTTCAGTTGATCCTAAGTAAAATGTAGAGCTCCCCTATGAAGCCCCTTGATACAACCTATGTGGATTAATCTTAGTACCTCTAGAGGGTACTGAATACAAAATTTTTAATTCTTCAGCAAAATGGCCAATTCCGGCTCCCATAGAGAGCCCAAATATTAACCCAGGCTCTTGATTTGAACACAGTTAAATCTGACTTCCCTAGAGATGTTGTGTACCGAATATGAAAGCATTCTGACTGTTGGATCAGAAGAAGAGAAATTGTAAAGAAATTTCTTCGAATTGCACTAAGTTCAAATTTGGGCTACCATAGCGAGCCCAAATATTGACCTATGGATCCGATTTGAACAAACTTGAATATGACCCCCCCTAGAGATGTTGTATACCAAATGTGAAAGCATTCTGACAAGTGAATCTGAAGAAGAAGATTTTTGAAGAAATTCCCTCATATTGTACTAAGTTAAATTTCATGTTCCCATATGGAGCCCAAATATTAACCTAGGCACTCGAATTGAACAACCTGGAATCTGACCCCACGAGAGATGTTGTATACCAAATATAAAAGCATTCTGACTGGTGGATCTGAAGAAGAAGATTTTTAAAGAAATTTTCTCATATTGCACTAAGTAAAAATTTGGGCTACCATAGTGAGCCCAAATATATACCTAGGGATCTGATTTGAACAAACTTGAATCTAACCCCCATAGAGATGTTGCATACCAAATATCAAAGCATTCTGTCTGATGGATCTGAAGAAGAAGATTTTTTTTAAATTACCCTCCATATTGAACAAAGATAAAATTTGGGCTTCCATAGGAAGCCCAAATATTAACCTAGAGACTTGGTTTGAACAATCTAGAATCTGTCCCTCATAACAATGATGTATACCAAATATTAAAAGATTCTGACTGGTGGTTCTGAAGAAGAAGATTTTTAAAGAATATTCCCCATATTACCCTATGTTAAAACTTCGGGCTCCTGTAGAGAGCCCAAATATGAACCAATGAGCTTTATTTCAACAAACTTTTATCTGACCCCCCTATGAATGCTGTATACCAATTATCAAAAGATTCGGATGATTGGTTCTGGAGAAAAGATTTTTTAAAATTTTGGCAAATATGCTGACTCAGCATTTTTTCAATGCCCATTACAGAACACCCTAACATAACCGATGGCAATTTTTTTTACCATTCAATTCTACTGGTCATAAAGATACTTCATACCAAATAAAAGCTCTCTGTTCCGTGGGGTTTGAGAAATATGGGCGTTTGAAAATATTTCTATTTTTAGCTCCCAGGGTTCCCATGGGGATGCGGGAATTTTTTTTTTTACATGGGTCAAGTACTTATGACCCAATACTACCACAAACCAAATTTGGTTCATACTGGACCATCGGTTCAGAAAACAGAAATTTTGGACGGGGCCAAAAATCTTACCCCTCCTATTACAAAGCCAAATTTATTTATTTATTTATTGGTGTTTAAGGTCACATACTTATGCATAATGGCTAATCGTGACCGTGACAGTTTTACGGGTGGAGGAAGCCGGAGTACCCGGAGAGAACCACCGAGCAACGACGAGCAGCTGTCAGCTCCCCAACATCGTAACTCTGAACTCTGCACCGCAGCACAGGCAGGGTTAGATTGGTTGAAGACATACGCACCATCGACGTGCAGTACGCCTTAGTACACAGCGTCATCGTGCCCCCATGCAGGCAATCGGGGTGAAGTGTCTTGCCCAAGGACACAACGCGGTTGCCGCAGGTGGGATTCGAACCGAGGATCTCTCAGCTTGCAGCCTGCACCTCTACCTACTGAGCCACCGCGCCCCCACAAAGCCAAATATTACTTCACAAACTTCGTTTGAACAAACTTGATTCTACATCTCATATGGAAGCTCCATAGCAAATATCAAGTCATTGTACACACTGGTTCTTGAGAAGAAGATTTTTAAAATATTTTGGAGCATTTTCCCCCATTCCCTCCCTCTGGGGCTGGGCATGCTGAGTTGAACAATGAAAGTGTCAATGACACTGTAGCTTAACTTGTGTGTTGTGTTTGATGAAAAGGATAATATTCAATGTTTATGAAAGGATTATGAAATAAGACAAGAATTGTGATAATTGGGAATATGTTAATTTCTGTTCCCTGTATGCTATGTTTATGATAAAAATAATATGAGGTGTACACTGTACTAAAGATCTGAGGGGTGGGTTAATATGACCTCACAGTTAATATATGTGGCCCCCACAGTTAACATATATCAACAAAATTACAATGAAATTATTCCAAAATGAGTCATCCTATCAAGTTACATTAAAATCCCTTCATAAATATGGCCTGTAGACTGTGCTAAAGGTTTTCGGGCTTCGTGCCCCTGTTGCCGTCAGTTTCCCAATTGCGTCCAAAGGGGACGTTCTCATCTAGACATTATATGAAGTCAACCTACCAAGTTACAATGAAATCCCTCCATAAATACGACCTGTAGACTGTGCTAAAGGTTTTCGGGCTTCAGGCACCTGTAGACATCACAGTTGACCAACCACGACCAAAATGGGATGTCATCATCTAGGCATTATATGGAGTCAACCTAACAAGTTACAATGAAATTCTTCCATAAATACGACCTACAGACATGCTAAAGGTTTTTGGGCTCGGGCAGCCATCAAGGCTGAATGATCGTGACCAAAAGAGGACGTTCTCATCGTGACACTATTTGGAGTCATCCTACCAAGCTACAATAAAATCCCTTCATAATTATGACCTGTAGACTGTTCTAAAGGTTTTCGGGCTTTGGGACCCTGAAGCCGTCACAGTTGCCCACTCGTGTCCAAAAGGGGACGTTCTCATCTAGACATTATATGAAGTCAACCTACCAAGTTACAATGAAATCCCTTCATAAATATGACCTTAGACTGTGCTAAAGGTTTTCGGGCTTCGGGCTCGGGCAGCCATCATGGTTGAATGATCGCAACCAAAGGGGACAATCTCATCTGGGCATCATCTGGAGTGATCCTGCGAAGTTACAATGAAATCCCTTCATAAATATGACCTGTAGACTGTGTTCAAGGTTTTCAGGCCTCGGGCACCTGTAGCCATCACAGTTGACCAATCACGACCAAAAGGGGATGTCATCATCTAGGCATTATATGGAGTCAACCTAACAATGTTACAATGAAATCCTTCTATAAATATAACCTTTTGCCTATGCTAAAGGTTTTTGGGCTCGGGCACCCATCAAGGCTGAATGATCACGGCCAAAATGGGGCGTTCTCATCTTGACCTTATTTGGAGTCAACCTACCAAGTTACAATGAAATCCCTTCATAAATATGACCTGTAGACAGTGCTAAAGGTTTTTGGGCTTCGGGCACCTTTAGCCGGCAAAGTTGCCCAAACATGTCCAAAAGGGGACGTTCTCATCTAGACATTATATGAAGTCAACCTACCAAGTTACAATGAAATCCCTTCACAAATATGACTTGTAGACTGTGCTTAAGGTTTTCGGGCTTCAGGCTCGGACAGCCATCATGGTTGAATAATCGCAACCAAAGGGGACAATCTCATCTGGGCATCATCTGGAATGATCCTATGAAGTTATAATGAAATCCCTTTATAAATATGACCTGTAGACTGTGCTCAAGGTTTTTGGGCTTCGGGCACTTGTAGCCAACACAGCTGGCCAATTACGACCAAAAGGGGATGTCATCATCTAGGCATTATATGGAGTCAACCTAATAGGTTACAATGAAATCCTTCCATAAATATGACCTTTTACCTATGCTAAAGGTTTTTGGGCTCGGGCACCCATCAAGGCTGAATGATCGCGATCAAAAGGGGACGTTCTCATCTAGACATTATTTGGAGTCATCCTACCAAGTTACAATGAAATTCCCTCATAAATATCACCTGTAGCCTGTGCTAAAGGTTTTCGGGCTTCGGGCACCTTTAGCCATCACAGTTGCCCAATCATGTCCAAAAGGGGACGTTCTCATCTAGACATTATATGAAGTTAACCTACCAAGTTACAATGACATCCCTTCATAAATATGACCTGTAGACTGTGCTAAAGGTTTTCGGGCTTCGGGCTTGGGCAGCCATCATGGGTGAATGATCACACGTTCTCATCTAGACATTATATGAAGTTAACCTACCAGGTTACAATGAAATCCCTTCATAAATATGACCTGTAGACTGTGCTAAAGGTTTTCGGGCTTCGGGCTCGGGCAGCCATCATGGGTGAATGATCACAACCAAAGGGGACAATCTCATCTGAGCATCATCTGGAGTGATCCTAAGAAGTTACAATGAAATCCCTTCATAAATATGACCTGTAGACTGTGCTCAAGGTTTTTGGGCTTCGGGCACTTGTAGCCATCACAACTGACCAATCACGACCGAAAGGGGATGTCATCATCTAGGCATTATATGGAGTCAACCTAACAGGTTACAATGAAATCCTTCCATAAATATGACCTTTTGCCTATGCTAAAGGTTTTTGGGCTCGGGCACCCATCAAGGCTGCATGATCGCGATCAAAATGGGACGTTCTCATCTAGACATTATTTGGAGTCATCCTGCCAAGTTACAATGAAATCGTTTCATAAATATGACCTCTAGACTGTGCTAAAGGATTTCAGGCTTCGGGCTCCTGTAGCCATCACAGTTGCCCAATCACGTCCAAAGGGGGACTTTCTCATCTAGACATTGTATGAAGTCAACCCATCAAGTTACAATGAAATTCCTCAATAAATATGACCTGTAGACTGTGCTAAAGGTTTTTGGGTTTTGGGCTCGGGCAGTCGTCAGGGTTGGCAGATCATGCCCAAATGGGGAAATTTGCATCTAGACATCATAAGGAGTCATCCTACCAAGTTACAATGAAATCCCTCCACATTAAACATGACCTGCAGACTGCGCTAAAAGTTTTTGGGTTTGGGCAGCCATCACGGTTGATAGATCATGCCCAAAAGGGGACGTTCTCATCTAGGCACTATACAGAGGCATCCCACCAAGTTACAATGAAATCCCTTCATAAATACGACCTGTAGACTGTGCTAATGGTTTTCAGGTTTTGGGCTCGGACAGCCATACCAGTTGCCCGATCGCGACCAAAAGGGGACGTTCTCATCTAGACAGGACCCCAAACCTGCATATGAAATTTCGTGACGATCAGACAAGAACTGCGGGGTGTAGCCCGTGCTAAAGGAAAATGTGAACAGACGTCACAGACTCACAGACCAACAGACTTCCGCACGCGTGATGGCAATAGCTTATCTTGACTATGTCAAGTTAAGCTAAAAATGAAATGCCCCTTTGGGACCATCACTCACACAAACTTTCACTTGAATTGGCCCAGTGGCTTCGGAGGAGAAGACCAAAACATGGTGTTGACAGACGACGGACGGGAAGCGATGAGATTAGCTCAGCCTGACTTTGTCAAGATGAGCTAAAAAGCAGTATCTGTTGGATTTATAGTTTTCAAGTTATCGCATGGACAATCAAAAGTCTCTGAAAATCCAAGATGGCTCACGTGGTGGCCATATTGGATATGCCAGAATGCTGATTATCGAAAAGAACCATCCTCTAGTCATGACTAATCAACCATAAAGAAACAGTATGTGTTGGATGTATTGTTTTCAAGTAATCGCATGGACAAACAGAAGTTAATGGACCGACGGACGGACTGATGGACATTGCCATACCATAATACGGCCTTCTCATATGAGGGGCTATAAAAATCACGTGGACAAACAAAAGTTAATGGATGGATGGATGGACAGATAGATGGACGCTGATGTTGGTTATTGACAGGAACCATCCTCTCGTCATGACTAATCAACCATAAAGAAACAGTATCTGTTGGATATATTGTTTTCAAGTTATCACTTGGACAAACAAAAGTTAACGGACGGACAGAGAGATGGACGTTCTTACAAATGGCTACTTATCCCAAGAGAAAATGTCACCAAAATTTCACTGAAATTCCAGTAAAATTTTGGTGAAAAGGTGAAATTTTGGCGGTATTTCACAATTTTGATGAAATTCAGTGAAATTTAACAGAAATTTCATGAAATGTTTTCAAAATTTCACTGAAATCTTTTTTAAAAATTTTAGTGAAATTTTGCCCTACACATTTCAGTAAAATTTTTATTTAGACATTCATGAAATCTGAATGGATATAATTAATAAATAATTCTTAGTAAAAATGCAGTGAATTTTGGTGAAAAGGTGAAATTTTGGCGGTATTTCACAATTTTGATGAAATTCAGTAAAATTTCACAGAAACTTCATGAAATGTTTTCAAAATTTCACTGAAATCTTTTTTTTTAAATTTTAGTGAATTTTTGCCCTACACATTTTAGTAAAATTTCTGTAAAAATTTTATTCAGACATTCATGAAATCTGAATGGATATAATTAATAAATAATTCTTACTAAAAATGCAGTGTGTTATAAAATGAACCAATCTGACATTTATCTATGTATGGCTGTAGGAATGAATAAAATTCCTCATCTTAGACCAATTAGAAATGTGCTATGATTGGATTAATTAACTGTAATTGCATTTCCAGTGTAACATGATATTATTTGCAAACAGACTTTTCTTTTGGGGTTTGCGTAGGGAGCCCAAATATTAAGCCAGGCACTCAATTTGAACAAACCTGAATCTCACCCCCGTCGAGATGTTGTATACCAAATATGAAAGCATTAATTTTGACTGTTGGATCTGAAAAAGATTGTTAAAGATTATTCCCCATATTTCCGAAGTTAAAATTCACCTCAAAATTGAACTCAAATATGAACCAAGGAGTTTAATTTTATCAAGACTTTATAATGTTATAACAGGAATAATCTCATCATCAACCTGGACATGTATTCATACCTAAGAATGTAACTCACCAAATATCATTTAATTTCTTTAACTGCAACTGAAGATACCTCCTAAAGACCTGTAATTTTGGTAAATTCAGAGTCAACAATGGCTATAACTCTGGAAATATTATTTGGATCAAAACTTCCTTTCAGTATGCACATGTACACATCATACACGTACTGCACACCAATTGTCGTAAAAATGTAACGTAAAATGCAGGAGTTAAGTGGAAAAAAATGCCGATAGGATCACCGATCCAATGTCGAGTTGTGACAGCACAAAAGTGGGTTTAATCATTATCAACTTATCGTCTGGAAACCAATTGTTTACAATTTACTATGTGAAGGGTCACTGTGACCTTGACCTTTGACCTAATGATTCCGAAATAAATGGGGTTCTTTCTTGCATAAATGCCTACCTACCTATGAAGTTTCATGAACATAGGTGGAACCATTGTCAAATTATCATCTGGAAACCAATTGTTTACGATTTATTATGTTCAAGGTCACTGTGACCTTGGCCTTTGACTTAGTGAGTCCAAAATAAATAGGGGTCTTCCACTCACCTAGGCCAACCTACCTATGAAGTTTCATGAATGTGGGTCAAACCATTATCAAGTTATCGTCCGGAAACCAATTGTTTACAACTTACTATGTTGAAGGTCACTGTGACCTTGACCTTTCACCTAGCAAGTCCAAAATATTTTGGGTTCTTCCTCTCACTAATGCCAATGTACCTATGAAGTTTCATGAACATGGGTCGAAAGATTATCAAGTTATCATCCGGAAACCAATTGTTTACGATTTACTATGTTGAAGGTCACTGTGACCTTGACCTTTCACCTAGCGAGTCCAAAATAAATAGGGTTCTTCCTCTCACTGATGCCAACTTAACAATGAAGTTTCATGAACATGGGTCGAACCATTATCAAGTTATCATCTGGAAACCAATTGTTTTGATTTACTATGTTCAGGTCACTGTGACCTAGACCTTTGACCTAGTGAGTCCAAAATAAATAGGGTTCTTCCTCTCATGAAGGCCAACCTACATATGAAGTTTCATGAATGTGGGTTGAACCGTAGTCAAGTTATCATCCGGAAACCAATTGTTTACAATTTACTATGTTCAAGGTCACTGTGACCTTGAACTTTGACCAAGAAAGTCCAAAATCAATAGGGTTCTTCCTCCCACCAAGACCAACCTATGTATGAAGTTTAATGAATGTGAGTTGAACCACTATCAAGTTATCATCCGGAAGGAAACCAATTGTTTTGATTTACTATGTTCAGGGTCACTGTGACCTAGACCTTTGACCTAGTGAGTCCAAAATAAATAGGGTTCTTCCTCTCATGAAGGCCAACCTACATATGATGTTTCATGAATGTGGGTTGAACCGTAGTCAAGTTATCATCCGGAAACCAATTGTTTACAATTTACTATGTTCAAGGTCACTGTGACCTTGAACTTTGACCAAGCAAGTCCAAAATCAATAGGGTTCTTCCTCCCACCAAGACCAACCTACGTATGAAGTTTAATGAATGTGAGTTGAACCACTATCAAGTTATCATCTGGAAGGAAACCAATTGTTTTGATTTACTATGTTCAGGGTCACTGTGACCTAGACCTTTGACCTAGTGAGTCCAAAATAAATAGGGTTCTTCCTCTCACGAAGGCCAACCTACATATGAAGTTTCATGAATGTGGGTTGAACCGTAGTCACGTTATCATCCGGAAACCAATTGTTTACAATTTACTATGTTCAAGGTCACTGTGACCTTGAACTTTGACCAAGCAAGTCCAAAATTAATAGGGTTCTTCCTCCCACCAAGACCAACCTATGTATGAAGTTTAATGAATGTGGGTTGAACCACTATCAAGTTATCATCCGGAAACCAATTGTTTACGCCCGCCCGCCCGCCTGCCCGCCCGCCCGCCCGGACGCCCGCCCGCCCGCCATTCACCAAACTATAAGTCGAGTTTGACTTCGTCACAACTAGACTAAAAATATTCAAATCAGAGCTTTAATATGGACGTTCTGCACAAAAATCTGATTGCACCAAACTTTGTACAAAATGGCTGCCAGTGGCCATCTTGAATTTCAGACCGGCCCCAAAACACTCGTTCTCGTCCCAGAGTGATAACAAAGGTACCCAAGAAGTTTTCATAAATATGGCCTCTAGCGCGAGCCGTATTGGCATTTGCACTTACAGTGCTGAAAGTAACACTGAATAAATCAAAGTTAGTCTAATTTGCATAATTTATGCATGAGAAAAAAAACCTGTATTATATGTGATCTATCCCATGGTACTAAACATTTGTCCAAAAATTTATTCAAATCAGAACTTTCATATAGAAGTTCTGTACAAAAAACTGATTACACCCAATTTCGGTACAGAATGGCTGCCAGTGGCCATCTTGAATTTCAAACCGGATCCCCAAAACACTCATTCTCATCCCACCCTGATAACAAAGGTACCCCAGAAGTTTTGTGAAGATCAGTTCATAAATTTGGCCTCTAGCCCGAGCCAAATTGGCATTTACATTTACAGTGCTGAAAGTAACACTAAATAAATCAAAGTTAGTCTAATTTGCATAATTTAAGCACAAGAAAAAAACCTGCATTATATGTGATGTATCTCATGGTACTAAACATTCATACAAAAAATTATTCAAATCAGAGCTTTCATATGGAAGTTCTGTACAAAAAACAGATTTCTGCATCGTCGGTACAAAATGGCAGCTGGCAGCCATCTTGAATTTCGGACAGCACCTCAAAACACTCGTTCTCGTCCCACAGTCATAACAAAGGTACCCAAGAAGTTTCATAAATACGGCCTCTAGCCCAAGCCGTATCCAATTGTTGATGTACGGACAGACGGACAATGGGCCATGACAAAAGCTCAAATTTGGCTTCACCAAAGTTGAGCTAAAAATGTAGCTTATGACCCTTCGTTGGAACGAGCACAAGCTCATTCCAATAAGGGGGTCATAAGGTATGTTTTTGAAGAAAACAAATGAACAAATTAGTTATTCAAGAATTTTGTTTGTATCATCTTCCTTTCGTGTTAGGTAAAGGGTTAATACTATTCTATAATACTTTTATCTACTTCTTACTGTGATTGGTCACTTGATGAAGTTGTGATAGATGAAATGGATGAAGAAAATTTTCACGGATATTGATGGATACAGAATTTCTTTGCCCCCCCCCCGCTGCCAATAGTATGAACAAGGAGTATTCAATTAACAGGGAATGGGCCATTTTCTTTAGAGACCTTTCCTTCATGACTCCATTCCATTTGCATTATGGGTAATCATCCAAGATATTTGCCCCCTTGTAAAACACATGTGCTTCAATGTTTACAAACAACAAAACTGTTAAACTTCTGATTTGTGTCTTTGGTCACAGCTTTTTTTTTATCAAGGTTTTTCGTAATAAGCATTCAGTCATGACAATAAATAAAACAATTAAAATAGCACAAAAATGTATGATTTTATTAGAGTTTTGTTTTAATAAAAAACCAAAGGTTTATAACATTGTTTACAGTTTGAAAAATTCCTGACGACTGTCGACCGATACTTTTGCTACGACAGAGTTGCAATGATTGCTTTCAATAATTACGTTTTTGAAAGTGTAATTTATCTCTTTAAGGTGATATTTGTTCTCTGACCTGCAGTATTTGTAACTTGTAAACTTTTTGGCATGGAAGAGTTTAGTAAACATAACACTCATTCAGCCTCTGAATTCAAGGATTTTTTAAAGCTGAGGGGTGTAATTCAAAACAGTAGCCAAAAAGAACTAGTGAAACGTTGTTTTGGGGTAGACAAACTCAACCTTCCAGTAAACCCATCACCCAACAACAATCCACACAAAAAAATGTAGACATGTGGAGAAAAATTACCTGACACCACATCCCTTCAAACCTTGTCAGATGATCTCAGAACTATGCTAAATATTGTCTGTGCAGACATATATTCATATCTTATAAATTCTGCCGGCTATTTCAACAATGAAAGTGTCAATGACACTGTAGCTCAACTTGACAAACTTGAACTTGGTAAGTTATAAATGAAATGGCAAAATTGAAGATCATTGGGACCAATGTCAGTTTTTTTGGCAGTGGAGAAGAAGAAATCGATAGCTCCCATCTAGAGGCCTCCCCAAACAAGCATGCCAGGTTTCAAAGCAATCCGATCATAAATGTGCCCTGTAGGGTGTGCCAAAGGGAAATATCGAGTCTTCTGACTAAACCAAGTTCTAAGAACGTTGGCCGCAGCAACAATTTTTGCCAGAAATTGAAGAAAACCGATAGCTCCCATCTAGAGGTCACCCTAAATAAGCATACCATGTTTCAAAGCAATCAAATCATAAATGTGCCCTGTAGGGTGTGCCAAAGGGAAATATTGTGGTTTGACTAAACTAAGTTCTAAGAACGTTGGCCGCGGCAACATTTTTTGACAGAAATTGAAGAAAATCGATAGCTCCCATCTAGAGGTCACCTCAAACAAGCATGCCAGGTTTCAAAGCAATCCGGTCATAAATGTACCCTGTAGGGTGTGCCAAAGGGAAATATTGAGTCTTCTGACTAAACTAAGTTCTAAGAACGTTGGCCGCGGCAACATTTTTTGACAGAAATTGAAGAAAATCGATAGCTCCCATCTAGAGGTCTCCCCAAACAAGCATACCAGGTTTCAAAGCAATCTGATTGTAAATGTACCCTGTAGGGTGTGCCAAAGGGAAATATTGAGGTCTGACTAAACTAAGTTCTATGAACGTTGGCCGTGGCCATATTTTTTGCCGGAAATTGAAGAAAATCGATAGCTCCCATCTAGAGGTTACCCTAAATAAGCGTATCAGGTTTCAAAGCAATCAAATCATAAATGTGCCCTGTAGGGTGTGCCAAAGGGAAATATTGTGGTTTGACTAAACTAAGTTCTAAGAACGTTGGCCGCGGCAACATTTTTTGACGGAAATTGAAGAAAATCGATAGCTCCCATCTAGAGGTCACCCCAAACAAGCATAAGAAGTTTCAAAGTAATCTGATCATAAATGCGACCTGTGAGGTGTGCCAAAGAAAATTGTGGACGTACGTACTAACGTACTAACATACTAACGTACTAACGTACGTACGCCGACAGACGAGAAGTGATGGCAATAGCTCAGCTTGACTTTGTCAAGTTGAGCTAATGATTGTTTAAAAGCTAAAAAGTCTCTTACAGCCATTCAGTATTTGAAAGATGGATGGGTATGAAGCTAATACTCAGCCTCAGCCAAGAAAGATTTCATTTTCATTAACTCCTTACATGCTGCTGCTGGCAGATATTCCAGCCAAGACAGCAAATATCTTGTCCCTGGAACAGGTATAATTTTAGGTTTCTTTTACAAAATTTTTCTATGTACTTTGAATCGACTGATTAACCACTGATGTTCTGGATTAAATTCCTAGAAATTTTACATCAAATCTGGAGCTGATGAAAAATATTTTTAAACAAGTGCACTGCCAGACGATGGATCAATATATGGCTGCTTATGAAGAAATTGCGTGGATGTACGGACGGATGGACAGACAGAGACGGATGGGTGGATGGACATTCATACTGGTTATCGAAAGGAACCATCCTCTAGTCATGACTAATCAACCATAAAGAAACAGTATCTGTTTGTTGAATGTATTTTTTTCAAGTTATCAAGCGGACAAACAAAAGTTAATGGAGGGATGAATGGACGGATGGACGGACGGACGGACATACATCCTAACAAATTGGTAGTTATGTGGCTATTTTTATGGGACTACAATAAAATGCATGTCCATTATATTAAAACAAGTGATTTGGGGGAATATTTTTGGGGTGGTAGCAAACCCTGACCCACCCTTTACTGACCCTAACCCTACTCCCCCCACCCCCAATTCTAAACCCCACCCTAGACTAATGAAAATTCAATATATTCCTAGTCTATTTTAACTAAAATACATGTCCATTGTATTAAAACAACTTTTTAAGTGAACAATTTTTGGGGTGGTAGCAAACCCTAACCCTACCCTTTACTGACCCTAACCCCACACCACCACTCTAAACCCCACCCTAGAATAATGACATTTAACTATGTGACTAGTCACATAAATTGCGGTAGTCACCTAACCCCCATTTCTACCAACAAATAGCCACCTAAACCCCAATATGTCTGACCGGACGGATGGACGAACGGTTGGTCCAACATTTCAGGTTTATGGGCTACCAAAAAAACATTTTGTATGTCCAAAACCTTATTTTACCCAGAACCCCACCCCCTCCACCCTAGAACTTATATTTAACCCTAACCCCACCCCTCCACCCAAAAAACACACCCTAACCCTACCCCACCCTGACCCTAAACCCTAAAAGCCCACCGCAGACTCTAACCCCCACCCACCCCCGGGACCTAACACCCCCCCATCTTAAGCCCTACTCTGGGGCTACCCCTAACCCCACCCCTGACCCAACCCCCAGCCAAACCAATAGGATTAGGAGCTATTTTTCGGTTTAGGGGCTACGAAAACTAAAACCCCACCCTTGACCCCAACCCTAACCCCCCCCCCAGGACCTAACCCTCCCCAACCTTAAGCCCTACTCTGGGGCTACCCCTAACCCCACCCCACTCCTAACCCTACCTTAATTTGGAGGTAGCCCCTAATAATAATATCCCCTAAACCCGAAATGTTGGCCCGGACAGACAGACGGACGGAAAGATAGACATTGCCATACCATAATATGGCCCGCTCATATGAGTGGCCGTATAAAAATACACAGCAGGTTAAGAGTTAGGGGAAAGATTAGACTTTCTCAACATTCCGAGTGAAAACCCTCACCAGGCATGGATTCTGGTCCACAAAAAGGACACATGGATAAAAGCAGAACATTGTTTATGTACAGCAAGGTACACACACACTATACTGGCACAGGATGAGTATAATTACCCAAAACACGTGTAGGGTGGATCCCCATATACATGTAACATGCACCCAAACAGTTTGAGAAATAGCATATCAACTATTTATTTGTACTATTAAAAAATGCCGATAGGATCACCGATCCAATGTCAAGTTGTGACAGCACAAAAGTGGGTTTAATCATTATCAACTTATCGTCTGGAAACCAATTGTTTACAATTTACTATGTGAAGGGTCACTGTGACCTTGACCTTTGACCTAATGATTCCGAAATAAATGGGGTTCTTTCTTGCATAAATGCCTACCTACCTATGAAGTTTCATGAACATAGGTTGAACCATTGTCAAATTATCATCTGGAAACCAATTGTTTACGATTTATTATGTTCAAGGTCACTGTGACCTTGGCCTTTGACTTAGTGAGTCAGAAATAAATAGAGGTCTTCCACTCACCTAGGCCAACCTACCTATGAAGTTTCATGATTGTGGGTCAAACCATTATCAAGTTATCGTCCGGAAACCAATTGTTTACGACTTACTATGTTGAAGGTCACTGTGACCTTGACCTTTCACCTAGCAAGTCCAAAATATATTGGGTTCCTCCTCTCACTAATGCCAATGTACCTATGAAGTTTCATGAACATGGGTCGAAAGATTATCAAGTTATCATCCGGAAACCAATTGTTTACGATTTACTATGTTGAAGGTCACTGTGACCTTGACCTTTCACCTAGCGAGTCCAAAATAAATAGGGTTCTTCCTCTCACTGATGCCAACTTAACAATGAAGTTTCATGAACATGGGTCGAACCATTATCAAGTTATCATCCGGAAACCAATTGTTTTGATTTACTATGTTCAGGTCACTGTGACCTAGACCTTTGACCTAGTGAGTCCAAAATAAATAGGGTTCTTCCTCTCATGAAGGCCAACCTACATATGAAGTTTCATGAATGTGGGTTGAACCGTAGTCAAGTTATCATCCGGAAACCAAGTGTTTACATTTTACTATGTTCAAGGTCACTGTGACCTTGAACTTTGACCAAGAAAGTCCAAAATCAATAGGGTTCTTCCTCCCACCAAGACCAACCTACGTATGAAGTTTAATGAATGTGAGTTGAACCACTATCAAATTATCATCCGGAAGGAAACCAATTGTTTTGATTTACTATGTTCAGGGTCACTGTGACCTAGACCTTTGACCTAGTGAGTCCAAAATAAATAGGGTTCTTCCTCTCATGAAGGCCAACCTACATATGAAGTTTCATGAATGTGGGTTGAACCGTAGTCAAGTTATCATCCGTAAACCAATTGTTTACAATTTACTATGTTCAAGGTCACTGTGACCTTGAACTTTGACCAAGCAAGTCCAAAATCAATAGGGTTCTTCCTCCCACCAAGACCAACCTACGTATGAAGTTTAATGAATGTGAGTTGAACCACTATCAAGTTATCATCCGGAAGGAAACCAATTGTTTTGATTTACTATGTTCAGGGTCACTGTGACCTAGACCTTTGACCTAGTGAGTCCAAAATAAATAGGGTTCTTCCTCTCATGAATGCCAACCTACATATGAAGTTTCATGAATGTGGGTTGAACCGTAGTCAAGTTATCATCTGGAAACCAATTGTTTACAATTTACTATGTTCAAGGTCACTGTGACCTTGAACTTTGACCAAGCAAGTCCAAAATCAATAGGGTTCTTCCTCCCACCAAGACCAACCTACGTATGAAGTTTAATGAATGTGAGTTGAACCACTATCAAGTTATCATCCGGAAGGAAACCAATTGTTTTGATTTACTATGTTCAGGGTCACTGTGACCTAGACCTTTGACCTAGTGAGTCCAAAATAAATAGGGTTCTTCCTCTCATGAATGCCAACCTACATATGAAGTTTCATGAATGTGGGTTGAACCGTAGTCAAGTTATCATCTGGAAACCAATTGTTTACAATTTACTATGTTCAAGGTCACTGTGACCTTGAACTTTGACCAAGCAAGTCCAAAATCAATAGGGTTCTTCCTCCCACCAAGACCAACCTACGTATGAAGTTTAATGAATGTGAGTTGAACCACTATCAAGTTATCATCCGGAAACCAATTGTTTACGCCGCCCGCCCGCCCGCCCGCCCGCCCGCCAGCCATTCACCAAACTATAAGTCGAGTTTGACTTTGTCACAACTCGACTAAAAATGTAGGAGTTAAGTGGACAAGCCTTTGTGATTGAAATTTTGCTATTTCCAAGGTTCGTAACCACACAAAAATCATCGCATCGAATATTCCTGACCACATGTACAACTACACTTGAGACTGATACTTTAGACCAAGTTTCGTAAAAATCCAATAAAAAATGTAAGAGGAGTTAAGCTTTGTGATGTAAATTTTGCTATTTCCAAGGATCGTAACCACACAAAAATCATCGCATCGGAAATTCCTGACCACATGCACATCTTCACTTGATACTGATACTTCATACCAAGTTTCATAAAAATCCAACAAAAAAATGCAGGAGTTAAGCAGACAAGCATTTGTGATGGCAATTGTGCTATTTCCAAGGGCCATAACCATGCAAAATTTGTTGCATCAAAAATTCCTAACCCCATGCACATCTACACTTGATAATGACACTTCAGACCAAGTTTCGTAAAAATCCACTGAAAAAATGGACAGACAGACAGACTGATGGACTAAAACTATTTCAATATCACCCTCCCGACTTCATGGAAGGGGGGGGGGGATAACAAGAGGCCCCAAGGGACCTTAATCGCTCACCTGACAAAGTGGTTGAAAGAAGTATCTGGGTTCACATTCAGTTGGAGAGCCCAAATATTAAGCCAGGGACTCAAATTTAACAAACTTGAAAATGATCCTCCTTGAGATGTTAGAAACCAAATATGAAAGAATTCTAACTGGTGGATCTGAAGAGGAAAGTTTTTAAAGAAATGTCCTCACATTGCACTAAGTTAAACTTTGGGCTCCAATAGAAAGCCAAAATATGAATCCACACTCCGATTTGAACAATCTTGAATCTGACCAACATAGAGATGTTGTATACAAAATATGAAAGGATTCGAACTGGAGGATATGAAGAATATTTAAAAAACAAGAGGCCCCAGGGAGCCTTAGGGCACTCACCTGACATGGTAGTCTAAATATCAAACCAGAGACTTGACTTGAATAAGCTGCATACGCCCCTCTTAAGAAAAGCATATACCAACTAGATGAAGCGATTGTGCCCACACAATACACATGATTTGCCTTCTATTTTCAGTTCCTGCACTTTTACGTCCCAAAATTGAGATAAATGCATAAAAAACAGATTTTTTTTTATTTTTGTTGGAAATTTTCGAAGTCCCAAACAAAATATTTTCAGACTAAAATTTTTTTTTCTTCTTAAAATTGACCAAAATGCATAAAAAACCAAAAAACTAATTTTCGGATTTTGGTCCCACCCCAAACTTTCAGTGCAAAAAAAATAATTTTTTTTTGTCTTAAAATTGACCAAAATGTATAAAAACAAAAAAAAAATCTTTTCCGGATTTTGGTCCAAAATTTTCTAACTCCCACACGGACCCCAAATTTTCAGTGTTAAAAAAAAAAAAAATTTTTTTGTCTTAAAATTGACCAAAATGCATAAAAAAACTAATTTCTGGATTTTGGTCCAAAATTTCTGAGTCCGGACCGGGCCCCCAAATTTTCAGCCTAAATATGAACCCAGGGATTTGGCTTGAACAAACTTGAATCTCACCTCCCTAAGCATGCTATATCCCAAATATTAAAAGATTCCTATTGGTAGATCTGAAGAAGAAGATTTTTAAAGAATATTCCTCATACTGCACTAATTTAAACATTTGGGCTCCCAAATATGGACCCAGGGAATTGATTTCAATAAACATGTGAAACAATCTTCCAAAGATGCTATATGTGGAATTTGAAAGCTTTTGGAGCAGTGGTTTAGGAGAAAAGTAGTGTTGAATGTTTTCCCATTACCCACATTGTTACAAAATGCTGACTCAGCACTTTTTCATTCAAAGTCCCCAAAAAGTACCTCCATGATAAAACCGATATCAATTTTTTTACCATTCCATTCTGTTGGTCCTAAGGAAGCTTCACACCAAATAAGAATTCTCAGGGCCATGTAGTTTTGGAGATATGGGCGTTTTAATTTTTTTCTATTTTAGCTCCTGCAGTTCCCATGGAGCGACAGGAAAAAAAAATTGGGCATAAATTACTTATGATCCAATAAGCCCTCAGGTCAAATTTGGTTCAAATCAGCCTCCTGGTTTGGAAAATAGAAATTTTGGGCTTGGCGAAAATTCTTGCCCCTCCCAGAACAAAGGCAAATATTGCCCGTCAAACTTCTCTTGAACAAACTTGAGTCTACACCTCAAAAGGAAGCTGCATACCAAATATCAAGTCTCTGCTACGGCTGGTTCATGAGAAGATTTTTAAAAAATTTGTGCATTTTGGCCCCACCCCCCCCCCCTCCTCAATATGAGTAGAAACCCAATTTGAAGAAAAACCCAAATGTCCCTATATAACTGCTACTCGTGTGAATTTTCATTGAACAGCAGCCAGTTGCTTGGGAGAAAATGACCCAAACACCACCTTTACGATGGGCAAAAAGTGACCAGTAAAGCTCACCCTGACTTTCAGTCAGGTGAGCTAAAAATTCCCTCATACTGGACTAAGTTAAAAATCAGGTCCCCATAGGTAGCCCAAATTAATAACTCAAGGGCCCCATTTCAACAGCTTTGAATCCGACTCCCCTATAGATGTTGTACATGTATACCAAATAAGAAAGGATTCTGACTGTGGTGGATCTGAAGAAGATTTTTAAAGAAATTTCCTCATATTTCACTAAATTAAAATTTGGGCTCCTACAGGGAGCCCAAATATTAACACAGGACTGGATTTGAACAAACTTGAATCTTACCCCTCCTAGAGATGTTATATACCAAAATATAAGAAACTTTTCCTCATATTGCACTAAGTTAACATTTGGGCTCCAATAGGGAGACCAAATATCAACCCAGGGCTCCAATTTGAACAAGCTTGAATCTCACCCCACCAGAAATGTTTTATACCAAATATCATAAGATTCTAATTGATGATTCTGGAGAAAAAGAATTTTAAAGAAATTCCTTCGTATTGCACTAAGTTAAAATTCAGGCTCCAATAGAGAGCCCAATTATCAACCCAAGGACCAGGTTTGAACAAACTTGAATTTGACCTGCCTAGAGATGTTGTATACCAAATATGAATGCATTCTGACTGCATGGTCTAAAGAAGAAGATTTTTAAAAACAAATTCCTCATATTGCACTAAGTTCATATTTGGGATCCCATAGGGAGCCCAAATACTTGCAGTTAACCGATTTGAACAAATCTGAAACTGATCCACCTCGAGATGTTGTATACCAAATATGAAAGGATTCTGACTGGTGAATGCGAAGAAGAAGATTTTTAAAGAAATTCCCTCATATTACACTGAAGTTAAAATTCAGGCTCCCTTAGGGAGGCCAAATATTAACCCAGGGACTCGATTTGAACAAACTTGAATCTGATCTCCCCCCCCCCCTCCCCTAAAGATGTTGTATACCAAACATGAAAGCATTCTGACTGGTGGATCTGAAGAAGATGATTTTTAAAGAAATTTCCTCAAATTGCACCAAGTTAAACTTTGGGCTCCAATAGAGAGCCCAAATACTAACTCAGGGGGACCCAATTTGAACAAACTTGAATCTGACCCCCTAGAGATGTAGTATACCAAATATGAAAGTATTCTGACTGGTGGATCTGAAGGAGAAGATTTTTAAAGAAATTTCCTCATATTTCACTAAGTTAAAGTTCGGGCTCTTACAGAGAGCCCAAATATTAACCAGGGACTGGATTTTAACAAACTTGAATCTTACCCCTCCTAGAGATGTTATATACCAAATATCAGAAGATTCTAATTGATGGTTCAGGAGAAGTTGATTTTTTAATTTTGGAAAACAATTTTTGGATGCTGTCAGAGTGGCAACTTTATTTGAACAACCTTGAATTGACATATGATAAAGAACATGCGTACCAAATTTGGTTAAATTTGGTCCCGGGTTTACTGATGAGAAGTCGATAATGTAAAGTTCACACCGAACGGATGGATGGACAGAAAGTGATCACTTAAGCTCCCCCTAACTTTCAGTCAGGTGGGCTTATAAGCTTGTATCTCCCCCCCCCCCCCACCACCACCCCCCACCCCCATCAACACCTATGCCACTCTTTGTAAAATGTGAATATAACAAAAGACATGCCACCCTAAAAAACGGTGCCCATAGGGAATCATCTTTTTAAGCCACACTTCCTACCAACTAAGGTACTGAATGCATGCCTGGGTGTAATGGGGGCGTGGTGGGGGTGGAGTGGACCAGGGATCTGGGCCCTACAACATTTTTGCACTACACATCCCCCTCCCCTCCCCCCCCCCCCAACTCCAAGAAATGGGCAAACGCAAGCATCACATAACAGAGTGTCAGTAAACGAAAAACCACAATAATTTCAGCTTTTTGCGCCTCACAACAGAATTTTCTTGTTACCGGTACCCTTGAAAAAAAAACGTTATGTGGCAGCACTGCCAACACGTGAAAGTCTCGAAGCAGTCTGGTGGTTTTTCAAAGACTGATCCCTACGAACCACATTTCAATATATGCATTCCAAGAACTCTTGATAATTTTGTTTGACGACACAGTGAACCACTATGACTGACAAATAATGCAAAATACTAAAGAAAAATAGGCCACCGGAAAGTTACGTCACCTGCAGACTGCACACGCTGTGTGACGAATTCGAAAACAGAAAGCCGACATTTTGCTTCTGAAAGTATATCAATGTATTTGCTTAAACCAAACAAAAAATAAACGTACTGTTATTCCTTCTGTATGGTATCGGCATATCACTGATTATTTACGAAAGCACAGGTGCAAAAAATTCCGATCGTCTTATCGTTAATTGCATCTCCCAAACGAACTTTGACTGGCGCGCGATTTTCGAAGTAAGTTCTTTTTCCCCAATGACAATGTGGTTAACGGAATAACGGTCATTTCGTCCCATAGGCAGTTCGTACAGAAATATAAATTTTATAGTAAATTTCCTTTCTTATTATACCTACGACAATTGTTTACTACAGGCTTGCACTACAGTGGAAGAACCTAACTCAGATAAAATACTCTCTATTTTAATCTTTCCCAAGATATTTGGGAAAGAAAAGTGGTGTAAAAACACCACAAATAAATAAGCCCAAACTGGGTCGAGTGCCATCGGCGCACACGCAGTATGGGACACTCTTCCATAGTACAAATCCACGACTACCGTAAAACAGTGTGCAGTGCGTCAATTCGTCATTCTTTTGATTCCGACAACACAGGAGTTATGTGATCAGTGGGGAGGAAGGATTTTTCCCCGAATAAGAAGACGGGAGGGCCTCCATGTAAACAAGTGAGGTAGGTATAATAAGAAAGGAAATTTACTATAAAATTTATATTTCTTATCAACCTACCTCAATTGTTTACTACAGGCTGAATAGACAAAAGGATGGAGGGAATCACATAACCAACCCACACATAACTCAATAGCACTGGAACCGTGGACAGAGGAAGAGATCCCTAGGCCTATCAAACCATAGCATCACAAACATTAGAAAAGACAATGAAAGATGAGGCGTATGGTGAAGTGCGGCGCAGAGACAGAAAGGGCAGTAACAGCACAGAGCTGAAACTGACCCTGAAAAAAGCTGAAAGGCTGGGATAGACAACAGCCTGAGCCGAAGAAAGAGGGCCCCAAGGACCAAGGTCCTCTATCGGCTCCTGCAACTGTCGCAGATAAAAGGAGAATGTAGCATTTCTCCAGTAGGCTGCCAGTATAACATCCGTCATCCAACAACATGACAGAGTTATGAAAAGAGGAAGACAATGCATGCACCTCGTGGCAGAAAAAACAATTGGTAATACAATCACCAGTAGCTAGACGAGCGGAAGCTGCACGAATAGCAAGACAAATCCATCGAGAAATGGATGCAGGAGAGATCTGGCATGTGAGAAAACGCATATTCATCCAGGATAAAGGCGCGAACGCCCCCCCCACCCCCAAGCAGAGCAGCACCCAAGAAAGTGACCAGTCCTATGCCTTTTCAAGGAAAAGAGCCGAACAAGCTTGGAGAGGCAAGGATGAGTGTCGAAACAATGTGGTACCACATATGAAAAAAGGGCTCCGAAGCATGGACTTGTACCCATTGTTGGAGACCCCCAGAAACAAACATAAACCAGAAACTCCGCAAGCGGTGTGATCGAAGGAGTGACAGAAGCAACAGAGTGATCGCACACCATCGACAGAAGAACCTTCCACTTAGCCACAGAGGCTAAACCAGTGGAGTGAGTGCCTCCTTGAAGAAGAAAAGCAACTCCACTGCGTGTCTCGAAAAACCACTACGGAGGAGACAGGACCCGATAAAAGACATGTGCGAAGGCACCATGAAGTCGGGTCAACTTGAAAACCTCCTCGGGCGACTTTGGCAAAGAAAGTCGCGATGTAGAGGGAGACATGCCAGAACTGCTGCTAACAGAGAGCGGAGCAGATTGATCCACACCCACCGAGGCGACGGGTGTGATTGAAAGGATTCGACGACTGCAGGTTCATATCTGGGAGAGAACCTGAGGCAGAATCGGAACTGGCAGGAAGGCGTAGCCGACAAAAACGTCCCAAAGGAGGGCCAGAGCATCCATGGCAAAAGCCAGAGCATCTGGACACGGGGATACGAAAGTGTCCACCTGATGGTTCCAATGAGACGCAACGAGATCAATGGAACCCGCCATGTGGAGCATCCACTCGATGGAAAAGAACCTGCCCCGTCGGGACAAGCAGTCGGCTAGGACGTTCAGACGACCGGAAACGTGACGAACAATCACCCTGGCGTTGACATCCTGAGCGAGCAGTAGAAGATCCCGAGCCAATTCGTACATTGGAACTGAGTACGTGCTGCCCTGGTCCCGAATGTAAGCAACCACTGTCGAATTGTCGAACAGAAGGACCTGACGATTCGACAGGTGAGGGATCCACTGCCTGAAAACTCAGAAGAGCAAGAAGCTCTGCTGGCTGATGTGTAGAGATGCCCGATCCTAGTCCCACATCCTGTGAAGGAAAAGACATAGAGGATCCAACGTCCCACCCCATCCGAGATCGCTGACATCTGCCGTCAGAACGCGATCGGACGTGGGTAAGTCCAACAGGA
Organism: Pictodentalium vernedei; assembly: GCA_031216915.1. Lineage (NCBI taxonomy): Eukaryota > Metazoa > Mollusca > Scaphopoda > Dentaliida > Dentaliidae > Pictodentalium > Pictodentalium vernedei. The sequence continues at coordinate 561,991,856 of CM062296.1, forward strand.
CACCTAGCGTGATCCACTGAACAGTGGAGAAGGTGAGGATAAGAGAATCTGGTAACTAAGCACCAGATCCAGAGAATCGACATTCGGCCTCCAACGACTGAGCAGAAAGTGTTGAAGAGGTCTGACAAGTAGCCGACCTAGAGGAATGAGATCCGTCACTGAACCGCAGAGACCGTTCAGCCTGAGAATATTCCGTGCTGTCGCGGATGTGGACTGCGACAGAGTCAGAGCGAAAGCTGAGAGAATCACATCCTTGGCCTGGGGAACCGCCAACAAATTGAATTGGGTGTGGAAAGCCATCCCCAATGACAAAACAATTGAGAAGGGACCAGGTCCGACCTCTCCTCGTTGACTCTGAATCCTAGGGACGTGAGCATGCTCAACAGAGTGGCGACATCCGACTCCAGTAAGGCAGCATTGGAATGCCTCTGGGGATATCATCCAATATCGCCAAAGTAGTCACCCTGGACTGTGTGCGATGGAAAGCTATCACATGTGACATCAGTCTGGTGAAGGCCCAAGGAGCCAGGTTGAGGCCGAAAGGCATGGCCTTGAACTGGTAAACTTGCCCCAGAAAAGCGAACCTGAGATACTTCCGTGACGCCCGATGAATCGGAACGTGAAAGTAAGTGTCTCGCAGGTCGAAACTGGAAGCAAAATCTCCCTGGTGAATTGAACGGCGAACCGACCTGAAAGTCTCCATGCTGAACTTGGGAGCAATGATAGACTGGTTCAGGATACTCAGATCGATAACCGGTCTGAGTTGGCCGTCCTTCTTCGGCACCAAGAACAGGCAGGAATGGAACCCCACTGACTGAATGTTCTTGATGACCTCGATCGCCCCCTTTGTCAGGAGATTGTCTATCTCCGTGGACAAAAGTTCCCGACGTAAAACGTCTGAAGGAACTGTGGTTAGAAGAGGCACCCTGGACAGAGTGGGGTGCCTTCGGGAAGGATATTCGCAGCCCGGACCGAACAACATCTAACACCCAAGGATCGAATGTGATGGTGGCCCAATGGTCTGCGAACTCTGCTATCCTTCCTCCAACCTGGGACGAAACGAGGTGAGGACCTTCAGTTCGAGCCCCGCAAGAGGAGAAACCACCTCCTCAACTGAATGAAGAATCCTGATACTTCCGTCTAGTCAGCCAACGCTTACCCTTACACCTTGAGTAAGAAGTAGAAGCGGTGGCAGAAGGATCAGCCTTTTGCTTCGCAGAGGAAGCAGAAGGGTACTTGTTAGGCTTGGAACGGCCCCTGCCTCCCCTAGAAGGCTGATCAAGATGAAGAAACAGCAGCTGATCTTTGGAATGACGTAGGATGTCATCCCGGACCGTCGACACGGAACCATGGAAAAGTTGCGAACCTGCCAAAGAAGCAGATCGAAGAGTAGCACGCTGCTCCTCGGGAAGGGATCAGCCTGTGTCCAGCAGAGAGTCCCTTTGAACTAATTCCAGATTAGCTGTGTTACAGGCATGCGTGTGAGTAAGATGCATGAGTGCCTTGGACAGCACACACAAAGGAGCCTTTACCTCGTCAAAACTTATCTGGAGGCAGATAAGCAGCTAAAGCTGAGACGACGTGATCAACGGCTGAGAGGACACAGTAGGGGGTTCAGTCGGCAGCCACTTCCGACTTCGCCGAGTTGAAGTCGGGGAAGGCTGAGGCCGATACCACACAACCACACTACAGACATCCCTGCAGACCTTGCAGGGATAAGCCGAGGCCGGCTAAAAATGGTGCCCAATGACATTGTAGACGGAACAGCAGTAGCAGCAGATACGACGGGAGCTGTTGGAACTGGCAGAAAAGCGGAGAAAGCCACCTAGCTCGGCCTCCAAAGGAGGAGTCACAACCCTAGTGACAGCCTCAGATGTCGACTGGAGAGGACGCATAGTCCCGGAACCAGGCATCTCTTCACCAGAAATCCAACAGCTCCCGCAGTATCCACCACGGTAAAAAACTGCACATTCCCCACGGAAGGGGAATAACTCTCACCAGACATGGTCGTGTCGGGAAGCCCCGAAACGACAGCGTTCCCCACCCCCCGCTGGAGCAGGAGGAGCTGCACATCCCCCATGGAGGGGGAGCAATTCTCACCAGATGTGGTCGATTCGGGCGGCCCCAAAACGACAGCGTTCCCCACCCCCCGTGGGAGATGGACGAGCCACACATCCCCCAAGGTGGGGGTAAAACTCACACCAGACGTGGTCGAGTCGGGGGGCCCAAAATGACAGCGTCCCCCCCTCCCCCCCCCCCCCTCAGTGAGAATGTGGTTGAAAATATAAACGAGAATATATAAAACACAGTCCTGTTATTACACGATCTTCAGATCCATAATTCCAGTCACAGGAAAACCATTATCGACGAGTTAAAAAATCACTGTTATGGAGCAAAATGGCACACATCCACCACGTGGACGGATAATCAAAAGAACGACGAATTGATGCACTGCGCACTGTTTTACGGTAGTCGTGGATTTATACTATGGAAGAGCGTCCCATACTGGGTGTGCGCCGATGGCACTCGACCCAGTTTTGGCTTATTTTTTCGTGGTGTTTTTACACCACTTTTCTTTCCCAAATCTCTTGGGAAAGATTAAAATAGAGAGTATTTTATCCGAGTTAGGTTCTTCCACTGCAGTGCAAGCCTGTAGTAAACAATTGAGGTAGGTTGTTAAGAAATTGAAACCGGACGTTTTGGGCGAGATATGCTTGTTTTAATTCCAAGTTGAAATTTCTCATCTGGAATGGTTTTATTTTAATTATTGATACTGGTATGTTTGTTAATATTTATTTTAGCAAAATTATGTTAAATGAGATGGCGACTCGTACTCAACTCTGGGAAATTCATTTTGTGACTATATGTCTCTTCACATTTTTCAAGAGATCCTTCCTCTGTTGATGAATCCTAGTCAAAACATCCCCAAACCAACACGTCCCCTAATGTTTTGGTCAAAACGTCCCCAAATAGTTGGTCAAAACGTCCCCAGTACAGTAGTTGGTCAAAACGTCCCGTTTGTTGTTTCTTGGCTGGGGCCATTGAAATAACATGCAGTGTTATTTTAAAACAAATTTATTGTTTTACAAAACATTAATTAGAAATAACCCTGCTTCTGTCAGGCCAATGTTTATGCGTGCCACCCCTAACTTAGTGCATGCCTTATGAATAGAAAACACTTATCAATGCCTGGGAATGGAAATTCGAATCCCAGAGTTAATTCTGTGACATGCCTCCTTTCAAAAGAATTGGGATACTGATGTAGATACCAAAGGCAGGCAAAAGCGCTGATGGGGTGGGACGCAGGTCATGGTCGATGATAGGGGTGGGGGTGCCCCCCCACCCCCCCCCCCCCAATGTTTTTTTTTAAATCAGTTATAAATGGAGACTTCTGGCAGCTTTTGATATTAAAAAAATTGCATTTTTTGCCGTCATTTTTAGCAGCATGTTTCAAATTCTCAATAATAAGGCCCAAAAAAGATATAAGTTTGTTTCCGCTAACGGAATGAAAAAAATTATGGTTGGTAGGTCGGAAAAACTTCTTATTCTTAATTTTTTTTTCTTCAGAATGCAGTTCCCTTAACTCAGTTTATAACTTTTTCAACTTAAAGTAGGCCTCTGTGTAGTGCTGTGTGGTTTTATGGTATACCAACTATAATCGGTAAAATTGTCAATACCGTCACCGATACTGGCAAATTAAATCATAATTGGTACCTGAAAATGTTGGTTTTATCCCGGTGAGGCGGTACACAAATTTCAACTTGCTTTAAATTAATGTTACGGTTTACAAAAGAAGTGATTTTACTTCACTAGTGTGGATTAATGTTGGTTTAAATTTGGGTCTCTTCCCTTTTTACTGCCCCCTCTGCCCTGGCAGACCATGAAATCTTTATTACTTTTCTACATCAACTGTTCAAGTGTTTTGTCTCAACAGTGACCATTATTACGCAAGTGATTGAATATTGTTTACATATTGTTTACAGTGCTGGAAATGAACAAAATTGACGGGTGCAGTTTTACGCTCCCGCGAAATCAGACGAGAGTAAATTGCACCCGTAAAATGTTAGTATATGAATTTTCGACACAAACAACAAATCTGTATGCCGTCACAGTATATTAGTGCTCCACAATATTTTTCAACTAGTGCATTTTTAGCTCCCGTAAAATAGAAATCACGGGTGTTGACGGGAGCAATTGCACTCGCACCCGTCTCATTTCCAGAACTGATCTAATTTGAAACAAACACATGGACTGTATTCCAGCAAGCATGCGTAGTTAATCACATTATTACATTTCGACCAATGGCATGCCTGCTATTTAAAACCTGGAAATTTTTCTTGTGAAATGCCAAGGGATTTCTGGTAAATTTACACTTGCACTTTAAAGTGATAGGTTGTTTGCACATGCTGACATCACGATAGCATCATGCCTTCAAAATGGTGTGCTCAAAACTCAAAAGTGTTTCATTCCAAAGCAGGGAACTTTATTGTCTTTAAATAAGCAAAAGCAAGTCATTTGTGCTTTCTTAGCAAAGATAAATACGATGTTACTTAACCAGTCCATTACCACAATCACTTAAAAAGGCAATTTATTTCAAGTCCTGAGGTGTCCTTATTTTAACACTTCTTAACCTCATGTCGTGATAAAGTGAGGCATTGGATCTCACAATTCAGAATAGGAGGACAGCTGAATATTATATTATGAAAAAGTTCCGTGGCTCGATAGGCTTTTGTATAAAATAGGGTTTCTTTTTTTATAAAATCTTAATTTTTTGACGATCAATATGTGTGGCACGATTTAGAAAGTGGCAAAAATACCACCGTTTATTTTGCGATTTCAATAAAATGCTTAGACTCTGCGGTTTGAAATAGGGTCGGTCGGGTGAGCGGAAACAAAAGTATCATTTTTTTTAGGTCTACAGTTAAAACTAGAAGTCCTGTCACGAACTGTGCGCTTATCTAGGCTTAATTGCACGTAGGAATCGTGCACAATTGCCATATTGAATAGCACCCAAAGCCCGGCAGATTCTCTTGGTTACTCATAGCAAACACAGGCAATGTTTCTGACAATGGACCTCCGGGTTACCTGGAGGTCCATTGGCTGAAACATTGCTTGTG